>OZ010579.1:75462626-75577626 GCA_963932145.1 Acanthosepion lycidas | reverse complement strand
ATGTTAAATCAGCCGGGTTTTCATCCCAGCTTGAAGTAATAGATGTTTAGCCACACTGAGGAACTGTGATACAGCGAAACAGTCTGTCTGTGGATGACTATATACATACATACATACATACATACATATATATATATATATATATATATATATATATATATATATATAAAGATATGATTTGTGGCACAAAATTTTATGACTGCCATGATAATAGCTAAAAAGTAAGCTGAAGAATGGGCTAGCTAACCGGTTTCAAACCTTGCTCAACAGAGCTAAATCAAGTTTAATAAATTATAATAGAATTATCACTAAAAAGATGGACAATATATATTGGCTGGAAGAAAAAAAAATATTGCATGGATGCAGTTAAAAAATATAACTCATTCTGCATACAGAATTTTGAAATATATATATATATATATATATATATATATATATATATATATATATTTGTGTAGTTCACTGCTACTAAGAAACAGATTTTTTTTTTTTTACTGATGATGGCCATGCTGGCTGAAACTAGTCAATGAATCTAACTGAAATAATAAAACGAAAAAATAGTAATATATAACCCAGTGTGTCTAAAAATTTTAATTTTTTAATATTTTTTATTGTTCAAAACATATATATATATATGCATGCAAAGATCAAAAGAATTTCCTGAAGTTTTAAAAAAAAATCTCATAGTTGAAACCTATAATGATGGAGAAGGCTACAAAGAACATCAAAACAATTTGGAGTGCATTTCACCACAATGCAACAAATTATTTATAAATGGAAGGCCTTTGGTATGCTGGCATCACAATCAAGAAGTGGCAGTCTGTGAAAAATAACAGCGAGAACAAGTAGACATCTATTTCAGCAAGCCCAGACAAATCCTCCTATGACCTTTGCACTACTCCAATGCTCACTGATCAATGTCAGGATCAATGTGCATACATCTACAGTGTGACAATATCTGAACAATGCCAATCTTTATGGCAGAATGCCTTGAAATAGCCACTGCTTATGAAATAGCACAAGCATGCTTACTTCAACTTTGACAACGCTCATAATAAGCTAGGCACATTCTGGCAAAAGGTTTTATGGTCAGATGAGACCAAACTAGAGCTTTTTGGAAAGAACAATATAAATCGGGTGTGAACAAAATAATTTGAGTGTGCTTTGCTGCAGTTAGAACAGGCAAAATAATACACATTGACGGTACGATGGACTTTTGAATGAAAGTGTCTTGTCTCAGTTCAAAAGTGGGTTTAGGTCAGGACTTGAACTCCCAATAGGACAATGATCTGAATTATCAAAGCAAACCCATAAAAGAATGGGTTTGTAAAAACAAATTTCAAGTTTTGGAACAGCTAAAGTCCTGATCTAAGCCCAATTGAGAATCTGTGATTCAAGTGAAAGAAGACAGTGCATGTAAGAAATCCAGGTAAAATCAAGCAAATTTGGGAGTTTTTCCAAGCAGAATGGTCAAACATCGGCACTCATTACTACCAGAAACTTCTTGAAATTATAGAAAAAGACTGGTTGACATTTTAACCTTAAAAAAGGAGCAGTCAACAAATATTAAATGTAAGAGTTCACTTACTTTTGCACATCTTAATTTTTAATTAATATTCTAGCTTCATAAAAATCTTTGTAAGTGGTTGTAATTGACATAATAAAGGTTTTTCTTAATGAATATATGGTTTTTGTTGATCATCTGGAAAATTTTATCTTAGTGATTACTTTACTTTTGTACAGCACTGTTTATTTACTTAGTATTTGATACAGACATCCCATTTTTATTTTATAAACACTAAACAGTGTCTGTTGTCTATCATCTATGAGTTGAGATGTCTAGAAATTTTTCTTATTGTGATTTTCCAAGCCTAGCTTAGATGTAGCACAATGCCGAAAGTATGGGGCACCCAATTGTGCTAGTGAGACAAACTTGCTAACCGTTACACTGCCTTGATTTACAAACAAGTGATTTCTCTTTTGGACTTAGGAAGTGTAGAAAATGCTCAAATGATTTCTGAAATTTGTTGAAAGGTAGACATATTCTTAATTTCCGAATATGGCCAGTACATTGTTGCTGTGTCATAGTTGATCTTGTTAAGTCTCTCCACCCCCATAAAAATCTCTTGTTCACAAACAAGAAAAACAGAAAAATAAAAATAAGAAATAACAGGAGTACTTTATCAGTCATTTTTTAAGAAAACATGGCATGTAAATGCTATTGTGGATAGTATAGTTATTTAGACTTAATTTCCAGCATATTATGGATGTGTTCATAATTGATGTTAATATGGTTTGGTTTCTTGTTTTTTTAATAATCATTTCTATCACTTTTTAAATGCTTCTTTCAATTGACCTTAAAATCATCAATTATGAACAGGGACAAGGTGTACCGGCCATATTTGGAAATATATATTCATAATTCATTTCATAACTTAAATTTCAAATGACAACAGAAATCAAAAGAAAGATGGAAGGGGTACAGAAAGTGTGAAGAGGAAAATGTAGAGGGTAGGTGTGATAATTATAGAGCTATACCTAACTTACCAACCCATTTCAGTACTAAACACCCAGTATAAAAGGCACTTTAATTGCTAACAGTTTAATTTCTAAGCTTCATGAGTGTATATCTGCACTATTTATTGATTACAGTAGGCAAGAAAACTAGAGAAAAACAAAAGCGAATAAAAAGGAGTTGGGGATAAAGATGAAAGAAAGAAATAAAAATAGTTTCTTGTCTTCATCTTATTACTTTTTTACTCCTTTGATCTTTTAAAGGGGGCGGAACTTTACTTAATTCATTTTTCTTTTTTTCACATCCAGTGCACATCTTATGTATGTAGGAATGTTGGTAGTTAAAACTACGGTAAGGATTAAGGCTAATTTCACACTGACTAATAATACCTTTGTCAAATTCTTCATTTGTAATAAGCAACTTATATGATTTGTGTTTAACTGTATTTTTTTTATACAAAGAAAAATTTCATTAAAAAAAAAAAAAAAGAAAAGACTGCTAAACTGCTATGTAATAACAATCCTCCTAAATGGCAGTGAATACTAAACAATTTCCTTACAAATGAAGAGGAAACTTGAGGCAATGGACATGCAGTTCTACAGAAGAATACGGTGAATACCTTGGATGGAACATATGATAAATAAGGAAGTTTTAAGGAAAATACGAATGAAAATGACATTTGTTATTGCAATTAGACAGATGTAGTTAAAAGTTTGGGAGGTATAAAATTAGGAAAGAGGGCTTGGTAAATTTGACACTCACAGGATATATTGAAAGCATGACAGTCAAAAGACAACAGTGCTAACCTACATAACAAGCTTGTGTAAACGGTAAAGGTAATATTAGACATTTCCTTATAAGGAAACATTTGGCATTCATTGACTGAGCTGACAGGTCTACTTTCATATGAAATTTATAAAATCTTTCTATTAAAACAAATTTACAGGCAAGTAGGTTTCTCAAATCCACTCTTATTGATCTTTCCAATATTGATGGAGGTTTCCTCCCTTCCTAACCTTATGTTTGAAGTAACGTGGAATGTCAACATCTTAATTATGTCATTATTTTCTCTTCAAGTTACATGTGCTATCCATTTTAGTTGTTGCTGTTGTTGAAAGTCCTAATGTGATTTTGTTTTTCTTTATAATTCTGCAGCACCAGTCCACAAGATTCAAAGACCTACAGGCTTCATTCACTTGAAGCCATTTTTAATCATTGCATTAATTTAAGAAAGTAGTTTTATACAGCTGATAGATTAAATATTTTTGAGTGAGTTTGGTGCCATGCATAATATCAATATGAAAGTCTCAATCTGACAAAACTATTTAAGAACATGACTTGTGTTTTTAAGGGGACAAACATTGCTTTAAGATACAAAGGATAGCAAGTTGGAGAGGGTTGATATTACCAATATCCTGAAGAAGATTTCAGACAACTTCACAGTGGAGTAATGGATAGTGGCTTCGATTGCAGAATTGAAGTTTGAATTCCAGTCAGATCCATTACATTCACTTACGTGCAAATACCCTTGGGAAAGGTATGAATTCTCTTCTTCTATGGGTAAGTAGCAGGACAGACTGAGTTCTATAGTCTTCGATGGCAACTGGTCTATCACAGAAAGAAATAGCATCCTACTGCGGGAAAAAATCTGCCTCGTCAGTCATGTATCGAAAGATACATGATCGCCCAAGCATGTATCACGTATGGCACTTAACTGACTGACTAGACTATTGATAATTATTTTGTTTTGTTTTCTGCTCCAGGTTTGTCATGATGACAACTCAGTAGTTAAAATGGCTGGCATCTGTAGTTATTGCATAATGGGTACACATGATTCTTGAAAGAAATGGAATCATATTGCTTTGTTTTAAAGAATTATTTTGTTCATTCCTCAACATGTTTAACTATAAGAGTTTCTTCACCAAAATTCTTGTTTTATAATTTTGTCAGATTCTGTACTCCCCATTCTATTGGATTAAAGTGTTGGTTTGTGAATTTTTTCACATTGTAATTGTGAGTTCAATCCCTGAGCCAGGTAGTACAGACTCAGAATCCATGGAAACAGAACTAGCAATCACTAAACAGTACCAAATAAAGAACAAGATGAGATATTCCTAGACATGGCAATCATATTGAGAACAATCTATTACTGTAAGTTAAATAAATGGTTCCATTTAAATTCCTTGAATGCCATCTAGACACTCTTATGAGATCTAACCTTTGTCATCACTTAAACACTTGTTTAACTTTTGTATGGTTGACACAAAATAAAGTAAACTTTTGACAAAATAGTAGGAAAATAGAGGAAAAGAGTAATCAGGAGGACAGTAGATAGTGATTGACATTGCATTTAAATATTTGAAGATTAACGTTGGTTGGAAAGCATGGAGCCACAAGTGAGAGGTGCGAGAAAAGAAAGTGTTAGCATAGAATTTACAGTTACTTCTAGACATTGATGAGATCTTGATTCCAGTTTAGTACTTCACTTAAATTCAAAAAGTCTAGGTACAATAGCAACGAGCAGCTCATCTGAACAATTATCATGAAAGTATTCATAGAAAAGAAATAGTGAAGCAACCTTACAGCAGTGGGAAAGTGACTGAAACCAAGTCACCAGATCAAGACTGATAATATTGTTGATTCTTCTTTGGATTTTATCAAGGAGCTCAAGGTAAATAGCAAGGACACAAGACCATATATGGCAGCAATATTCTAAGCATGGGCAAATGGTAGACTTATAGATATGTATGATAGATTCTGAAGAGAAAAATTGCCTATTTCCAAACATTAATTATGCAATGTTATTCTTCTTGAGGTTAATAACTTATCTTCAGTTTGTCCTCAACACATTAAATGAGTCAGTCTAGAACACATCCTTGTATTTAGGAAGGATATTAGGATAATCTGGAAACAGTAATGGCAGACACCTGTCTGCATATGATTAAAAAAATGAGTTCAGTAGATATATAAAAATAGAAAGGAGTGTCAAGAGATGTGTCTTCTTACTGCACTTATTCAACCCATACAGTGAGGTGATTCTGAGAGAATTAGAACTCCTACCATTATTGGTAGCCACAATCTTAACAACATTACATATACAGATGACGCATTGTTGATAGCAGAGTCAGAAAGGAAATTATAAGTACTCCTACAGAAGGTAGTGAAGGAAAGCAAGAAGAAAGGACCAAAGATAAAACGCATGGTTGTCAGCAAAAGGAATAGCCCAACATGCAAATTACAACAGTTTAAATATCTAGGTAGTGTTTTAACAGAGGGACTGAAAGTATGACAATGAAATCTGAAAGAACATTGGGCTAGTTAAAGATCCCTTCCAAAAACTAAGTAAAGTATTAAGAAACTGAAAATTTCCATTAGAAACAAAGAAAAGAGTACTAACCTGTTATGTGATATCAGTCCTCCTATATGGCAGTGAATGTAGGACAATCTCCTTATAGATGAAGAAGAGACTTGAAGCAACAGAAATGTAGGTCTTCAGAAGGATGCTGAGAATACCATGGACTGAACAATGACTAAGTTTTAGAGAAAATAGAAACAAAAAGGAAATTTATACTTAACATCAGGAAGAGACAGTTGAAATTTCTAGGGTATATAATGCGGAAAGAGGGCTTGGAAAATCTGATACTCACAAGACAGATTGACAGCAATGGGGATAGAAGTAAACAGTATATAATCTCCTTAATGAGGTTGTGTAAATGAATGGCAGAACAAGGTTTAGGAGAGATAACAAAAAAGACAAGATTTATTAACAGCTATAAAAGACAGAAACTTGTGGAGAGCCATTATCGCCAACATCTTGAAGGGACAGAACACAAAGGAAAGGAAGTCCTTTGTTTTTTTAATTACCATGGCCTTCAGGATGTAGACAATCATGGCTTTCTATAGATTTTTCTTTATCTTTCAAATGCCGTGCATTCATGGGAAAGATAGTGGAGTAGTTGCCCATTACCTTTTCTATAAAGATATCTCTTTTCTTTCTACCTAAGCTCAGTCTCCCCTGATATTTCACTCATAACTGAAGGGGGAATATATGGATTCATGCCTTTCTTAAGGGCATTTGCATGAAAGTGAATGCAACAAATTAGCTCAAAATTTGAACTTGGTTTGCCAGTTCCATTTTCAGTACCAATATTTGTGAAACTGCTTACACATCCTATGTTACTAGCTATGCTATTGGAAAACATGATATCCCCCTCCTTGCCAGTATTTAAGCCATAGAAAATCAAATTTCTCTCTCTTAATTGACAATGTGTAGTAAGTAAAATCTCTGTGTTGCTGTCAAGGAGCTTGTGACTTAGTACCTCATTGGTGGTTTATTATTTTTAATCTTTTGTAATATGTTTGTACATTTCACTACACACATAAACACATAAGTAAAATATTTCATTTAAAAAGAATATTATCTAAGAAAGAACAAAAAATACTGAATTCTTCATTTGAAATTTGTATATTTGACCTTGCTTAAAAAATTAAAAAAACAAATATTTCTTATATGCTAAGATGCATTATTTTCTGAAAAATGTCCCCAAAAATAACCCTGTGTCTTACCACTAAAAGGTTAAGTTTTAGAGAGGAATTTGCCAACTCTCATGAACCCCAGTCACAATATACAGGTTGTGATAGATAAAGTCTTGTCTAAATTATGCAAAAATGAAAATGACACTAACATCTCATTTTAACAGATATTTTTACCAAAATTACACAAAAATATCTTGAAATACTAAAGAGTAAACTTATTCAATAAAATTGCCTTAGGCTTCAACTACAGCCTCCAGACAACTTCGGGATCTCCTGCAACTCTTCTGGATGGTCTCCTTGTTTAAGATGTTGAATACTGCCATAATTCTTGCCTCAGTTCATCTTTGGTGTTACAAGAAGTTTTGTTGGTCTCTTGCTTGACTGCACTCCATAAATGATAATCAAAGGGGTTGCTGTCTAGAGAGTTAGATGTAAGGGGTGATGTGGTCACAGAAATTGTCTGACAGCCATGATTGTGTTCTCCTGCTTGTGTGGCATAGTGCAGAGTCCTGTTGCTAGACATAAGGTCTTTCAGCAGACACCTTCTTGACCCAGAGCAGCACTACCTCCTCAATGCATTTGATGTAGGCCTCCATGTTGAGTCTGGGGCCATGTGGGAAGATGGATGGAGGCATAACCTCACCATCACTTGTGATCACTCCAAAAACCATGATGTTGACTGGATATATTACATCCAACACTTTCCGAATCCTCTGCATTGTCCTCAGATTGAGACACAAACACACTGAAATATTTGAGCTTCCAGTGTGAATGCCAAGCAGTACATCATGCCATTTCCAACTTTCTGTGGAGTGAATTGTGTCATGGTGTTCTTTTTCTCACAGATGGTGTCCAACTGACTATACTAGTCAGTTGACAAAATCCAAAACAAACAACACACATATGGGAAATTAAAAATATAAAATGGCGACAATTCACCCATCGCATCCAATACAAGCAGTCACGAACCCCAGAAGCCTACACTTATCATATATGATAAATACTGTGAGTACCATACTATACATATTGATTTATTTTTTTTTGAGTATTGATGATAACTAGTAGACAGCTTCCTACTGGTACAGTAAGTCTTTTAGTTCATACTGTATGGTATCTTCACACGTGCCAACCCCAGCCATGTAATACAGGCTGACAGTTATGTTTCATATATATATATGAAGAATAGCAACACCATTACTGTACGTTGTGAGAGTTGAATTTAAAAACGCTCTTTGTCGAGATGCCTTATGTCTTGTGGAGGCAAGTACGAATTGTTTCAATGAATAAGTATAACATTGTGCTAAATTATTGAAAATCTAATTAACAATAACAACAAATAGTTAATAACTTAATAATAGGTCCAAAATGTGATAATTTGTTTGAACAAAGAAAAATGGCACCATAGTGTTGGTGACCTGAACTTGCTAGTACGGAAAGCTATTAATTCCTCAAATATTTTTTTCCAAATTACAGGGTGTTTTACCACTTGTAATGTCTTAATATACGGTAAATGCTTTCTTTGTGGTAAAATGCACACATCACATGACTGACAAATTTCAGTTACCATGCATTTTCATGGTTAGATGCATTCCTACAAGTGACCCCATCTCTAGAATGGTTGTTAACCAAGGCTAAAGAACACAGCCCTGTAATTTAACCCTTAGCTGTGGAGGTGGATAAGAAATGGGTTCATGCCTTTTCTAATAGTATTTATGCATAAGTGAATGTAATGAACTTGAACTTGGACGCAATTTGAACTCAGGTCTTCAATTTCCTATTTCAGGCTGTAATCCATTTCATCACTGGCACATCTTACTTCAAAGAAAATTTTTTCTTCTTCTTTTTTTATGTGCTGTTTCCTGTCATGGCATGGGTAGTCATGGCTATCCACAACTTCCTATCATTTATCGCAATGTTTGTCTTTGTAGTATTTCTTCCACTCTCTGTTCTGCCATCCATTTACACTAGCTTCTTAGGTAGATTACTTGCTGTCTCCATTCAGTACATCTTATGAATGTCAGTCTTCTTTCTTCATGTGCCCTAGAAATTTCAACTTTCTCTTTCTGATTCTAAGTACAAAAGTGCTTTTTCTTTCCATTTTCCTTAAAACTTCCTCATTCTTCGCAAATTTTATCTTTAGCATTCTCATCATCATTCTGTAGAATCATTGCTTCAAGTCTCATGTTCATCTGCGAGAAAATTGTTCAGCATTCACTGCCATATATGATAGATTGATATGAGTTAAAAAATATCAGTATTTTTCAATTCTGACAAGTATCATGGCTTAAGGAAGGTCTAATGAATGTTAATTGTTATATAGGAATAAAGTGTCACTGTCAACACTTGAGTTTGAACACAGATCACCAGTAAGCTAACACAGGCAATCCTATTTTGAATAAGTAGATTACGTGATGGTAAATGTATATATGGGAATTAGTGTGGCATCTAAGTGATCACTATACAGATTACTATTCATATCACTCTATGGGTTACTATTTGGATCATTATATGGATCACTATTCGGATCACTACATTTATTACTATTCAGATCACTCTTCAGTGGTTACTTTTCGAGCAAGTATTATTGAGCAAGTACTATTAGTGCGAGTGTTATTCAAAGGCATCTGATATTGTTCAACATCGTTACTATAGTTGTAATCTGTGATTACAAAGTCTCTACTACAACGAGCATTGCGAAAGTGACGAGTATTCACTAATATTACAAAAGTGGCAAAGAGTATTCGTTGACAACACAAAACTCATGTACAAAGATTATTTCCAAAAATTTTGGCCAAATTTTTACAAATGGACCAGTATATTTAAGCTGTTCCCATGGCTATATTTTGAATCTTGCCAAGAATTAGAATAAAGCATGCTCCTCAAACCTTCTACCTTCATGTACCATGTTTCCTGAAGATGTAAGCAATGTTGGCTCTCCACAGCTTCTTGTCCTTTGTAGCTCTTAATAAATTTTTTTTTTTTGTTATGTTTCCTGAACTTTGTTCTGCTATCAATTAAATCAAGTTCGCTAAGTATATGTTGTTTTCCTGTCTCTCTTGCCTTCAATTTGTCCTCTGAGTATCAAATTCTTCAAACCTTCTTTCTTCATTATGTGCCCTAGAAATTTCAAATCTCTCTTCCTGATGTTAAGTATAAGTTTCAATTTTGTTTCCATTTTCAAAATTTCATCATTGTTCTCATATTCAGTCCATGACATCCTCAGCATCCTTCTGTAGAACTATATTTCTGTTTCTTCAAGTCTCTTCTTTATCTTTGAGGAGATTGTCCAGCATTCACTGCCATATAGGAGGGCAGATACCATATGACAAATCAGTAATCTTTTCTTTCTTTCTTACTAATTTTCTGTTTCTTAATACTCTGCTTAGTTTTTGCAATGCATCTTTCGCTATCCCAATACGCCCGTGTTGCACTTTCCATCCTCTGTTAAAAGACTTGTTTTAGGGTATACAGTAAAACCTTCATTTGACAAGCCACTCTCAGGAAAACTAATTTATGGAATATTTAAATCATTGATTATCAAAGTGGGCAGTAGAAAGATCTTTCAGGGACAAAAAATAAAATGTTCAATCAAAAGAGGGCATTTGAACCATAACAAACACGCACATTGTACCTGAAGTGTATCTTGCCTTCATTATTTTTTGTTTTTTACAGTAAGGTTAAGGTTCACCCTGTACAAGGCTGGGGCCACTCAAGGTAGAGTGTTATGTTAGGGGTAGTTTGTATGGATAGGAGAAGTAAGTAATGGTTAACTGTAGACTTGAACAAATTAAGATTGTAGTGATCGGGGAAACATACTCTTGGGAGTCTGTTCCATAGAGCAGTAGTTCGCAAGAAGAAGCTGTTCAAGTGAAACTTACTTCAACTGATGGAATACGGGGGGAATGAGGGTTGGTTTGTTGCTATGTAAGTGGCCTGGTGGGTCCTCACCATGAAGGTCAAACCTAGTGGAACCAGGAGAGATGCATTTTGTCTGAGCACTTTCCATTTGTAGTAGCAATAGAACAGTGAGAGATTCACAACATCCCACCTGTGAGAGAGAGGTTGGATGGTGGAATATTATTTTTCTTCAATAAGGACACAGAGACACCTTTGAACTTTATCAAGACTGGAAACTGAGGTCTGGGTAGCTCCGGTCGAAATACGACAACAGTACTCCATTTTCAGCCTGACCTGGCTCTTATAAAGGTAGAGGATAGCATGAAGAGTCAGATACTTACTGGAGTGGTACAGGGAGCTGATCATTTTACCTGCATCTTTAGTGATGGATCATATATAGGAATTCCACTTGAGGCCAATATTTTCTCAAGACATGTTTCCTCTTTGAGGGTATATCCATTCATTGTGACTGGCAGTAGTTCGGGGTCTGATTGGCAGTGATGGAATGTAACCAGTTTGGTTTTAGATGCATTGAACATAAACAGCCAGTTTTCTCCCCACTGGGAAGTTAATGTTAGATCGAAAGTGGGGTCAGCCACCAGTCTGACTTTACAGTGTATACCATTTATATAATAATTATTATGGGAAATACTAATATTTCAGTCACTAGTTCTTCCCTTTTTTCTTCTAATTGTTTCACCCCAAGCAAGACGACAATGCCACTAAGGGGTTATAGGGAGTTAAAGTGAAAGGGAATGAGAAAAATGAGAGTAGAGAGGGTTGAAGAAAAAACAAAAATGGAAACAGGGTTCAAGAAGACAGAAGATGGTGATTGACGTTGCATTTAAATTTTTGAAGATTGTAGTTATCAGGGAAGCAAGAAATCAGAAGGGACTTCCACAAGTGGGAAGTGCGAGAAAAGAAACTGTTAGAATAGAAGTGGTGGTTGCATTTAACTAGTTTAACAGTAAAACGGGTGTGACCAAAATGCCAATCTTGTACCACGCTTAAATTCATGTGGTCTGAGCACCAGGGAAAAATGCTCATCAGAGCAATGGCCATGAAAATAGTTGTAGAAAAGACAGAGGGAAAACACGTCACGTCGGTGAGAAAGTGACTGAAATCGAAATGCCAGGTCAGGATTGATTACATTACAGACCCTTCTTTGGATATTCTGATATTTTACACATATTTTAAAATTTTTTTAAACACCTTCAATAAGAACTACTCTTTTAGAACTAATGAGTTTTTAAATACACTGTAATTTTCTTAGGGGCGTGAAAAATACCCAAAAAATGTACTATAAGAAAAATATTTGTAGACTTTGAAAAAGCAATAATTTCACCAAACAATTTTCCTCCCAAATATATTTTCTATTTTTCATAGTAATTTTTTTTAATGAGAAATGATATCAATTACCCTGGAATTGAAGAGACCAAAATTGTAGTCAGCGAAGCATCCTCTAGGAAGTCTGTTCCACACAGCAAAAGTTCTGGGAAAGAAGCTGTCTGAGTGGAACTTTCTTTTTATCAAAGGAACATGTGATACAAGGGACTGATAATTCTTCCAGCATCTTATGCCATGGTATGAATATACGTATTCTATATAAAGCAAGGAGACATTTATGGTAAGGTGTCACTTTAAGTGAGTGACCACTCATCAGGATTAGTGCAGGTTTATGATCTGCTTGGTGATGATGAAATGTTATGGTATCTCACCTATTTCACCAATATTTCAAAGAGGCCTTGTTGAAAGATTGACAATGATGTTAAGCAATGTCATGCTTGGTCAGTACCTAGATGGGTGACTGATTGAGAATAACAGGTGCTGTAAGCTTGGATGTGTGGGTGGTGTAATGAATAATGGCTCGAGATTGAAAATCAGTGAGCTGAGTTTCAATTTCATTTGGGTTCATTATATTCACATATGTGCAAATATCCTTAGAAGAGGTATGAATTCACATTTTCTCCCCCAGCTATGGGTTAATTAGTAATACTTGTATCAATAAATCATTATTATCCCCACAAAATTCTCACATTCTAAAAATATTTTCTGGCTTTGAATGACATTCAAAAGGTTGATAAGCCATAAAAAAAGTCATTAAGCAGAGTTCTAGAGTGTATAAACTTGTATGTGGAAGTGTATAGAGTGGTCATTTGTAAAAAATGTTTTAGGTGAATTAAACTGAAAAACATGATAAATGTATGTGTACGTTTCTCTCTCTGTGTGTGTGTGTGTGTGTGTGTGTGTGTGTGTGTGTGTGTGTGCGACGAATATGTGTAGTTTGGCCCCGGGATGTTTACTTTAAACTGATATATAATTTAACTTTGTAGGTAAGCAAACGACTGAGGTATTTATTTCAACTTTGTGACTATTTTCTAAAATTCACCTTTTTCGCTACGGTCAAAGGGTCATATCTCTGGAACCCTTTAGCTTAGGCACCATTCACTTTGAATCAAGAAGCTCGATAAGTGTACAAAATTTCCCAAAAAATCTGTGTGAGTGATGGTCAAACTGTTGTTGATTTGACATGGAATACCTCATATCCATTTCACTACCTAATTTCACTGAAGAAACTATTGCCACATGTAAGTTCATAAATAAGTGTTCTTTTTTTTCACATGAAGTGTTACTATATCCAAGCATAGTAACGCTATATTGAGATAGTTAATTAAACTGTATTCTCCAAAGAAGTTCAGTATAGTTATCACTGTCATCAATGGAAATACAAACTAGCCAGAACGTGTTTGAGACCAGAGCATAATCAGGGTTGCCCACCGGAAATACATGTAGGGCCACCTACCCCTGCGCGACATGACACTACAAATACCCCAATATTATGCGACGCCTTTCTAAGTGCTACTAAAGAGTTCAGGCTACTTATTATCATTCGGACACAGCAGCCAATGAGCTGCCAACCCGAAACCCTCATGATGGAAAGTCGCAGCCACTGATTAATATGATTACCAAAAAGTTAAGATAGTTGAATCATTATGGCTATGGAAGATATGGTTACCTATATCTTAAACAGAGAACAAAGGGATGATCTTCTACTCCTGTTCAATAGATATGGAAAGAGTGCGGACCGGATGATAGGTGAGCTTATCTACTATTTAAAAAAGAAAAAAAGAAAAGAGGAACATTGTTTCTTAAATTTTAAGTTAGTATAAGTTGAAATATCCATTACATAATAACGTTGAGACGTTGGGTGGAAAAGTAAAATTACTCTTATCGTATGAGATACAGTTAATGAAGGTTTAGGCTGGATACTGGCCGAACTCGTTTTTGGTGCACCCCAGGACAATATTTCTGCATACATCAAATACGATTTCAACCCTAATTACTTCCCTTATACAAGAACTGTACAACAAAATAGCACGGTTGAAATACACACCAACATGATACCATAAAGGACGTTTACATCCCCACCAAAAAAAAACTTAAAAAAAAACTGCAAGATATTTTGTTATATGGAATGACGCGTTCAAACGGCTACTCACAACAAAAAATCGACAAAAAAAACAATCCGCAACCAAAATCATTGGGATTTTTCTGGGTAGATTCCCTGCGAATATGTGGTATTTAGGTAAATGATAGTTTAGGTGAAGAAGGATGAGTTCTTATGGCGAATGAGTCAATTGTAAGAATGAATGGGTCGTGAATCAGATTAGCTAGGTTTAGGATAGTCAGTGACGACCAACCCCCTCACCCCCCTTGGCCTTGTGCCACAAACGTGTATTTTCATGTTAAATAAAGCCTAGGAAAAAAGTGTTACATATGTTGCAGCTACAGAAGCAGCCAACAGGCCTGCAGTTCCAGCCAGCCATCAGCAGCTCAAGCTCAAGCCATCAGCAATGGCCTCAGCAGACCTCCAGTCCAACCAGCAGCAACTATATGCGATAAACTGTCCTTTTCAGAACAACACTTCTCAATGACTACAAAACTGCCCTTTTCAGGACTACGATTCTCAACAGCTACAACTCTGTCCTTCTAAGGACAACACTTTTCAAGGGCTACAAACTGTCCTTCTAAGGACAACGCGCTTCTCACCCGAGATTTACAGCCCCCCCCCTCACAGAGTCAGGTTGTGATACAAGGTCGGTTTTTAACGTGGAGACTCGAGTGTTTCCAGTTGAGCCGTTGGTCTAAGCTGGTCAAAGCTTGTCTAAGTTGTTCATAGCTGTTCTACCACCGCTACGTAACAGACGTCACGCAACCACTGGGGGGGGGGGGGGCAAGGGAAGAGAGAAGTCCTTTGGCAGGTAACAGATACTACATCTTCCCGACGGGAAAACCCCACTTCTACTTATCTGCTAATCCCTCCAGAAGAATCTGGGGGTAAAAACCCCTAACACGTTTCTCAATCTCTACATGAACATGCAAAGATATTTGTTGCCTAGTCTAATGTAACCTTATTTTTGTCGATGTATTTTCTTTAACGAAAATAAACTTGGCAATATATTTTTTTACTCAAGTATTCATTTCGTTTGCCGTTATCTTCCGTCATTCAGTATCTGTTCGTGGGCCAATATACCACCCCCAACAAGCTCTTCGCTATGGTACCTAGACTTTATGAATTTAAGTGCAGTAGTAGACTGGCGACGAGGCCTCACCAAGTTACAATTGAGCTGGTTAGATGTAACCGTAAGTCCCATACTAACAGTTTCTTTCAATGCACATCTCGCTTATGGAACTCTCTTGCAATTCCATGCATTCCCGTCAACTATAATGTTCAAAAATGCAATGTCAATCGTTATCTGCTGTCCTCCTGATTACTCTTCTTTTGTTCTTGCTCCTTAGTAATGTTTCTGTTTTCTAATTCTTCCACACCCAGTAACACCTTGTGTCTTAGTGGCTTTATAACCTTGCTTGGAGTGAACTCGATTAAAAAAAATGTTCTAAAGAGTGTCAGTGTCGTCCGTGACCTCTAACACAGAGTAAAATAGAAGATAAAATTTCATTGTTATACTTTTTATTTTTCAAATTATATATTCTCGCCTTTATTTATTAAATACATAATGAAATGAATTAAAGTACAAAAGGTTTGTAAACACTAGTGATCTATTTTTTGATTCGGCAGACACGTGACATGATATTCTGGAACGAACTAAGTAGTTATGTAGGCAGGGATTGTCAGGTTTAAACTAGTTGGAAAACAATTCCATTTCTAAGTGAAGTCGAGTTTTATTTGGCTATTTATTTTTCGGGTGCTTCTTGATGTGTTTTTCTTCAAATAATCACTAGACAAACATTAAATATACTTTACTTTATAGTTCAGAAGGTAGGATTTTCCCGCGTTCGTTATTTAGTTCTTCAACAAGGCATTATTATTATTATTATTATTAACAATGGATGAACGGCGAATGCTTCTACTGGAAAATGGTAAGTTTTTTTTCTGTAATAATGCTGGAGTGGATGTTTTAAAAACTTGCGCAAATTTTCTTTTAGGAAATTAGATCTTTAAATAAATTAAATTGGGTAACATTCTTTGAGCTATAATAGTAATAAAACATTTAAAACAATCTTTATCCATTTATAGAAACTTTCATTAAGATTTTTAGAATCTCATTGATGATTTTGCAACACTATCTATGATCTTGACCAATGGAAACTCTTTGTCTACTTTGAATTGCTTTCGTGAATACGATTGTTGTCAGATTAGAAAATTAGAAATACGGAACACTCTTAAAAATCTCGCTCTCATAGGCATATATATGCCTACACAACCAAAGTAATGAAAGGAGAGACAGAAGTTAAAAACAAAGAAATGATTTTATGGGTTATGAGAATAATAAAAGTAAAATCATTTGAAAATTATTTAATAATACAAGTCAAGAAAAAGAAATTCTGTAAAAAGTGAAAAATCATTTAAAAAATATTTATTATTTCATACAGAGAAATAAACACATCAGTTTTTTTTTTTAAACTTCTAGCAACCCTAGTTTCCTCGTTACATTTTTGGGTTGTTTTCGTCTAGAGAGAATCCGAGAAAAAGTATAAAACTTTTAAGTAATTATACTTTTTAAGTTAAAAGTTACAACCAAGAACCGTAAGGTAGTAAAAAAAAATGTTTTTATTACGAAATTTGAAAATGAACTAAATGTAGAACATTTTGGGGGTCCCTGAAAAGACAGTACGGGGCAGGGGACAAAAAAAGTATACAATACGGATATGTCCATCTGACAACTCTGTGAAGGATCACTGAATCGAAATAAGACCTGGTTATGTCACCTTGTGAAAAGACTTTGAAAGTTTTCAGTGTTACTGTTGCTTCAATAATAAAATCTCACCCCTTTTCCTCTTTAAATAAGCTTGAATCTAAGAATACTTTCATCTCGTGGCTTGTACATTTTTTTTTTTTTTTTTCAATTTTTTTTTTGTTGAGGCCTTAATTTGGCTTTTCTATTTCAGTTTTTTAACAATCGTTTAAAAATAATATCCTGTTGGTTTGGCAGAAGTTTCAAAGTTTGGCTACTTTACTCAGCTCACGGTCCTGGAGGAAAGCAACGACTCGAATCTTGATTTTTTTTTTTTTAAGCTTTAAAAAGTAAAACAGTTGACTTAAAAATGAAATAAGCTTAAAAATTGAATAAATTTTTATTTTTTAGTGATGCAATTTTGACAAGTACACTTGGGGCCGCCTTGAACAATCGGTTCCCCATAATAATCAAATTCAAACTATAATTTACGTTAGATAAAGTAGTAACAATATTGTTACTACTTTATCTACCGTAAATTACAGTTAGGTTCAATTTAATTATTCTAATCTAATTTCTTATTGAAGGCGGATCTAGCAGAATTCTTATTTAAAAAAAGAAAAAAAAATCCAAATTAAAATTTTTGTTTAATTATTTCTTTATTATCCTAATTATCAGCACTACGTACGTGTTTTTGTGTTTTCATTTTCGTCGTAGTACCTCCGGAAATGTGGACCCGCTACTAAACGGTAGTCAAACCGAATGTTGAATAAGGGGTTGGGGGATATTCAGTATTTACAAAAATAAAATTGAATAATATATCGGTCGAATGAGAAATAGACTGTATCGTTGGGAATGTTTTAATTTTGCCACAAACTCTGAAAAAATAACCTTGATTGGTTTGCAAGCGTTGATAGAGGATCATTTATAAATTTTATATAGTCTGCATTTCTCTGACTGCCAAATTGAGGAATTTTCTCGCACATTAATTATTGTAGGCCAGCTTCTGCTTAGCTTATCTAGTGTTTTCTGAAAGTGTGAAAAAACATATCCAAGAAAAATAATTAACGAAACTCTTAATATCATAATTGTTATTTTCTTATGTCTTTAACTTGTGTAAAAATATTAAAAATCGGCTACACATGAATTCGGTAAAGAAAAACAATGAAATCTCGGATTGCAACTCTCCGTATTAAAAACTTTAACACACTTTCGATCCGACATGGTACACCGTGTTCATGTGACCTTTTTAAAACTAATCAAGTGGGATGGGGCAACAATGATTCAACAGAACTAGTAGCTTTTTTATCTGCAGAATTTAACAGTTGGTATTTTTAAGTTAAAAATACCAACTGTTAAAAATTTTAACAAATATTTTCTCTTTGGAATGACGCAGACGTATATCCCAAAGGATCATTCAAAATGTTAAAAACTTTTTCTTTTTTTTTTTTTTTTAAAGTGTTTGGAAGGCATTTTTTACAATTTACAACACTGTAACAACAGTAACCTTCTTGTTGCTATACGGCACACACCTCCAGTAATGGTTTTTAAATTGTTTTTTTAGCGTATCTCTTGTAATTTTGACAGGCTCTCACCACAATTATCATTCACAAATAAATATTTTCCCCGATTAACCCAAGTAAATACGGGAGAAAAAAATGTCATATAGGTTATATGATGGGAAGTTTCATTTTCGAAACATTTTCGGGACTACGGTTCACTCACTCGAAAATAAAAGTAGGGAAAATTTATCTATTTATTTTTTTTTTAGACTCTCTTCGGTCACGACACTTGTCAGAATAGAAAAAAAACTTGATTAATTATCGATTTAGAAGAGGGTTCTTGTTCATAATAGCAATGCATTGTAAAATCGATCCGTCTTTGAAGATTTTTGCGAACAGTTCGGTTGGAATTCTGCGGTAATCATTGATATCAGCGTGTTTATTTCGTTTTTTAACATTGGGAGGAAAGTCCGACAATTATTTAAATATTTTCTGTTTATACGTTATTTTTTTTTTAAATACACTGCTTTTTTTTCTTTTCTTTTTAATTAAACAGTCTGAGTATTATATTTATTGACAATACAATATACATTTACCGGCCTGAGTGTTCGAAAAATTTGCTAACCAGATTCTTCTTTGTGGCTGACTGGTTAACAGCACGTCAGATCAAATGACGGTTTCCATCAAGGTCACAGGTTCGATTCCTGTCGAAAAGCGCATATTTTCTACAAAATTTCTCAAACATTCAGTTCCGGTAAATCTAAGTAATATTGTTTAATTAAAAAAACAGAGCATTTTTACTTAAATAAATTAACGTATAAACACACACACGCACATATTTCTGTTTATATACGTTAAACTTTCAACGTTATATTAAAATTTAAAAATATGAATTCTTTTTTGGGAATAGTGGAAGAACAATTTTTGTCGGAGCTTCTTTTTCTTTTAGATTTTTGTGAAAAATCCATTCTTTTTTAAAAAAAAAAATTTTTTTAATGACAACAAAAATGGACAATTTATTTTGCAGATGTAAGCTATAAAATTAAAAATATAATTTTCAACCAGTTGTTGGTTTGAATAAACAAAAACAAAGCTTCCAGTTTATGTTGAAAACTGAAAACTAAAACATAAAAAAATAGACTTTGCAACAGGTGGTAGTTGGACTAATGAAATGTCATCCTGTTTAAATCTGTGCAAAATGACCTAGTCTCCCCGCCACACCCCCACCAGCAAAAAAAAAGGAAAGAAAGAAAGAAAAAAAGTGAAGCAGCTGGAGATCAAAATTTCACTGAAATTCCGTGTATATTTCTCACAATTTCCTTTACTTTTGTTAGTTGTGTGTAATGACGTTTACCAAATATATTGTACATGTCTATTTCAAATAAAATCTGTTCACATTTAATAATATTTTTTGTTAAGAAAAAAAAAAAGAAATAATTAAAATTTTTTTCCCTACTTGTTCCCCCATAAATGCTCGATTTAAGTGATTTTGCGCCCAGTGGCGCTTAAAACTAAGACAGCATACTTTCATTGAATTAACTTGTCTTTAAACTCCCAGATCCAAATAAGTGCTCCAACCACACCAGGGGCTCTAAAACGATCATTTATTTTATTTACGGTATTAATACTCGATCAACAGTGCTGTTAATAACTAGTATGCAATATTTTACCTGTCTGTATTTTTATCAAATAAATCAAAAATGGAAGAGAAAACGAATCCTGATTTTCTCAATTTCATACAAAGTTAATTTCAATAAAAAAAAAAAAAAAAAAAAAATTAGGCAAATATGTAATAACATTACATAAAGATCGTTAAAACATATTCAAATGTTAAAGTGGTAATCTTAGAATTGGGAAAAATTTCCTTGCATCACAGCCCCCCGTCCCCGCGCAGCCCTGAGTCAGAAACAAAATCAGAAAATGTGTAGAAATGGAATTCTTCAGCTGAGAAAATAGTTTTAAAAACGAAAAAAACAAAACAAAATATCATATTTTCCCACTCCCCCTAAAACTTTTAGGTTTGATTCACATGACAGTTATGCAGAAACTACAAAGATGGACAAGTCTTATTTTGAAGTGAAAATGTGGAGGGAATAGAGTATGACCAGCATTTGCAAATGTTGCATTATGGAGGGGGGGGTCTATTAGTTTGTAGATGCCAAAGAAATGTAATTTGGAAAATACGCATTTATCTGCACCCTGACTTGAATGAAATATTGCACATGGTCATGTTTAAGATTGCATCTAGATATGGTATATGGGATGAAAAATTGATTAAGCTCTTCGAATTTTCCAATTGAGACACCAGTTACCAGGAATTAACACAAGCCTTTCTCCTTTTTAATGGGAGAAGTTCTGATTTTGGGGCAGCCTCCCGGAGATGAGTATATTTAACTTTATTATAATCAAGTTTGGGCTCCTACTTGGCCAGTGAGGAAGTTTTATTTTTTTCATATTTTCATTTATTTATTTTCCTGTCTTTAAGAACTCTGGAGACCCCTCTGACCCCTCTAATTACTGTCCTATTAGTCTCCTACCCCTCTTCGGCAAAGTCTTCGAAGCCCTAATCAACGCAGAAGATTACCTCACACGACCTTCTCTCAGACAAGCAATATGGTTTCCGCTACGCCCGTTCTACAGCTGATGTGCTTACGGCCATCACTGAAACCGTCTACCAAGCACTTCAAAATAACGGTGAGGCTCGTGCCGTGGCCCTAGATATCTCCAAAGCATTTCATAGGGTTTGGCATGCGGGCGTTCTTCGTAAGCTCCAGGGTTATGGTATTACTGGTCGACTGTTTGATCTAATACAATCATTCCTGTCAAACTGAGAATTGAAGGTCGTTCTCAACGGATTCTCCAGTTCCTATCCCACGAACGCAGGTGTTCCCCAAGGCTCCATCCTTGGCTCCACTCTTTTCCTTATTTTCATCAACGACCTTCCTGACACCATAGGTTCCCAAGTTGTCATCTACGCGGACGACACTACAATTTACTCCTGCCTCAAAAACAAATCTAGTGTTGCTGACAAAACTAACCTGGCCGTGCGTCTTGAAATGGACCTCCAATCTGTTAACTGGGGCAACAATTGGATGGTCAAATTTAACGCCTCAAAAACTAAACTACTCTCCATTAATCACCATAGAGATCCTACCCTGCCCCCATTAGAATGTCTGATAGTCAACTTCTTGAGAGCAACTCCCTGCATCTGCTCAATCTCACGTTGACTGCTACCCTGAGATGGAACAAATACATTGAGTCAATTGCTTCGTCCACTGCTAGGAAAGTTGGCTCTCTGTGCCGCGCCAGAAAATTTTTCTCCCCTGAATCAATACTTCAAATATACAAAACAACCATTCTCCCTTGCATGGAGTATTGCTGCCATATATGGTCTGGGGCACCTTATGTTTACCTTGGAGTTCTTGACAAGATCCAGACGGATATGTAATGTGATTGGCCCTGATCTGGCGTCTCGTCTGCCGTCACTATCTCACAGACGCGTCGTCGCCTCTCTCTGTCTCTTCTACAAATACTTTCATGGTAATTGCTCCAATGAGCTGCTTTCACTGGTTCCCAGTCTCCATGAATTCAAGCGCCCTACAAGGCTGGCATCCCGCTCTCTCCCTTACACTGTAGAAACTTTTAAATGTAGCCGTCTCTTCTACTCCAATAGCTTCATACCTCGCACCTCTCATCTGTGGAACACCCTTCCCAATTACTGTTTCCCTGATAGCTATAATCTCCAACTATTCAAATGTAATGTCAATTGACATCTCCAGTTACCTTGACCTACTCACTATCCTTCCCCTCATCCTTTCTTCTATCACTCCTATCTGCTCTTGCTCCAAATCTTCTGCAACCCCCCTGCATCCTAGTGGCTTCACACCTTGCTCGGGGTGCAATGCTTAAAAAAAAAAAAATATATATTTTACTTAGTTGAAATGGACTCCACTTTAAGATACAACCTATACGCAATTTTATTTTGGAATTCATGCTGAATCAAAGGCTTACTGCCACATCATGTTAAAACATAGGTTCCTGAAGTTAAGCAATGTTATAAGACTGGTCAGTACCTAGATGGGTGACTGCTTGGATGTGCAGGTGGTGTAATGGACAATGATTTAGATTTTTTAATCAGAACGGAGTTCCAATTCTAGTTGGTGTCATTATATTCTTGGTAAAGGTATAAATACAACTCTTCTTCCCTCAACTATGGGTTAATTAGTAATACTTGTCTCACTAAATCATTATCTATAACCCCCCCACCCAATTTTTAGAATCTGAAAACCTTTTCTACCTTTAACATGGAAAAGGGGTTAAGATGTAGAAAACAAATCAATCTGAATCAAAATTAACTGCAAAATTTTAAATTGTGTATATTAATCGACTCTCCTGTCAAATTTGATGCATGATGATCAAGCAAATCAGTTCCTCAAAAGAGACAGCTCAACACCAGCTCATGAAATTTAATTATAGTGGTGAAGGTTTTGTGCGGAACCATCCACACATTATTTTTGTGTGTATATATATATATATATATATATATATATATATATATATAAAACATGTCTGAATAATTTTATTTTTATTTTTTGTTTTGCCTGTAGAAGATAGGAAATAAAATGAAAACAACGATTGTATGTTTTTAATTTTGGGGGGATTTTTAGTTTTGTGGCTTAAATTCTGAATTGGATTTTTGCTTCTGTAAAAGATCTGCTGTCGTTCTTATGTTTATAACCTGATGATTGCTCGGTAAGATTTACAAATCTCTGTAATTTGACCTGTTAGTCTGTAATTAACCTTCTTTTGCTCTTATATCTGCTACTTATGTTGCTTAAGAAAATTGCCCAGTGATTAAAGAAATTACAGTCATTTGTTATAATTACAACATACTGAAACAGTAACTCTTTAAGTGTGAGCTAGAGTTCCATATTAATTTTAGGTAGAGCACATTGGGATAGCTAAGCAAAGTATTTCAATATGGAGAAAAATCTCATTAGAAACAGTCCTGAACTATTATATAATATTAACCTTTCTATAAGGCAGTGAATGTTGAATAATCTCATCACAGATGAAGAGAACTGAAGCAACAGAAATGTGATTCTACAGAAGGATGCTAAGAATAAACAGGACACTTATACTTAGAATCAGACAAAACTGAAATCTGTAGGTCGCATAATGAGGAAAGAGGGCACTCCATGGACATATTGAGGGACAAAAGAAGGCAGTGCCTACTATGACAAGATGTCATGAACAGTCAAGATTGCCCATATCCTGAACAGATGGCATCACATTGAAGGATAACAGCATTCAACACATACAAGTGCAGGCACCACATGCAAAAGAAAACAAAATGTCAGCAATGATCACCACATTAAATTAACTTTTAGCTTAATATAAAAAATAACAAAAATGAGAATCTCCAGTCAATTGCAGAAGCCTCCTGATGAGTGGATAGAATGACTACTAAACGGCTCAAGCTATAAAACTCCAGAGTTGAGGTGCTGAAGTTAACGTCAATCAGGTAAATGACAAATCTTATTTCTATTAATCCTCTCTCTCACACACACACACACACACACACACACACACACACACACACACACACACGAACTTTATCTCAATCCTTCATGAGCTTCCAATCGTTAGCTATGATTAATTAATGATGAACATCATTTTCATTTATGATCAATTTCATCACGATTCTTCTGTTGAGTTTGGAGAGTAATTATACATTCTTACCGCTCCAAGTCGAGTTCAATAGTGTTATAAAAATCTTGGAGAATTCCAATAAGATCTCTTTAATCTTTCTAAGATATAATGGTTCAAAGCTTAATCTAATAATTGGACAATTTTGGTGTTATATATATATATATATATATATATAAAATTCACTTGAAAATGAAACGGAACTAGGGCTATTAATTCAATTATATAATTGAATTTGAAGTTATTTTCTGTTTTTAAAACCTGCTAATTCCTGTGTAGCAATGGAACCATATTTTTAAATCAGTTAAAATATATAATGGCAACCTGAAAAGGAAAAGTTGAACTGCATTTATTTGACCTCAGTTTAAAAATCAAAAAAAGTAATTTAGTTTTTTGATGGTGCATAAGCCTCCTTCATTTCTGTAGGAAGTATTAAAAAATAATTTGGGTGTTTTTTTTATGGGTTGAATTTTAATGTTATTGCAATATGTAGCTATAAAGGATAGATTGAAGGCAAGAGGGACAAAAGAAAAGGAAGCATAACCTACCCAGCAAGCTTGAGTAAAATGGATGGCAGAATGGTGCTTAGGAGAGATGACAAAATTTATTAATAGCAACAAAGGTCCAAGAAATTGTGGAACCATGATTGCCAACATCCTGAAGGAACATGGTACCTAGCAAAATAAGAACAATTGATTGGGGGGAAAACTGTTTTTGATAATACAGTGGCAATTTACAAGAGGAAACAAAATCATCTACCAGAAGAATTACCTTCGTATATAAAACCTTGGGAATTTCACTCAAATGATTTAATTTTTTTTATGCAGTCAGTTTGCATATTTTTCAGTATATGTTCAGCACTTTATTAAATTTGTAAATGAATTGATAAATTAATAGTGGATAATAAAAAAATTTTTCAGTTACTGGGTTGATCTTTGAAATTGGTTACCATAAAATGTAATGCTTCTATTTAAAGTGATTGTATAAGATTATCAGCTTGATTTGTTTAATGGTATATCCACACCTTATGGGTCATTTAATGCTGAATTTTAATTTTCTTGGGATCTTTAAAGTAATAAAAATATGATCTGTTATTCTGATTTCACAATTGAATACATGGTAGATGATACTCAGCTTTTGTGCATATACATGTTTGTGTGGACATAATTATTGGAGGCGATTATGTTTTTTATGTTGAGTATATATTTTGGAATACAGTTTGATTTCTTTAAGAAACTGTAGAATATTACCTGGATTAATGTCATGAAAGAGTTCTTTCATGTTGGTTGTTTGATTTTGTTTAGCAGCATATCAATATCTATATAGGTTAATTCTGAAATGTAAATATTTTGTACATAATTTTATACTTTTAGATTAAAATTGTTTTTTAAATGTACATTTTTTTTGTAGTTCATAAAATGTATTGTTTGTGATTTTACTATAAATATTTATTTTTTAGTGTTGCATTGGTTTACTATTTGCCCATAGCCGTGACCCTAACAGGTGCTACCACCCCAGGTCAGGGTGGACCTGGAACAACAGTAATTAAGAGGTGGTTCCATGCTGCTCAAAACCTTCAATCTCCCAATCAGAAGTCTTGCTGCCAGATGTTATTTGGAATGGAATTTGTCATTAGAGAACAAATTCAAGGGCTAGGGTGTGTCTGAATGAATATTTGGTTCAATCAAATCATTCTTAAGAAATTGAATAATGAAGGACATGTTGAACTGACACACTTCTAGATCATTTCACATTAATGCAGGGGATTCTCTAGGGCTCTATCCTTAGACCTACATTGTTTCTCATCTTCAACAACCTTCCCGATATCATCCATTTCCAACTAAGTATTAATGCTGATGATGGAACAGTTTACTTATAATTACCAAGTCTAATAGAATTCAACAAACTAAAACTGGCAGCTGCTCTTGAAAATTACTTCCATTCAGTGGTTAATGAGGCAAGGGATGTTTTATAAATTTGAATACCTCCAAAACAAAATTGCTATCATTTAATCACCAGAGAACCTTTTTTCCCCTTCTATCAACAAGGCTGATGCTAACCTCCAGGAGATCAACTCTTTGTACCTTCTTGGGCTCATGTTTTCTATTGATATGAAGTAGAAATATTATATTGAATCAATTGCTCGGTCTCCTGCTACTTTGTTCACTGTGTCATGTCAGACATTTTTTCTTGAGAATCCATCTTGAATATTTATAAATTTACCATTTGTCCATGCATTGAATGTTGCTGGATATCTGGTCTGGTGTTCCTACTATATATATCTTGACAAAATCTAAAGAAGGGTCTGTGATGTAATGAATCCTGACCTGGCATCTTTACTTCAGTCACTTTGCTACAGCTGTGACATGACTTCTGTCTGTCTATTCTATAAATATTTTCATTTATTCTGATGAGGTTTTGCTCATTGGTACTTCAACTGCATGAATTTAAGCATACTACTAGATTGGCAACTTGGTCTCACCATTGAACTGTTAGATGTTACCATAAGTTCTATTCTAACAGTTTTTTTTTCTAGTACTTCTCACCTGTAGAACTCGGTTACAATTTCTTGTTTCCCTGCCATCTCCAATCTGAGAAAAAATTTAAATGCAATGCTAATCATCATTTTCAGTTTTTCTGAATGCTGTTCTTTTCTAGTCCTTTCTTCTCACTAAAGTTTTACCATTCTCTTTCACTCACAGTAACCCTTTGCATCTTTGTAGTATTATCACCTTGCTTAGGTAAGATTTTACTATAAATATTTATTTTTTAGAAATGATTAAAAAACAAAAATGAATATAACTTAAGCAACATATGAAGAGATATGACATGACATGTACTATTAAGTCTATCTTTTTGACTCAAACTTATCAAAAAGGATGATACATTTATAAGTCAACCATTGAATTATGCAATGAATATGGCTACCCACATTTGGTCTGGTACTTTTGCTATGTATTTAGAGAGTCTTGATAAAACCCCAAAAATCTGCAATGTTACTGGTCCTCACTTGGCATCCTGGATTCAGTTACTTTCCCATAGCAGGGCTTCCCTGTGCTTTTCTATAAATATTTTGTTAATTTTTCTTTCTTTAGTAACTAGACTTTATGAATTTAAGTGTAGTACTAGATTGGCAGCAAGGTTTTAGACTTGAAAGGGCTAGATGTATCTGTAAGCTCTATGATAAAGTTTTTTTTTCTCTTGCATGTCTTATTTGTGGAACTCTCTTCCAGTTTCTTGCCTTCCAGTCTTCAGAAATTTAGATGCAATGTCAATCGTTATCTTCTGTCTTCTTAATCCCTGTTCTTGTGTTGTTCTCTCTCCTTAATGTTTTCATTTTCTCATTCTCTCTCACTCGGTAACCCCCTGCATCTTAGTGGCTTTATTGCCTTGCTTGTGGTGACATGATTAAAAAGGTGCTTAACTGTTATGTAATATCCTCCTATATGGCAGTGAATACTAAACCATTTCCTCACAGATGAAGAATATACTTAAGGTAAGAGATTGACAATAACATGCATGAGGCAAGAAGTTTTAACAAAAATGAGAACAAAAAGGCCAGTTGTACTTAGAGATAAATTTCTGAGATATAAAATGATGAAAGAAGTTTTTGAAAATTTGGATACCATAGAATATAGGGGCTGAGGGAAAATTTTATAACATACCTAATGAGCTTGTGTAAAGGGGTGGCAGAACGTAGTTTCGTGGGATAGTAAAAAGATGGAGATTGCTACAAAGGGTAGGAAGTTGTAGAGGGCAATAATCACCAATATCCAGAAGGGATATGATAATTTTAAAAGTAGAATGAAACTGCAATTTTATTGAGATTGACTGCTGTTTATCAGCAGAGAAATATTATCAGATACACTTGAGTTGTTTAAATTTTCTGGAATACAGCCCAAAAATTCTGATTCCACAGTAAACTTGGCAGTGTGTTTTCTCAAATATTTTTGGCAATAATGCTATAAACAGACTAACCATGAAATATTATGTGCTGATTCCATCCACAATGAAAAGTTTGAATCCCTGCCAGTTAAGCTTGGTAATAAGCAATAGAAAAATATTGAGAAATTTGTAACAGTTTGTTAATCTTAATGTAAATTGATTAAGAGCTTGTTTTGAGGGAATGGGTCATTTCCCTTTATCGAGATATATATATATTTCATTTTATGTATGAATATTATCATATATAGTAAACAGTGTTTCTTTTGTTTCTCTGTCTGTGATTTTGTCATGCTAGAGCAGACACTTGTGTAAAATTAACAAGCCTATAATTAGTGGTTAACTGGGGCAAGGAATGCCTTGGACATTTTAATGCCTCCAAAGTAAAACTACTTTCACTTATTCACCACAGAGAACCTTTACTGCCTGACCTGAGCATTGCTGATGCTGAACTCCAGGAGAGCAACGCTTTGCACCGTCTTGGACTCACATTTTCATCTAACATGAAGTGGATGGACTACATTGAATCAGTTGTTGGGTATGCTGCTGGGAAAGTTAGTTCACTGTGTCATGCCAGACAATTCTTCTCCTCATAATCCATCTTGCACACCTAGTGCTGCTGCCATATCTGGTATGGTGTTTCTATTACGTCTAGAGATTCTTGAGAAGGTTTGAAGAAGTGTAACAGGGTGTGTAGTTGGTGATGATGTATTATTTTTCCTGTTATTTGTCCACTGTAACGGAGTTGATATTAATGACAGAAATAAAAAAGCATAAAACCTGCAATGATAAAAATAATAAAAACATGAGACACATGTTGACATAGATAACTAGAATTTGTATTTTCTTTTTGTGTTGTGAATTACAGAATATTGATATGGTGTGTGTAAAAAAAAAATGTTGTCAGTGTCTTTTTTTGTTTGAAAGTTGATGCTTACTTGGTTTGGTTCTGAGAATTTCGTTTGTGAGGATGCATTTGAAGTCATCTGTTTTCAAGCTTCACAGAGTGCTGTCTAGACAAGTTTCTGTACTGCTACTTGTCTACTCATCTACTGACTGCTGGTACCCTCGTCTACTCTACTATTCTCTATTCTACTGACTACTCTTGTAGTAGAAGGGTCATTTTTATAATGATGAGGGTAGGATGATGAAATATCCTTCTTTTCTATCATCCCTAATGACAAGGTTATTTTTAAGATGATGAAATATAACAGAAGTCTGCAATGTAATTGATCCTGATCTGGCATCTATACTTTCTTACCGATGTGATGTGTCTTCCCCTGTCTTTTCTACAAATATTTTCATGGCAATTGTTCTGATGAATTATTCTCCCTAGTGCCTTGACTGCATGAATTTACATGTGCTATTAAATTGGCAACTAGATTTATTGGTTTACTGTTGAACTAAGCTAAATGCAACCATAAGTTCTATTTTAGTTTTTGCTCTTACCTGTAGAGCACCCTTCCAATTTGTTACTCCCCTGCCATCCACAGTCTTAAAAAATTTAAATTCAACATAAATCGCCATCTTGTCTTCCTGAACCCTGTTCCTTTTATTGTTCTTTTCTTCACTTCTCACTGAAGTTTTCTCCTTCTCTTTCACCCCCTGTAACCTCCTGAGTACTAGTGGCATTATAGACTTGGTTGTGATAAAGTGATTAAATCCTGCCCTCTTTTGATCATCTGACCTGGAGGTGAGCAAGCAAATGACATGTTCACTATGCTATTGTTCTACTACCGAAACTTGCAAATACTTCGGCAAAAGTGTTTGTCCATATGCGAACAAGGGTATAATTTTTGATGGATATGATCCTAGTGTAGGCATATTATAGTTGTCAATTATGAACCAGATTAAACAGGTTTGTACTACCATAAATCAAAGTGCTTATGTTTCACTTAAAGATTTGTTCCCACAATATTTCAAATGATTCTTTCTTTACTTTTTTTTTTTTTTTTTTTTTTTTTTTTTTTCAGCAGATTACCACCCACATGTAAAGAATCTCTTAAATCCACTCCTCCCCTCCCCTGTCTACATTTAGACATAAAGTTAATCACTTGAGCAATATTGATAATTTTCATATGAGCAAGGTTGATTACATTTTCTGATAAAGTTATATATACCCCAAAATGTTCAATTAACTTTAATAAATAAAATCTGTTTATTTTAATTTTTTATTGTATGTTTCCAATTTTCAAATAAGATGTTGTATATTAGGATCAGAATTGCAGATAAACTGTCCAAAGTTTGTTTGTTGTTTTTGTTCAAATGCTTTTGACTGTATCAGTCATGTGCTGTCTGTCTAGTCGACAAGATTCCATTGGCTAAATCCTGGCATTTTATAGAGCTAAGTGCTTAAACCAGTCAACAATGATGTCTTGTTTAACAGTTAAAGGGAGCAAGAGATGGCACCAAAAAAATGTATCAGTATTGTCCATGTTTGTTTTTTTTTTTTTTTTTGTTTTTTTTTTTTTATTATAAACATTAAATATTTTATACATACACTTCAAGATACCATCTTCTATAGTGTTGTAGCATACCTATGGACAATAATGGGTATGCCCCCATTCACATATTTACAGTAGTAAATACTGTATGTTGGTCTGCAGTTGGAGATTCATTGTGGAATTCACTCGACTCACTTCTAGCAGTTGACTACTTCTACATGCTGCTGGTGAATGTTATATGTGTTGTTCTTGTCCTAAGTATTATCATTCATTACCAACCTTTGTTTGGTTATGCTATTCAGTTTGTTGAATGATGACATTTTGTCTTCAAATGAATGACTTAGATGGAGGATGAAAAGTTACATTTTTGTCATTATATGCTCTCTGAATTTTGGAAAGGAGTCGGTATTGGAACGGTTACAAAAAAAAAACTATTCAGATTTATTTGGATTGCGTTCCTTTGACTGTAAAAAAAGTTGTTTGGCAGATTTTGTCGGTTGAATTTTAACCTAAACGATCAACCACACTTTGGATGACATTCCAACATTGTTGATGGCATTCTGCTTGCTATTGTGGAGAATAAACTAAAGATTTTGATGGAAGAGAAGGCTAAGAGTTTAAAAATTGATCTCTCAACTGCCTTTTGCCGTTTGAAGAGATTCTGGTTCCAAAAGAATGACAGATTTTGGCAAATCAAAAAGGTTATTTTTGACCTTGACAATGCAAGACCCCATGTTGCGAAATGAACCCTGCAGAAGTTTAGATTTGAAATGGGAAATTCTCCAGCACTCGGTGGATTATCCTGACTTGGCTCCTTCAGATTTTCACTTGTTCCAGTCTCTGCAGAACAATTTAAATGAAAAATTGGACTCAATACAGTAAGCAGAAAACTCCCTCGCAACCTTCTTCCAAAAGAAAACTTGGAGAATGGTCGGAGACAATTGTTAAAAATAATGGAGACTATGGACTTGATTAATAAATGTCTTTTGGGAAGTATATGAAATTTTCTAATCGGGCACAGATTTTTGCAATGACCGAATGTTTTGGTTGTTCATGATGTGCTGATTGATATATTCAGTGAAGACAGAAATAAACACAAATATAGTCAATCGTCAAATGACAAAACTGCTTTCCAAGTCAAAGGACCAGTTCATCTTTCTGGTTAATAAATTAGTCCTTTGAAAATAATTATCTAACATTTTTCAACCAATGGGCCATGTTCCTGCTGACAATAAAAAATATGCTTTGTGATCCCTTTGAAGAGTATTTAAGTAAAGTTTCTAGACAGACAAACCAGTAAAAAAAAGGGGCAGTATCATACAACGGTTTACGATGTGCAATCTTCAGAGATTCCCTTACTCATTCATCTATCTTTTTCACTGAGCTATGTGACACTTACACTTTCCTTCTCTTTTTTTCTCTCATACATGCAAAGAAATCATTTCTTTTCATTGTAATAAACAACTACAAAGAAGGAACTTTAACACAAGAATGTTAACATTTGTACACAGAGAAAATTGTAAAAACATGAAAATAAAAATATTTTATATTTAAAAAAAAAACATTTCTCACCATTATTTTTTTTTTTTTTTTTTTTTTTTTCTTGTGGGCTGATTCAAATCCACAATGGATATGTATGCAAATTGTCACAAATAGGTGACAATTCAACTGATCAGTGTGGTGCATGGGTGGCCAATGTGAAAGTCTAATCCTATCTCTCAAAGGACATGTTTTGAACTTTTTTTTTTTTTTTTTTATTAGTAAATGATAAATATAAGGTGTTTATTGGGATTGCTAAGTGATGTGTACCAGCAAATTACTTTTAATGGCTTCTTCATCCTGTTTATAATTAAGGTGCATCTGGTGATGATAGAATAACAATGATTCATTTATTTTTGTTTATATCAAGGTGTGATATATTATGCTTTTTAGAAATTCACTTAATTTTAACTGTTCAGTAACATGGTTAGAAAAGTTATTGTTCATAAGTTTTTGTTTAATCTTGGTTAGCTCTTTATAAAATAATTATCTGATCTATTATTAATATTCAGTTTATAAGAAAAGTGTAGGGCAAAGTTATTCTGAAAGCTTTCTTTTTAAGGTTTTTATTTCATCTACACATTGTGCCATTATGAAAATATTGATAGCACTAATATATATATATATATATATATATATATATATATGGTAGGTTTGTCAAAATTATTGAAGACCCTGTGTTATGTCCAAATACATCCATGAGGTAAAGCCATTGATACACCATCAGTCTGTTCGTAGATGTTGTCATAATGATTGTCAAAAAGATACTTGAGTCTTGCCAGATATCTAATAGCGTTTATCATTTTTGTTGTCAATTTTCAAGAACAAGGAAAATGTATAAATTCACTTTCATGTGTTTAGGTTTTGTTACAATTCTTATGATTGCTTTTTAAGATGGTGAACATTGCCAAAGAGTGAAGGTTGTTAAAATAATAGCAGTGTTAATGGAAAAACCCTCATTTTGACACTGTTTTTTTGTTTTGTTTTTTTGCCAAAGCATTTTTTGTTTCATGTCCCATTCTTTTGTTGTAAACATGTAGGAGTTAATTGAAATGAATTTTTTTAAAAATGCTACAAAATGACAGGTTGAAAAGTGTAGAAAAGTTACAGGAAATTTTAATGTTTCATTTTCTCCAGTCACAAAACAATTATAATCCCCTTTAGGCAAGTTTTAGCCACGAGAGAAAGTATATTCATTAATGAAGAAACTCCTGAAAGTGGAATTAAAGAAAAAAAGTAAATTAAAATGTTTTGTTTTTTAAAGTTACAAAAGCAGTGTTTAAAATCAGAAATTGTGCATGTGTTAATTCAGGGTTAAATTGTGGAAGTATTCATATGTTTTTCTTGTACACATTGGCAGTCGCCATTAATGTTGTGAGATCTTCACTCACACCATGGAGTAGTGGTAGTGGAGTTTTAGGTTTGTTTTTACAAAGATAAAAACAGGAAAAATAATCATAGGCAATACTGAAAAAGCATGGTAAATTGTATGTTAATTTCATACAATTTATGTATTTGTGTGTATTGGGTTGTGTATATTTTTTTACCTTACAATTGTGTTAATGTACATGTTATAAAAGGGAGCTATTTACTCTGTAATATTACAAGTCATATCACAGAGGGAAGTTACACACTTGTTGTCATCCTGATGCTTCTTGGGTGAAGAAATTGAATCTAATGTCTTTTGGCAGGATGTCTGTATTTCTGGCAAGAACAGTTTTTGTTGCATGCTCAAAGTAATTTTATTTTTATCTTTTTATTTATTTTAAACAAGGTTTAATATTATTGTTTTATGTTATTTATAATTTTTATTTTATATATAATAATATCCCTATAAAAATGTTAACAAGATTTATTGGTCTGGAGACTAAATAGAATTGGTCATTTAAAATAAATTACTACTCTCCAGAAATGTTGTTTCTTACCAAACTTGTGAGTCTCAATTGTCTGATTCACAAGTATGATTCAGCAGATGTGTTAGTGGCTTTGGTGGATTGTGGAATGATTGATATTCATTAAACTAAAATGATTATATAAACAAGGCAGCAAATGCCCCCTCCTCACTAGACTACATGACTACCAAAAGTCTGTGTTCAAGCTCTCTTAAAACCCAAGATTTCAGGTGTTGATTTCGTTGACAGCCACTTTGAAGATTGCTACAACTATCTTATTACTCTCACTTGACTTTAAATAAGGCCTACCAGTGTCAGAGGTTCAAACCCAGGTAAAAGCATTTTGTTTTTTTATGAAAAATAACCCTACGTAACAAATGTTAACTGCCCATGTCCATGCTTACCAACTTTTTAGAAATATTTTTTTTATATACTAATGCTCACCCAATACAAGGCCCAAGAGCCACTCAAAGTAGAGGGTTACTGTGAATGTTGCATGAGTGTAAGAAAAGGCAAGAAGTGAAGTTCATGGGGTTATGCAGGAAAGATAAGTGTTAACACTAGATTTGAAGAGGTCAAGATCATAGGGATTGGAAAACATCCTGTCAGAAGTTGGTTCCACAAAGCAGCAGTTCTTGTGAATTATTACCATTACCTTCATGTTTCATTAGTAAGAAGTTCCACTAAGATAACTTCTTCTCAAGAACTGCTATTCTTTGCTCAATCATTTTTTTTCTGTGAAGAGATTGGAAAACAAAACAAAAACCAGGTTGAGCAAAGAATATGCGCAGATAGACCAGAAATAAAGAGTAGGCAAAAAGATTTTTCTTTTATATGACAGGCCCCTTAGATAATTATGGCTCTTTGACTGTAAGCAACATTTGACTATATTATCCCTGTTTGTCCATGCTCTGCCATCTAATTACACAAACTAACCAGGTAAATTACTTGTCTCCTCTCTCCTTTTCTAATAGTGTCCTCTCAGTTTCCATTTTCTTTAAAATTTCCTTGTTTCTTCCATATTCAGTTCCTACATACTCTATACTAAGTCTGCATCATTTCAAGATTTGTTTGGACTATTGAATTCTTTTTGTTATTGTATTCTCCAGTGATATAGTAATAAAACGAGTCTTTTTCCACAAATCTGGGCAAACAAAATAGGGGGCAAGTACAATGCTTGATTTGGTTCATTTTCAGCTATCTGATTGGGAGGAAAGGTCTCGTGGTTTGTAGAACATTAAATTTATTGAGAAACTGCAAGAACTTTTCTTCCAACCAGATAGCATAGGTGATTGTATATTTTATGTGCAAGGATAATCCTTTTCTCTTCCTCCCTCTCTCTTTCTCTTCCTCCCTCTCTCTTTCTCTTCCTCCCTCTCTCTTTCTCTTCCTCCCTCCCTCTCCCTCTCTCTTCCTCCCTCCCTCTCCCTCTCTCTTCCTCCCTCCCTCTCCCTCTCTCTTCCTCCCTCCCTCTCCCTCTCTCTTCCTCCCTCCCTCTCCCTCTCTCTTCCTCCCTCCCTCTCCCTCCCTCTCTCTCCCTCTCTCTTCCTCCCTCCCTCTCCCTCTCTCTTCCTCCCTCCCTCTCCCTCTCTCTTCCTCCCTCCCTCTCCCTCTCTCTTCCTCCCTCCCTCTCCCTCTCTCTTCCTCCCTCCCTCTCCCTCTCTTCCTCCCTCTCCCTCTCTCTTCCCCTCCCTCTCCCTCTTTTCCCCTCCCCTCCCTCTCCCTCTTTTCCCCTCCCTCCCTCTCCCTCTCTTCCTCCCTCCCTCTTTCTCTTCCTCTCTCTCCTTTTTCAACAACAGTTACAATTAAAATAGATGACACGTGATTCAAAGAGAAAATAATCAAGATGTTACCATTCCACACTACTTTTAAATAAAACATTAGGAAGGAAGACTCAATCAGTACTGAAAAGTGCAATAGCTAATGTATTTTGTTTTGCCAAAGATTTTTGGCAATAATGCCATAAATAGACTAACCATAAAATATGTGCTGATTTCACCCACAATGAATAGTTTGAATCCCTGCCAGTTAAGCTTTGTAATAAACAATAGAAAAATGTTCAGAAATTTGTAACCGCTTGCTAATCTTAATGTAAATTTATTAGGAGCTTGTTTTCATAAGTACTTCAAATAAAATACTAGGGGGAAAAAAATACCCCATCAATACTGAAAAGAGCATTAACAGCTGCTAGACTTGAAAAATCTATTTTCCTGAAAAACTGTTTTAAGAGATTTTATAAATTTCAACCAAAAGTAGTACTGGCTGATCAAACATTGAAAACCAAATGTTTCCTTATAAAGAAACAGTTAATATTACCATTACTCTATATGCAGTGTGGTGAGGAAGGTTTTTTGTTTGTTTTTTTTTTCTCAACCTTAAATGCAGTCAGTAGGTCATACTTTTGTTTAGTGTTCTTGGGCAGGAAGCATATAGTAAAGAAAATATGATTAGGATACATTGATTGCCTATTGGAGTCTAAGGGTTTCAACAACCCTGATGTTTACATGTAATTTTTTTCTCACAACAGAGCAAAGTTAATGTACGTATCATTGCTCGTCTAATAATAGAGGAATTAACCAGTTTTGATGAAATTAATTCTTTTGATAGTCTTGATAGGTCTCATCTGGAATTTGAACTGTTAATAAATTACTTGTATAAAAGCCCAAGTAGCTTACACTTTTGACCAAAAATTGAAGACTTAGTCATTCTGTTGACACCAGTTCTAATGATAATAGATCACCTCACCTCCCACTAGATGGTGGCAGAATAAGTGTTAAGCTGGAAAGTAGAAACATGACCAGATTAGCATAGCAAAATTTGATTTAAATGTAGCTACCTGTGAATGAAGGAATTGCCCTAAAATAATAATTAAGATAATCAACTGATATGATTCCTTGAGATATATATATATATATATATATATATAAAATAGGGTCAAGCAGCTCAGTTCCTAGGAACTGACAGCCAAGGTATTAATGGGGGACATAGTGGAGTAGTGGATAGCAGCTTGGATTGAGGAATTGGAGAGCTGAGTTCAAATTCCAGTCAAATCCATTACATTCACTTACATGCTAATACCCTTGGGAAAGATATTAATCCTCTTCTCCCTCTAGCTATGGGTAAATAGCAGGACAGACTGGGTTCTATAGCCTTGGATGGCAATTGATCTAGAAGTACAACTCTGAATTCAAAACCTGGTTGGGAGTTCATTTGGGGACTTTGTGGCAAATAGTGCACCAAGTCTCTGAATTCGACCCTTCAAAAAGTGTGGTTGGTTCTGCACAGTCTTCACCACTATAATCAAATCATATGTGCTGGTGTCTGGCTGTCAGTTCCTAGGAACTGAGCTGCTTGACCCTCATATGTTGAGTATGATGGGAGAGCCCACCATATATATATATATATATATATATATATATTTTCAAGCCTGTTTCATTGAATGATCAAGGCATTTCCATTTTTATTTTAATGTTCTCAAATTCATGGATTAATTTCTTAATGTTACAAAAAGAAAGATGCCATGGTTATTTCTTTTATTTTCTCCAAGTACTTTGAATCTCATCCAAGACCATCTTTGGGGTGAATTGCTTAGGAGATCCCTGTTTAGCAATTCACCCCGATGATCTTCAAAGGAAATTAAAAGAAATAACCAAAACTACAGCATCTTTCTTAATCAGTTTTGTAACAACACTAGGAAATTAATCTAAATTTGTGAGGATAAAAATAAATATAGTCATAATGTCTTGATTATTCAACCAAACGTGCTCAATTGAAGATATGCTGCCTAAAATATATATATAATATATATAATCACACATGGTTAGATTAAGTGTCTATGCCATTAACTGTTAGGTCATGCCTATTGCCATTGGGGGCTCCTGGAGGTCCTTGACTTGTGAAAATAAACTAATTTTAGTCTGCAATTTCTTCCTCATGTCACCCTGATTGAAAGCCCCCTCCCACCCAAAACACTCTGGAAAAAAGTCTACGTTAATGGTAGTTATGTCCCTGGGAAGTACGAGTGGCCTATGTAAGTCTTAAAAGTTGACCCGTGGTTGTATGTTATTACTGATTTCTGCTGCAAATTGTACTGAGTGATTAATGAGAAAATTTTATGGCTGTTTTTACTGGCCAGCTGAGCATTATCTCAAAGTATTTAGCTGGTCAGCTAGGATGCGGTCATTGTTTTTACTTGTGAATTGGTTCCCTTCTGTGGAGTCTGTTCAATTATCAGCATACATGTCATCCCTCCAACTGTCACTCTTTCTCACAATCAAGATAGTTGAAACCCTGACACTTGGAAAGTGGAATTTTACTTTAGTATAAATTTGTCTATGAAACAAAAAAAGAAAAAAAAGTAGCATCATAATGTATCGTATGAGAATTGTTGAACTGTCTCCAGGAAGTGTATTCAGATGACTGTCTCCAAAATCGCAAAGAATTTTGGGTTATGTACTTGGAGTGCTTCTAAATGTTCTTCATAAAGTAATATTTTTTATTTATTCTTTATAGATGGAATTTGAAGTTGAAAGAATGATTTAACATTCTTGAATTTTAATTTAAGACTAGCAACATGGCCCAGTGTTGCCTGTGCTTGATTCAAAAATCATACGACTCATACAGCAATCGCTATCACTTCACTTAAAATATTTTTGCCCTTCCTTGCCTTTAAAGGAGTGCCCTTTGCCGTGCTGATGTTGCTACATGCCTTACTTCTTGCCTATCTCACACTGCGAATTTTTTCTAAGCTCTATACTAAACATTAAATCTGTTACGAAAAAAGAACTAAACAAAATGAACACAAAATGATCAGCTTTAAAAAAAGACTCGTAACTGGAAAAACCGAATGAAAAAATAATGTTAACAAATAGTTTTTCACACCCAACCCAGTTCTGCGGAATCAGAATCAACATTGAGTTTAAGCAAGCGAATGAGCCAATTGGAGTAAAGTGCCATGCAGATTTAAATTTTTCCCTCTTATGACGAATGCAGCTATCGTTTTTTTTTTTGTTTTTTTTGTTTTTTTTGCATGCTAGCATGCTAGTTAACATTCGTGTCAGTCAGCTGTTGGCTCACACACTGGCCAATAGAATCTTCCTGCCTATTCGTGGCAGCCAGCTAGCTATAGGCTCTCACTCTGGCCAGTACAATATGGCCACAAACTACATGAAAACTGCCGTAGAAGCATGAAAAAATTGATTATTTCCACTATCGATGGGAGTTGGGAAATGCAAAGTCAGTCTTGGCCTTCCCGCTAACCTGGAGCATGTGCATGTAAATTTTGGTGCCAATCTGTCAAATTGTGGCCATGCATTCGTTACACACACACACACACACATCCTGCCTTTTATAGATAGTCATCTTTTTTTTTCATTTGCATTTAAATAGTTCAGTCAATTTCCTTACAGATATTTTTTTCAGTTCATTTGATAGTCAACTGTGACTTTGCTTAACATTTTGAATGCTAAAGAATATTTGGCAGGACAATGGACATGCTAAGTCTGATTTGAAGATAATTAATTTGCATATTTTTTAAAAACGTTTTAAAAATAACTTTGTTATTCACTTCCTATGTAGTCTTTTGTGAATGTTTTGATGATGGCCCTTATAAATTATTTAGCTATTCAAATAAAGCCATTTTCTGTCCTGCAAATGTAACAACCTTAGCATTTAGATCACAGTTTAGGAGCAAATAGAAGCAAACAATGTGGACTTTTTATTTTTTATTTTGTTTTGAAAATGTGACGCATGTCAGAGTGAGTGGCCATAGTTAAATGTAAAATAAAGGACAGAACTCCCCAACAAACAGAATTGACAAAGTTTGCAATAAGAAAAAAAAGAACTGGGCAATAAATAATATAATGAAGTAAACAATGTATGCAAGACAGATTAACAGTAATATAGCAAAAGTTCAGAAACTAAGAATTGGGGTGAATGTAGTGCTCTGACTTCAAAACAAGACACTGGGACTGAGTCAGCTGAAACTGAGAACTGGCCTATTGGTTAGAAAGAAATCCCAACATGCATTTGTGTTCTGTCTAGGAATTTTGAACTGAACTTATTTAATCTATGGAAGTAAGTTGTTTGTTCGTGTTCCACTGTCAATGTCTATGGATGTCTTGTCTTTTTAGTATCGTTTAGTTATTGTTTGTTTGTTTCCACTGATTCTAAGTCTGTATTACCTAGCCCAGGGATTGTACTCTCAATCACCAAATTTACAAATCTTACCTTTTAATCCCCTAGTCTAGGACAGTTATTTAATTAATACAAATGCAAATAATAACCTTCCATTCTATCAATTGAAGTGGTTGGGTTGCTGGCTAGATAATATTAGTCCATACAGTAAAGTGATATTATGAAGTTGACAGATCAAGGGAATCTTCTAAACTTTGTCATGTTCCAAATTCATCAATTTTTTTTGTTTGTGTAGTGATATGCAAATTAGTATAATTTGCATATGAACAGGTAGCTCATATGATAAACGGACACCAACTGGAACAGAGGTCGAACGCTTACTTAGCAAGATACACGACACAAGTTGTTTTTTTGGTTTTTGTTTTTTTTGGTTTTTGTTTTTTTTGGTTTTTGTTTTTTTTGGTTTTTGTTTTTTTTTGGTTTTTGTTTTTTTTTGGTTTTTGTTTTTTTTGGTTTTTGTTTTTTTTGGTTTTTGTTTTTTTTGGTTTTTGTTTTTTTGGGGTTTTTTTTTTTTGGGGTTTTTTTTTTTTCTTTTTTTTTTTTTTTGGTTTTTTTTTTTTTTGTTTTTTTGTTTTTTTGTTTTTTTGTTTTTGGGTTTTTTTTTTTTTTGTCTAGAAAAGGGATTTTTGACACATTGCCATTCAAATAAGCCAATAGCTCATAACATAGTGCTGTAAAACTTTATCTGAATTTTTCAATAGATTCCATTTCTCTCTCACATTGTTCAGTCAGCAACAAATTTTTTTCTTTTGTGAAGAGAAAAGTGCAAGAAAAAAATGAGTTCAGATATTAGCTCAAAAGTAACATAAGCAGATGTTTGAAGCCATTTCACCAATTCTATTATGTTCTATGGAACTTCATTTTTCATGTGTAACTATATCCACAATGCATCCAACCATTTTGAATATCTGAAGAACAAGTTATGGAACCATGATATAAGTTAGCAACCAGTCAGAAAGAACTTTACTGCACATATAATGTTCTCAGAGAAATGCTATTGACTGAATTTGAGTGATTGTCATATTCAGTGTCTAAGCAAATTCTTCATGTCTTAAGCAGATTTATTCTTTCCTAAAAACCGCAGCATGAAAGTTTGTCAGCACCCACTACTATCCAAATTTGACTCCCATCTTTTTATTTTTTTTCTCAGACCTAAAATTTGTGTTGAAACTGTTTGTGATTGAGGATGTGACAAGTAGGTGATATTTCTGAAAGAGGACTTTGTAGATTTTTTGAAAAGTGGAGCAGATGTTGGAATAAATATGTATGATCCCAAGGGTAATACTTTGGAGACTAAAGTTTTAGTTTGTTTTATAAAATATATAGTTGGTTACTTTCCAGACTGGCTTGTATATAAAGTATGTATAAAGCTGGTTTTCTCTGACTTGACTTTCAGCAACAAACTTAAAATTAGATACCTCATAACTTTTTGTTCTCTTTTGTTTTGTTTTTCTCTAAGGTAATAAGTTTTTTTTTTTTTTTTTTTTTTTTTTTTTTTTTCAGAAAATCAGATTTGGCATATTTTTAAAATATTTTTTCTGTTTCTATTATCAATAATGAGGAAAGAAGGCTAGGTGATTTTGACACTCAAGACACTGAAGGCAAGAATAGCAGATGAAAACGGCAAGCTCAGAAGCTTGTGTAAATAAATGACATTGGGCATGATAGTAAGGAAATAAGGACAAGAAGTTATGGAGAGCCATAATCACAAATGTCCTGAAGGGATATGACACATAAAAGGAGAAATTAGTTGCCTTTCTGTTATAGTGGAACACACCTATTCTATAGTTAATAGACTCTCCCACCTATAATAAGTAGGAGTAGTAAGAGTAACGAGGGAGGGAGTCGCTCAGTGGGTCTGGCAGTCAGTCGATGCCAGACGACCATTAGTCGGATACTAAAGTATCAGTGACCACAACTAGATTTCTCTGTGTCATACCTATTATATGAAGTTCCTAACATTTTGTACGTCGAACCTATTTTAGGACCGACTTAGTACAAATACAAATCTCTGTGAAACCACTCCATAACACTTTCAAAATAACTGATTGCAAAAAAGAGAATCTTTATTTTAATTGGCTTCAATGTAAGAAATTGAATTTTTTCAATAAAATTAGCAAGGGAGAAGTTAATATTTTGAAAAGGATTTGATAACTAAAGCAAGATGATTTGTAGATGGTCGGGAAGTGTCATTTATTTTGTTTAAAAGTACTTTAAAATGTTAATAATAAAGATTTTTTTTTTTTTTTTGTTTGTTATGGAGTTAACATCAATCTATAATCAGGAGACACTGTAGTACAGAGTGTTACAAGCCTGATCATGAGCCATAGAGATCTTTAGTCAAGATTCTTCTCTCTGTGTTGCCACTATAGTTTAAAGGGACAATACAGTTTGGCACTAGTTCTGCAGTGGAATTTACCAGAAGATGATGTAGTATGCCATCCATCTGCTTTCAAGTTCCAAATGAGAATTGTGTAGGGTTTACTTATTAGCTTTCTCTTCACACAAAGATGCCCACAAGGCAGTTGGAGTTTTAATTCAGTGTTTTTTTTTCTTCTAGACTTATTGCCACCCAAGGCAAGAGAGCCCAGTCTGCCCTGCTATATATTCCATTGCTGGATGAATTTTGAACGTATCCACTGAGAGTGACATTTGAATATTTTTTTATTTTGCTATGGGATTTAAAAGAATGAGAAAAAAAAAAAAATGGGTAAATGGAGGGGGAATATTTTTCTTTCATAAGCTCTACACTGGAATGAATCTGTTTCAATGTATGACCAAAAAGTGAACAAAAATGCAATTTTTTTTTTTTTTTTTTTCAATTTCACCATTTAATTGTATTGAACAACAACTTTTTTTTTCCAATCCAAATTCATAATTCTATCTTTTCAAAATTTTTCTCTTCAACAAAGACATGTTCTAGATTTTTTTTTTTTTTTTCAGTTTCCTTCCATGGAATTGAAATTCTTTCCATTAAGAGAATTTTGTAAAAGAGCCATTGGTAGAATATTTAGTAACTATAGCAGATCAGCAAAGCTGGAGCAATTTATGTCATGTAACTAAAGAAACTTGCAATGTGGGATTGTTCTTTCTGTTAACCAATTCCAGATGTTTTTCCAATGCAGCTTTTTATTTAAGTTTTTCTTATAAAAAAGCAAAACAAAAATAATCTGAAATGTGTCAATTTTGGAAGTTAATGCGCATTTAACTTTTGATACGGCTAAAATCTAATTTGGGTGAAAACTTTTGTTTTAATTTGTATCCACAAGACAAGAGTAAAAGGTTATTAAAATCTTGATTGTTTAAAGACAATTTAATTATAAATAGGTGAATATAAAAAATTTTAAAGTGAATTTTATTTACTTATTTAATGTAAATTCAAACTTTCAATGCTGGACAATCTCCTCAAAGATAAAGAGGCTTGAAGCAACAAATATAATTCTACAGAAGGATGATGAGGATACCATGGACTGAACATGTGAGCAATGACAGTTTTGGAGAAAATACAAACAAAAAGGAAAATTTATACTATCGGGAAGAAGCAGTAGAAATTTCTGGTGCATGTAATGAGGAAAGAAGGCTCGGATTGAATGAGGAGTGGTGTTGGAGAATCCGATAGTCATGGGGCAAATTGAGGGAAAGAGGAACAGATGAAAATGACACGTAAATGCACTTAGTGAACTTGAGAAAATGGATGGTGGAACAAGGTTTAGGAGAAATGACAAAAAGACAATTTATTAAAACTACAAAAGACAGGGAAATGTGGAGAGCCATGATTGCCTGGGTCATGAAGGAACATGACACAAAAAGATCAGTTGATGATTTAAAAATTCTCAATTTTTAAGAGCAATTTGACATGTTTAAAAAAAAATAAAAATAAAAATCTGGAAATCACATTGAAAAATTAATTTTGATAAACCAGTGTATGGCTGTGTATAGTAATGATTATAATTTGTAAAAACAAGCACTTTAAATATTTGCATATCTAAATCTCATTTATATACTTATCTATGAAGAAAAATATTTGGAAAAAACAAACAAAAATCCTTAAATGCAATTATGTTGTTTTAATATGAATGAAATGTCAACGTCTGACGTTTCGGTTTAATAAACCTTCTTCAGGACAATATTCATTAAAATACAATTAACATAATCAGTTCAACATGACAATGGACATAAAAACAAGACTTATCCTAAACAGATAACTGAAAATTTTAAATGATCAGCTTTCCGTTTAAGCATGGTCAAATGGGCGATGCTTTCAAGACGTATTCCTAAAATTTGAGTATTTTGAATGAAAATGAAAAGAATTCTATTATGATCTAAAATTTATATGTACGCTTGTCGAGCATTAATCTCGCTAAAAAAGGGGGAAATATTAAAGAAGCCAGGTCCAGTATTCACCGTGCGTGAGATGGATATTATACCTGCTTCATAAATCCTCCTAAGATTTTTATTATGAAAATATTTTAAAATACTTATCTATATGAAATGTTCTTTCATGACATCAGCGATTGTAGCTTTTCCCCAGTTTGCTGTCCTTTGTAGCTCTTAGTTTTTATTTATTTTTTTGCTATCTCTCCTAATCCCTGTTTTGCCAACCATTTACACAAGCTCATTAGGTAGGTTGCTTATTGCTTTCCTCAGCTTTTCTTGACTTCAATATGTCCTGTGAGTGTCAATTTCTCTAAGCCCTCTTTCCTCTTTATGTACCTGAGAAATTTCAACTGTAACAATTTTACAATAAATGCATTGGATGATTGAAATGACAAAATGATTTATTTCACTTGCATTTCAACTCCACAGTCTTTTTCACCCCAAAGACTAAAGAAGAAAAAAGATATTTTCAGCATTTATTTCAAGTGTTGCATGAGTCTATGCCAATTTTGATTTTACCCATGGAAAGTTTCCCAAAATGAAAGGAAAAATGTCATGTAACAGTAACGTGAAGACAAATACAACTTAGATTACTCGGATAAAAGTTAATTCGACAGACCTAAATAATTACATGTAATAAAAAAAATAAAAATAAATAAAAGCCTAAAAATCATTTTACCATGTTTCAATAGGCAAAGTAATTCTCCATGTGCAGTAACCTTTCAGGACATGAGTGATCATGGCTCTCCACAATATCCTATTCTTTGAAGCTTTTAATAGGATTTGTCTTTTTGCTATCACTCTTAATTCCTGTACTGCCATCTATCTAGACAAGCTCATTAAGTAGGTTATTTGGTACTTTCCTCTGTCTCTCTAGCTTTCAATATGTCATGTGAGTGACAAACTCTCCAAACCCTCTTTCCTCATTATGTCCTTTGAGATTTGAACTAAGTGTCCTTTTTGTTTCTCTTTTACCTAAAACTTTGGCGCTGCTCACATGTTCGGTCCATGGTATTCTCAGCATGATTCTGTAGAATCACATTTCTGTTGACTCAAGTTTCTGCATCTGTGAGAAGATTGTCCAACATTTACTGTCATATAGAAGGGCAGATATTACTATTAGGTTGGTGCAAAAATAATGACATAATAATGTCGTTTTTTGACGTATTTTTTAACGTCAAAAAATGACATTATTACGTCATTATTTTTGAACCAACCTAATAATTACACTATATTTGAACTATTTTTCCAATCTTTCTTGTTATCATTTAGTTTTGGCTGTTGTGCCCTCTAAAGTCTATATCAATCCGGGTAAGCTATAGGAAATTCTGAACCAAATCCTTTATTTAATCTGCAGAGAGAGACTGTTCTCATTCCATTGATCATGTCTAGGGATATCTCGTCTAGTACTTATTTTTACTACTGCTTAGTTATTGTTTGCCTAATAATAACGAATGAGTTTAATTTTGTGAAAGGCAAATGTGCTCTTTAAAAGTTGCAACTTATATTTGAGAGACCAAAAAATATAACCGTGTCAGTTGAGGACAAGAATAAACTGACTGTATATCCATGTAAAAAGGTTCACTTGTTTGATTTGGGTGGTGACCTATAATGCCGGGTGACTGAGTGGTATGTGACATGGGAACATAAGTGGTCATGTGGTCATTCTACTTTGGGCCCTACTTGGGCTAGGTGAGTAGACAGAGGTGTAATATAATCAGTCAGCTGGTAACATTCTTTTGTCCTCCAGATGCTTTGAGTGCCCCTTTTGGTCTCCAGATGGCATGAGTGTATGGCAGAGTGGTTAGGTTTACTTTCAAAATGTCACCGTGGCTGATTTTGTTAGGAAGGTGACTTAATGTTATCAGCCTAGGGAGGCAATTCCATCAAGCAGCACCTTTTGGAAAGTGCCTGAATACCCAGCCCTGGGTTGACCCAAGCACTGTGACTGAAATTGGATAGATGGAATTGTTAGAGAGCCATCAAAGGTTGTGCTAGCGCAAAGTTGCAAGTCATTGTGACTGAGGGTTTGAGTGTACTGGCATGGTTCAAACTGCTGATCACACCAGATTGTGTGCTCTCTTCCAGAAACTAAGGTTTGCTCAGCATTGTTGCTGTATAAACCATGTGTGGGCTCTGTGGCTGAACAAACCCAAATGTACTTGAGTACATGTCTGCAACAAAGATTGGCTATTCACCCTAGTGGATGGGTTGCTTGAAAAAGGAATGTAGCTGGACATTATCAATTGTGTAACTTTGTCAAACTAAGGGAGATGGGTCTCCCCTGGTATTCCCGCCCTGTTTATCTCTATGATGGGTCGAGGAAGAAAGATGAACATAAGAAAAATTTTTTTCATGCTGCTTGGGAAAAAGTACTCCCCAAAGAATACATGCAGATATTGATACTGACACAGAAAAATCAAACTGTTCCTTTTCCAGGTTTACTGTACTTGAATTACTTGCACTCTACTAACCAAATGGTCACGCTTTGTGATAGAGAAGGTCATAACTGCAGGTCTCACCAGATACAGTTAAAAATAAATGAAAATAAAATTGGTAGAAAACTAGTTAGAATTAGAAAAGACTCTTACAAAAAAACACTTCTAAAAATGAAATGTTTCTTTGATAATAAAATAAAAACTTGTCTCTAAATTCAGCTAAGAGAATAAGTCCTGAAGTTTCACTATCTACTCTGGATTAAATAAAATCAAATCTTAAAAAAAAACAGTGTAAACAATACAGGCATTTTTATTTTTGATATGCCAAGACCTCCACCTGAACTTAACATTTGCTATATAATTGTTAAAGTATAAAATCTACGTCCCAAACTCGCTCAGATGTCATAATTGTTGAATATATGAACACCATAAAGATAACCGCATAAAAGACACAATGTGCAGAAAACAACTGATATATATTCTTCCCAGGACTGACAAAAACATACTAGATCACTCCTGTTAGAATAAGCCCTCCCTGATTGAGCATGCCTTCAGGGGTATAGCTGTACTCACTACACTTGGCCAATTTCAATTTGGTGAGGCTATTTAACCAATAATTGGAGAGTTTGAATTCAGAATTGTCCTTCTAACCAACTGGTTCACACCCGCAGCTATAGGACCCAATTTGTCCTATTTTACCCACAGCTCATTGGAGAAAAGATGGATTCGTGCATTTTCCAAGAGTATTTGCCCATAGGTGAATTTTATAAACCTTACTGGAATTTGAACTCTGCTCTCAGATTCCTCAATTCAAGCAGCTAGCCATTATGCCATGCCTCCACAATTGTTATAGACAGTCAGAATGTATTAACTGTTAAGGAAACTACTCAGCTGACTCTTGAGGATGTGAAATCTGAAAGAGAAATATTGGGGATAAATTATACTCAAAACATACCATTTCCAGAGGAAACCCCTGAAAAAGAAAAATGTAAAATAACCATGTATGCAAAGACAACCAAAGCATCAAACTTGAATAACACCAGCTATGAATGTTACAGGTGTGACAAAATACAAAACAAACTGTATGACCTTAAACCAGAATAACTTATGAATTATGTAAAGGAGTTAAGAACAATACTTAAAATATTTGAAATCAATCCCAACGATTGAAATCATCAAGACAACGAAAGAAAGTACTCCTACAAGACCCTTTCAATTAGAAACGCATATCATAAAACAACTTTAAAATACAAAAAAAATTAAAAAAAAAAAAACAAAAAAACTGATTACATGTTCAGGGGGTGGAACAACCATAATAAATGTGACCAACCACAAACCAGGAACATAAAACTGAACACTTTCCAAAACAAAAATATGACAGCAAAATGTACAAATCAATATAACCCACAATTCAAAATAGATATGAGGAACTGGAGGCAATGAAAATTAAAAATCCTTTCCCCTTAGACAACCAAGACAAAAAAAAAAAAAAAAAAAAAAATTCATAAAATAAAACTTAGCTAACAAAATTCCACGTAATAAAATATTTTGAATTCCTATAAAAAGCTAAATCATATGACAATGAAAAATAAATTATTTAACAAAATATAACCCCAAATACTTATATGTACATATATATTTATTGCCAAATATTTTTTCTTTTTAAATCTTAAATATGTGGGATAAATTTTATGAGAACTATTATATTTGACAACCCCTTCCAGAAAAGAAGAAATTAGCTTAAAAATATCCACTCATATCATATTTGCACAGTTGATATATTCAGTAGGCTAATATTTACCCAGCTTCCATAGACCATTAATATTTGCACATAACCTAACTCTATCATATTGTGATATTAAATGTGGGAGGAGTTCTAATAACAATAAATATGGTAACACTTATTTTTGTTACTCTACTTGTGATAGTATAGATTATATTTCTTTTTCAAGAATGACATTGTTGAAGAAATGAAACCTGGAACAGTAGAAAAGTGGCAATATAAATTATGCATCTTTTTGATAATAGATCCATTAGGACCCATTTACATATAGGGAGACTTAGCACACTCTGTACTTGTGGAAATGCAAACATAATAGACTTCTCCATCTAGTAAAAAAAAAGGGTTAAAAATAATGGAAGTGTTAATAAAAAAAAAATAAAAAAAAAGGCCAACTTGTAGTAATATCTATCATGAACATGACCACCATATGCTGACCATGTTCGGAAATTAAAAAACATCACATATATATATAATTATTTATTAGGTTGGTGCAAAAATAATGACGTAATAATGTCGTTTTTTGACGTATTTTTTAACGTCAAAAAACAACATTATTACGTTGTTAATTTTGCACCAACCTAATATTTAAAAATATGATTCCAACATGCTACATAAGAGTTATCATATTTCAAAACAAGAGCTGAAAACTCAAATATAATTATTTGAATTAAATTGAATTAAAGTACTAAGCTCTGTTCTATCTTCAAGTGAAATTTTTTTTTGGAATAACTTATTTCTGAAATTTACGTGTTTTATAAGCATATTCATTATTGAAATCAAAATTTCTATGTTAACATCTAGAGCAATTATTTAAAAAAAAAAAAGGGGGGGGCATAAGGGTTAATAATTGTATCAATATCTCTGTTACATTCAAAGAGGTCAAGTCAGGGTAAGGTTGGGGTGTCTAAATTTAAAGCGGAAGATGACATCGTCTAGTCTGGTTAAGTGTCTGATGGAGATTTATTTATTATTTTATTTTTTATCTTTTTCTGAAAGGGTTTTGTGTATATAAAAACTGTCGTAAATTGCTAACATTTGTTTTTTTTTCTTCATAAAGGGTTATCTTTTTTTTTTTTTTTTTTTTTTTTGTAGGGCATTTAAACGATTTATTAGGACTATGGATTTTAAAAATTATTTTATTGTTTGTTTTTTATTTATGCTAATTATTCAATGCAAAAGTTTGATGTTGGCAAAAAACCGTTAACTCATTTCTATTGTTTGATAGATTTTTATTATTTAGAAACTTAATAATGTGTAGTTTTTCATGTAGACATAAAGGGCATGGGTCATCCCAAGTTTTACAAGTTCTAGTTTTGTTTATAATTTTCCTTTTTTTCATTATATATATATATATATATATATATACACACACATATATCAAAAAAAAAAAATAATCTACATATTCAATTAAACAAAACATATCCTTGATAATGACTAATAGATAAGCTGAAAACATGTGTATCCATAGATCATTTGGGCAGTTTATACAAACTCTGCCTAGAAGAAAAAATTAATAAAATAAGCTTAATTCCAGTGCTTTGTCACCTTCAAACAAAACTTGTATAAAAGAGGGAATGCTACACACACACGCACTTGTGCCATCAAGAATGATGCCAAATGTTAGAAACTTTGAATACTCAGGTGCAATGAAAGAAAAGTCTTGAAACAATATACTGGCATTCAATAAAGTGGACATAAAGAATTCACAACTAAAATACTGGCCAATGAACCATTTAATATCTCTTGAAAGAAAAAGATTAGCAAGAGAATGACCAAGACAGCTATGACAAAGCCTATTTCAAGATCAAGTTGAGGCAAATCAATTGCTTAATAGACAGAGGTATTGGATTGCTTTAGATAAAAGGCTTAAAGAAATAAGATCACAATCTAAGAAACGTAGGAGTAAAGAAACTGATTAATTTAATGGTTCATTTTGCTTTGGAACTAATTTTGTCTAAATGCAGATATCTCTTTTATTTGTATAGATTATTAAAAATGACTAACTTAAGTTGATTTACTTCCCTTCTAACTCCAGATGGTACTGGAAATTTATAAATACACATTGATAATTTTTATATGGTTTGATAGGTGGATATAGAAAAATTTTTATCCAAGAATTAAATGAGTCAAAGCTAGAATTCTAAATTCATCTTTTGTCCAAAAAAAAAAAAAAATTATTTCAGATTTATTTCTCGTATGTGCTGTGTCACTTCAGGATATAGGCAATCATGACTTTCCACAACTTTCTATCTTGTGTGGCTTTTAGCAATTTTTCTCCCTTTGCAAAGCCCGACCTTGTCATTCATTCAAACAAGCTTGTCAGGTGAGTTGCTTGCTGCCTTCCCTTATCTCTTGCCCTCAATTTGCCCTTCGTCATTATGTGTTGAAGAAATCAGTTATCTCTTCCTAATTCTAACTGTTCTTTCTATTACCATTTTCTTTAAGACTTTCTTTTTGCTTACTTGCTCTGTCCACTGAATCTTCAGTATCCTTCTAGGGAACCATATTTCTGCTGTTTCTAGTTTTTTTCCTCCTCACTCAGGAATTTTTCAATATTCTCTGCCATGTAAGAGGATGGATACAAGATATAAATCCAGCACTATTTTATTTAAATTATTTAAATCTGTATCTTTTAATTTTGTGCTAATTTTAAACAAATTGCCTGTTAAGTGAGATTGTATCATTTCAGAAATGCTTAGAGCTGAATTGCTCACAAAGAGGATGAAACACTTGTTTAAAGTAAAGCTTAAGGATAATAAATTGTTTGCTTTAGATGTAAACAGTGAATCTTTACGAGAATGAAAGTTTTTAAATCTGGATATATTCTGTACTCCTGATCGGATTTGCCAGCAATGTTTAAACTTTGTGTCTGCAGTTACTGTATATACACTTGATGCAATGTTTATTTGCAATATCATAAAAATGTGAACCAAGTATAATGTAGTATTTATTATTAACTAGCAGTAGAGCCCGGCATTGCCCGGGGATGTAACAGTAAGAGATAGATCAAGTATCGACCATCATAAAGACTGAAAAATAAAATTGACAAAGATTATTGACGGCCATGCATGTCTTAATTATTTTTTTTTTTTTTTTTTTTTTTTTTTTTCTACGAATTGGTCAAACTCAAACAAAAACATTGTTTTCAATCATTATCAGTCTACCGATTGAATAGAATTTTATTATAAACAATTGTCTTGTAAATGGAATTTTTAAAGCATTCTGAATGTAAAAATAAAGAAAAAAGTGTGCAAGACAATAAGAAACACTACCTGCCAAAAAAAAAAATTGAAGTTTTGTTGAAATCTGTTGAAAAATGTAGGAAATTCGATCCCATATATAAACGAACACAGACACACACTCACAAACAACCTGGGTTTTATAAGTATAACTCAATATGAGTTGTCCCCCTTTAATTAATGCCTCTTAATTGTGTTTTCAAATTGATTTTGTGCAAAAACAATTGTTTTTCCAATTTTTGGTGCTGTCAGAACCACCGCAAGGTAATTTTACGTAGTCCTGTGAAGTTTTGTTGAAATCGGTTGAAAAATGTAAGAAATCCGATCCAATATATAAACATACAGACACACACACACACACACAACCTGGGTTTTATAATAAGTAAGATGATCTAACAAATCTTATTCATTTAGTAGTCTTTCTGCAATCTTTTACAATTTATGATTTTTACTTATTGAATACAGTAAAAAAAAATTTGGACACCATGTTTATTTAAAGTAGTTTCCGGTTATTATTTTTAGTTAGGAGGACTTGTGTATCTTTAGATTTCATTTGTTTACTTTTTGTGTATCATTCTTTGAAAATAAACGCTGAGTCACCGGAAGTTAACGGCATTCTGATGTTTGAGTAGCCATCGGTAACTTCCAGCCGTGTGCGATACACTTAACCGTGCTTTCAAATTAATTTCATGCAAAAACAATTGTGTTTTTCCAATTTTTGGCATTGTTAGAACCACTGCAAGGTAATTTTACATAGTCCTGTAAAGTTTTGTTAAAATCGGTTGAAAAAGGTAAGAAATCCGATCCAATAATTAAACATACAGACACACACAATCTGCGTTTTATAATAAGTAAGATGTTATAAAGATTTATTATTTACCATTTTATAAAGAAATACATTGGAAAAAAAGCTTATCAAAAATTTACAAAAAAAATTACAAAATTATCAAAATATGTAAACCTACTGTGATGCAATTTGCAGTAAAAATGACAGACCTTCAATAATTATGCACAAGGAAAACTTTATCATACAATGTGTAGGGAGATACACTCAAAATATTGAGTGTTTGTTGTCCTGTCTAAAATTAAAAAAAATGTTTGGTTCAGAAGATGCTTTCAACCTATTTTAGTGAATTTATGTGACGATAGCAAATGAAAGAAATACCCGAAAATACATTTTTTTTTTTTTTTTTTTTTTTTTTAAATTTATAATTACAGTTACTTATCGTTATGTGTTTATTTATATTTTGTTCAGACATTTTTATAAATAAAACCATTTCTTCTATTTATTTTTAGTAAAATGGTAAATATTTCCTTATTTATTTCCCACTGAGGAGAAACCTTTATCATGCCATGTTTATGACATTGGTTATTTAGTTTATAATCAGTTGTCTGACACCACCATATGGTGAATATGATCAATGTTTTCTTTGGTTGTTGGAGTTGCAGAATACCCAGACTTTGGGTCATCTTCAAATTCAACTATCCACTTTTGCACTGTTGATAAAGCTGGAGCATCATCTACTAATGTAGCCACCTTGAATATCCTTGGGTTCTAAACCCTTATTCTGCAGGTACTTGATAACACCACGATGCCAAATTTTGTCCATTTTCAAGAGAAGTTGCTACTAGTTACTTTTGAAGTCTTCTTTGAACAGTCAGATATCAGTTTACTTGAAAAAAAAATAATGCTGCTATTAATAAGAAGAGTTGAAATTAATGCATGCAAGATTTCACAGCTCTAGCATCACTCCTTCATAGTCAGCCTATGAAACTTTTAGCCTAACCTTGTGAATACAAGTTTGGCAGTTTATTCAAAACATGTCAGTTTTTACTTTTTCTGAGGTGGTATATATTTCATCCCTCTGCCAGGCTAAACTAAGTGTGTCCTCAGTATAATGATAAACTACATCTCGCAGCAAGCTTTCTGATGTTGGGGTTTTGAGGAGCATGAAAACACCTTGTAATTTCAGTTGTTCCCAAGTCCAGCCTGACTCTGGGTGCTAACACCTGCTGGGGTCCTAGCTATGGGCAAAGAGTCAATCCCCAAACTGGGGTCAAAGCATGAAAGTATAAACATTTTTTATAGTAAAAAATAAATAAATAAATAAGAATCAAAATTGCCAGCAATATATGTAAGGAAAAAAAATATTACCGGTGTTACATATTTTTTTTTTTTTTTTTTTTTTTTTTTTCTTTTTTAAAGAAATTACTAATGCTGTCAAGAAAATTAAATTTCAGCATTAAATGACCCATAAGGAGTTGATATGCTGCTAAACAAACATGAGCTTAGTGAAATAAACTTTATCATGATTTCTTATTGAAATTATGACCACTAAATTAATATTTTTGTGGATATGTTTTTAATGATTACAAGGAAAGGTATAGAAAAGTTCTTGGCCTGATCAAAATATATAGATCAGACTGAGAATTTATTTATTAACACCATCTTTTATAAGTGGCTGTTTTTTTTATGCCTCACTTTAGCAGAACCAGTAGTAGTTTGCTCTGGCTTTTTTTTTTTTTTTTTTTTTTTTTTTTTGTTGGGAAGCCTTGTGTTTTTAAATATCATTTTTTTTTTCCACAAGTACAAGTATTGTCCACCAAAGTAAAACCTGTTGTGCTAATGTATCTCATTCTAAAGTAATTAGTATATTGTAAATTAGAAACTGGATTTCCTTTTATGTAAGAATAGCTAAATAGGAAAACTGATTTTGTAAATTACCAAATTTGGTTAGAATTTTACTGGTTATGATGATCTGTAGAACTTTTAACCTACATTGATTTGGCTTGATTGGAATAAAATTGGATATAATCTTTTTATTGTAGTCTACCAATTGGATTCATCTGCTATAATTTGGATATTGCTTTCTTAAGCTTATATCTGTTGCTTCTATATTTTTTTCCTTCCTCATCCTCACTCAGGAATTGTCCATAACCGAGATATTGCTTTCTTTTACTTTTTTTTTTTTTTTTTTTTTTTTTTTTTTTTGCAAAGTAAAATATGAAACTTGAATTAGTAAATTTTTACTGGACAATAAGTCGTTCAAGCTATTGTTAGTGTGTTCTGTACTGAGGAATCTAGGAGTAAAGTTATTTATCAGAATGGTTTTCAGTTTTAAATTTGAGCCTGTTTTATAATATTTTTTTTTCTCCATAAAACCAAAATGTTTCATTTTTACGAAGAGAAAATTTAGGTATTTACTAAGTTTAACTTAGTTTGACAATATATCAAATGGTGTAATGAAAGTAAAGAATGTTTTCTTAAGTGAGGATGGATTGCCTATTTTGAAAATCTAAATTTCAAAGCTTGGCACTGGGAAGAAATGCACAACTCGACCACAAAACAAGCAATTATTTATTTTAGCTGGCATTCAGTATATTTTAACAGTTTCCCTTTCTTACAAGAGACCAGATGATTAACTCTACTGAAAGAAATCGTTTTTTTTTTTTTTTCTTTTCTCAACATTTTTAGCATTTTTGTCCATGAAGGAATAGATATCTTTTGAAAATGGCTGCAAATGAATATGTAAATTATTTCTATTTTCCTTACTCTTTCTTTTGCTATTTATGAATTCACTAGTTTAAACATGCCATAAAAACATGACAGTATATTTTGTTTAAATCCTTACTTTTGTTAGGTTTTCAGTTTTTAAAAGAATTTTTCCAATTATGACTGCATTGTGTATGGCCAGTCTTCCGAAGCTCATGAGATCAATGCAAGTGACCCCTGATGCTCTCCCTCAACACTATCCACTTTCTGCTTTAGGGCTTGTAAAACTTGTCACTCACAAGAAATATTGAATGCAAGAGAGACAGAAGATAACACAGCATAACCTATTTAAACTTAAATGTAAATAGTTGGCAGAACAGGGATTAGATCTAGCAAAAAAAACAAATCTTACTAAAAAGGAAGTTGAGCAGAGCCATGATTGCATATGTTCTGAATGGACACATCACCTAGAAGATGGATGATCTTCCAAAAATAATGCACATCACAATCATTTTAACAGTAACACTTTACCTTTTAGTTAGTTTCATGCCTTGTACTAGGTAAACTAGTATACAAAAAAAAATTGTTGAAATTTGTTCTTTACATTTGGTGTTTCCCATTCTGGCAGCAGAGTGGAGAAATGGATTGTGTCTCTGATTGTGGAATCAGAGAGCTGAATTTGAATTCCACCAGAGTTCATTCCATGCACTTACATGCTAAAACTCTTGGGTAAATAGCAGGACAAACTGAGTTATATAGCCTTGGGTGCAACTAGTCTAGGAGAAGCAAAACACTGAATTCAGCCAGCCTGAAGAGGGTTGGGCTCTACCAGGCTATCTTGCCAATGACACACCACTGCAGTACATGTGGTACCCCTATGACTCTGAGTTACAGGATTTGTGATTATGATGATTGTGTTTCACATTTTGACTTTAAAAACATCTTTGAGCAGTTCACCTTTGTCATAACAAAGACACTGCTTGCTACCCGGCTTCATCAATACAAAGGAGATAATTACATATCTTTATTTCATCTCAAGCACAAGGCAATAAAGCCACTAAGGTCCAAGGTGAGTGTTAAAGAGTATGAGAAAAAACATTAAGGAGAGAGAACAATAAAGGAACAAGAATTAAGAAAACAATAGATAATGATTGACATTACATTTATGTTTGAAGATCAAAATTGACTAAGAAGCTGGAAGAGTTCTACAAGCCAGAAGTGCAAGGAAAGAAACTGTTAGCATAGAATTTACAGTTACATCTAGCCATTTCAATTATAAAATGATGAAACCTTGTTGCCAATATTCATAAAACTCTAGGTACCATAGAGGAAACTTCATTTGAACAATTACCATGAAAGTATTTATAGAAAAGGCACAGGGAAACCTACATTACAGCAGTGAGAAAGATACCAGGTTAGGACCAATAACATTGCACATTCTTATTTGGATTTTATCAAGAATCTCTAAATATATAGCAGGAGCACCAGACCAGATGTGGCTGCAATATTCAAAGTATGGAAGAATAGTAGATATTGGGTGGGTGTGGAGATTGTTTAGCATGATACAGGAAACCAACTTGCCTAGCAGCAGACCTAGTAATTGATTCAATATAATCTTTTCACTTCATGTCTGTGGAAATGTTACTTCAAGAAGGTTCTATGAATCTACTGAAGGTTAGCATCAGCCATACTGTTTGATGTTAAAATGGGTTCTGTCAGATGAATAAAAGATAGCAGTTTTGTTCTTTTCCTTGAAATTAAATGTTCAGTGTGTGTGTGTGTATATATATATATATATATATATATATATATATATCCAATTTTAATATTAAATTTTATCATAATTTAGTAATTATTGGTTAGAATAAATTCTTTTTTAATATTGCCCATATTTTAAAGATCTGAATAGCTATTATAACATGACTTCGTTGTCAAGCTTTTTGAATTTTCCTATACTTGTATTTTGATTGGCCAATCTAGCTTTTGCAACAACGTTTTTCCTTTGCGAAGGATTAATTAATTTGAAACTTTTAAAACCATTTATTTTACATTCAACATCATCACTTGATAAGACACCAGGGGTGTTGAAACAAAATGGCTATTTTTGTAGTGATTTTATAACATATTTGTTATAATTTTTTTTTTAAAAATAAATTTTATATATATATATATATATATATATATATATATATATATATATATATATATATATATATATATAAATCTCCTACTTTAAATGTTATTTTTAGTGGATAGTTGTATTTGAGTAGACACTCTGTTTATTTATTAAGCAGTATATTTATTTTCATCTGCCGGCCTGAATGTTTGAGAATTTGTAATAGAAGTGACAGTGACTTACCAGGAGCAAAGCGAATTCGCTGCCTCGCGTGTTGAACCATTCTCTGAGAGTCGGTCGCACGTACGTACACCTACTGCCATTCTTATGCAGCAGACTTATTTGCATAAGAGAACAACGTTACCATTAAAAACCAGGCAAGTGGACGTGGGAGGGCACGGCTCTTCTAGGCTTCGGTGAGACGAGACATATTGCTGACAGAAAGCGACAGCAATTTCTGGGCATCTGACAAGCTATTTCGGTGAATATGGATGGCCGGTTTGATTTAAAAATTATTCCCGAGTTTGACGGGACTGGGTCTGTGGTTGAATCGCTCGAGAAGTTGGAATTGGTGTGCGACCTATCGGGAGTGAAGTGGCTTGATTGTGTCATCCCTCTTCGCTTAACCAGGGGAGCATTCGCAGTTTACCAGCAACTATCTACGGAAGAGAAATCAAGGGAGCATTGATGACAGCATTTGCCCCTGATAAATTCATGGCATATGAACAACTCAAGGCACGTGTATTGCGTCCGGGTGAGACTGTAGATATATATTTGGCCGATCTACAGAAGCTGTCCATCCTTTTTGGAGGAGTGCCAGACAGTGCGATGGCATGTGTGTTCGTGCGGGGGCTTCCTGATTCTGTGAAAAGGCTCCTGCGGTCCTCGGCCAGGGCGGATGATATGTCTCTCGAGAAGCTATTGGCCCAAGCTCGGGCAATCATAAAGGACGAGACAGCAGAGGGAACCAGTTGTCGCTGCGGTGCACCCCTCCCAGACTCCTCGATCTTCCTCGGACATGGGCCCACTTGTCACATGCTATGAATGCAATGGGCCCAATCACTTTTCGAGGGACTGCGTGAAGAGGCGAAGGGCAACTAACGCGCGTTGCTATCAATGCAACAAGACCGGTCATCTGGCCAAAAATTGTCTGGGAAACGGAGGCGGGGACGAGACTTCAGCGCCGGTCCACTCCCCAAACAGCAAGTAAACTCGGTGCTACCCATCATTACTGTGTGTGTTGACTGACGGCACACCATGTTCGGCCCTCCTTGACTCTGTGTGCTCATGGTCAATCTTGAGCGCGAGTTTGTCGGTTTTGGTCGAAGCAGGGTATGGCAGTATCTACATTAACCGGAGCTACGCAGGCTTGCTGTGGAAGGGGCACCGTCAGAATTTGCACAGCAACTGGTAATACTGCTACAATAGATGTGCTGATTATGCGAGGGAAGCCCCTGGATTTCGACCTGTTGCTTGGCATTGACGCCATTGACGCACTCAGTGGAGTTTGCATTACGCAGCATGGAAGCGTGGAGTTTGAAAAACCGTGGTCTGTCTGTGCAGCAATTCGTATCAGCGAAGCCGATTTCAGTGCGAAATTCAATGAATGACAGGGAGTTTGGGTCGCAGCCTGGAAGTGGTCGGCAGGGCATGCACCAGGGAAACTTCAGAATCGGATTTCTGAATATCCAGTATCCAGCGAGATGAGAGAGGAGTACAAGCATGAATTACAAACATGGATGGACAATGGTTGGTTGGTGCCGTACAGTAACAAGGAGTTTGGCCCACCCAAGGGACTGATACCACTGATGGCCGTGCTGCAGACCAACAAGCATAAGGTGATGGACTATCGGGAACTGAATACCTACGTTGAAACATTCACATTCACAGGTGCTGCGGATGTTTGCGCAGAAAAACTGAGAGACTGGAGACAGCAGGGTGCGAACGTGTCTATTCTGGACCTAAGGAAAGCATATCTACAGATCCATGTTGAAAAATCCCTGTGGCCATATCAAACAGTTATGTTTAAAGGGAAGCGATATTGTTTGACCAGGCTGGGGTTCGGCCTGAATGTGGTGCCCCTGATAATGCGAGCTGTGCTCAAGGCTGTATTAGCACAGAATGAAACTATAAATAGAGCAACGTCAGCATATATTGATGATATATATATCAATGAGGATGTGGCGTCAGCGGAATCTGTGAGGAAACATCTCGAGCTCTACGGACTGATGAGCAAGGATCCAGAGAAGTTACAGGACGGAGCCAGAGTGCTGGGGCTAGAAGTATGGAAGGAACAGGGTCGACTGCGATGGCGACGAGGAAGTAGAATGGTAAACGGCCCTGTGACTATGACACGGAGAGGTATTTTCTCCATGTGTAGCCGGCTGGTGGGACACTTCCCCGTGTGTGGATGGCTGCAAGTGGCGACAGGCGTCATCAAACGTCGAGCCACTGCCGTAACGCAAAACTGGGATGACAAAATTTGTGATGCTCCCCTGGAACGTATGATAACGGACACCCTCGCCCAGGTTCAGCAACTGGATCCGGCACAGGGAGAATGGTGTGTGAATACAAAGGAGCTAGACGTGTGGGTGGACGTGAGTTCGCTGGCTGTAGGAGTAGCGCTCAAGGCTAAGGGAGCCATCATTGAGGATGCATGCTGGCTACGGCCGATAAAAAAACACCCAGCATATCAATGTGGCTGAACTGGATGCTGTGCTGAAGGGAATCAACCTCTCGCTAAAATGGCAGGCTACGGTATTACACATGAACACAGACTCCTTCTGCGTGTACCATTGGGTGACTAATGCCCTTACAGGAAAGTCTCGACTGAACACCAAGGCCGCTAGAGAGATGCTCATAAGGTGACGACTTGAAACTCTAACTTCTCTTGTGAAAGAGTATAACTTTTCAGTTGACATAGCGCTAGTTAGATCTGACCAGAACCGAGCTGACTTGCTCACTAGAGTTCCCCAGAGGTGGTTCAACAATGTGAAGGAACTCGAACCTGTTCAACCAGTATGTGCTTTTGCCGTAGGAAACCCGAGACCTGCTCAGTTAACTGAGATTCATCAACACAGCGGGCACCCTGGAGTTAAACGGACACTATATTTCGCACGTAGGATCAACCCATCCGTGTCGAAAGCAGCAGTGAGATCTGTCGTTCGGAGTTGTGAACAGTGTCAGTCAATAGATCCAGCTTCCGTGCGATGACAGAAGGGAGAGCTCAGTGTGCTCGAAACTTGGAGCCATCTGGGAATGGACATCACACACTATAACGGTCGCCATTTTTAGACTGATCGATTGCGGCCCCACACAGTTTTCGATCTGGCGGCCGCTAGTTTGGCAAGACGCTGCACATGTAATCCGGCAATTGGAGTCGGTGTTTTTCGAACGTGGTGCCCCAGTGGAGATCCTGGCTGATAATGACACTGCATTCCGCAGTCAGCAATTCAAACAATTCACAGAAGAATGGGGCGTCCGATTCCGACTGCGCTGTGCATACAAACCATCTGGAAATGGTATTGTAGAGAGGTGTCATTGGACAATCAAACGGATTGCTGCGTGAAAGAGCTGCTCTATTGTGGAGGCTGTGTATTGGTATAACATCACACCCAGGGATGATGTGTCTACCTCTTCTGCGCCCGCCAATCTGCTGCATTCGTACAAAATTCGAATAAAAGGAATTGACGTTGTGCCCTCGCCTAACCAGGCGACTTCGACTCGGTATAAAGAAGGAGACGCAGTTTGGGTAAAAAATCCGCACGCACGCTGCACATCAAAGTTTATGAAAGGTCATGTCACGGGGATAAACAGTCCACAGTCGGTAGTCATCGATGGGCTACTGCAGCACATGGGAGATGTACGTCCACGGCTCACTTCACTGTTACCAGTGGATGATGGTGCTGACACAACGTCAGAGAGTCATGAATGGCAAGAACCAAGCTCCAGTGCAAGGAGCAGCGACACCTCAACTGAAAGCGAGAAAGAGGTAGACTTGACCCTTATTGATCCCCCGGAATATGATTAAGACCAGGACACATCTGACGATTCAGCCAGGGAGGAAGACATGGTTATACCACCGCGAAGGAGTGCAAGGGTGAAACGACCAGCCCCTCACTGTCACTTATGTGATCATACAATCAGGGGGGAGTGTAATAGAAGTGACAGTGACTTACCAGGAGCAAAGTGAATTCGCTGCCTCGCGTGTCGAACCATTCTCTGAGAGTTGGTCGCGCGTGTGTATGCCTACTGCCATTCTTATGCAGCAGACTTATTTTCATAAGAGAACACTACCATTAAAAACCAGGCGAGTGGACGTGGGAGGGCACGGCTCTTCTAGGCTTCAGCGAGACGAGACGTATTGCTGACAGAAAGCGACAGCAATTTCTGGGCATCTGACAGAATTCCTAAAGAAAAATTTGTGCTCTTCAGCAGGATTCAAACCTATGACCCCACTGTACGGTGGTAGCTACTGTTAAGCCCAGCATGCTCTTACCAACTAACCTCCAGAGAACCAGTCAGTCAGGCAAAGCTGAAATTGTTTCTTTAAATAAAACTTAAGATTAAACAAAAATAATGTTTTAATAAATAAACGGAGCTTCTACTCAAATATGGGTATCCACTAAAAATAACGTTTAAAGTGATAACAAATCTGAATTGTTTGGATATAAAACTCTGCAGATATGGAAAATTTTAGATCTACAATGAGAGAAATTTTGCTTAAAGGCACAATTTTGACCTTGCATGACTGACTTTTTCTCTGTAGCTCTGGATCTAATGATAGCTCTAACCAACTAACCTAAATAAAGTTTCTATATCATTACTCAGGTTAGCTTTATCTTTAAAATATTACTCGCTTCCCTCTTTATGGACCATTTCATTACACTAAAGTAGACTGCTAATGACTTTGAAGTCAATAAATTTCTTCAGAAAAAATGTTTCACTCAAGACTAACATTTTGTTACAACTTGAAAATCCCCCCCACTCTAAGAGAATAAGAAATTCAAGTTACTTTTATTCAGTTTAAACTTAGTGTAATTAGTTGGTTCTCTTGATAGTAATTATGCACTTAGAATACATTGTATTAACTAAAATGAACTAAATTACATGTATTCTCATAGGCATAAAACTTTATGCTTCTAACTCTTGATAATTTGTAGTAAGAAAACATTTTAAACCGTTACCATGTTGGAGGCGAAAATTGCTGTTGTAGAATTCTTTCTCTTCGCTGCTCTAGGCGCATTCTGTCACCTTGAGATGGCTTCTATAAATAAACATTTGTCAACTGTTATTTCCATTATATTAAACTGGAAATAGCCTACTACCACTTTGGATCAAGGCTAAACTTCCAGTTTCCGACACCATTTTGAATTCTTCTAGACTCAAGGTTTGACATCAATTAAACCTACATCAATTTTTTCGTGATTTTAAAAAAAAAATTTTTTTTCATTTTTTGTAAATAAAAATGGCCGCAAAATTTGACAAAGCCTTTATTCAGGAGTTTTTCTTTGATTCGGAATCCGATGATGATTTTGAAGTCTTTACTCAACTGGATATTGACGGTGAAGTGGTCGAAGATACCATGCGTCACTCAATGGAGGAAAACGTTGATGACCACTAGCGGCTATTATCATTTCTGGCTGACTAATTTCATGGAAGCTACTGGTAACCATCAATATACCTGATAGTCTTTTTAAAGTTGAATTATTTCATCATAAACAACAAAATAATAACTTTATTTGTCAACTAAATAAATATACTAGTCAAGTGAAAGAAAGACCAAACAAATGCTGGCATCTTCTTGTATGTAAACACGATGAAGCACATCACTTTTTTTGACAAAATGAAAGCCTTCTTCGCCTTTCTGCTTCTTATCATACCCCAGAACTCTATAAGGAGTAATAAAAGTTAAAATATGTTAAATTGTTAATGTATTTTTTTGGTGGGGCCGGGTTCAATTTTTTTTTTTGTTTTCAACATTGAAACATGCATGCATGACATAATGCATTGTACCAAAATATTACTCATCCATTTTTTTTTATTAGTATACAAAAAATAAAATCTGTACACAATACAAAAAACAATTTTAAACAGTAGATGTTTGTGCCTTCAAAAAAAAAAATGCATCTGTAGGGGGAACAATTCTAGAAAGAAATTAGCATGGTAAAGTTTTAAAGAAATGCTTAAGCCACATGTAAGAATTTTAACAATTTTCTCTTTTCGTAAGACACTATTCTGGTCAGATAGGCTTACAATGTTTGGTTTGTTTTATGGCATATCAACCTCAATGGGTTATTTAATGCTGACAACATTTTTATTGCTGGCATATGTATTGGTAATTTTTTTTTTTCCTTCAAAAATCTATTTCTGGTAATATTTTTTCTTCAAAAATGTATTGCTTGTAATATCTTTTTTTTCAAAAAAGCATAGCTGGTAATAACTTTTTTCAAAAATGTATTGCTGGTAATAATTTTTTTTCTTCAAAAACTTATTGCTGGTAATAACTTTTTTTACAAAGTATTTCTGGTATTAAAACCTATTTTTACACTTTCATAGTGTTTTGACCCCAGTTTAGGGTTAACTATTTGCCCATAGCTGGCACCTCAGGTCAGAGTGGAACTGGGAACAACACCAATTAAGAGGTGGTTCCATGCTCCTGATCAGAGGCCTTGCTGTTGGACATAGTTTATTGTCTTACCCAGGACGCAGATGTAGCCTATCGTCATACCCAGGCTACTACACTGGGTCAGGGTGAGCCTGGAAATACCAGCAATCAAGAGGTGGTTCCATGCTCCTCAAAACCTCCTGATCAGAGGCCTTGCTGTTGGATGTAGTTTATCGTCTTACCGAGGACAGTATATTAAGTGGTAAATTATACGATTCCTAAACTTTAGTCTCTTTTTAATTTTAATTTTTTTTTTTTCATCAGTAAAAGTTCTGATATGTTCTATAAATTTTTGATTTGTATGTGTGTTGGGAAATCTAATACTTTGATTTGACTTACTCTAAACTTGATGGGGTACTGAAAAGTTCTCACTTAATAGTGCATATATTGGGTGTGATATGTAAATTGACACCATTTTGTATTAATTTCGCACATTCGTGTTTGTTTTTTTTCCTTCATTTTGTTGACTGCACAGTACAGCAACGTTAATTGGGCATCATCTGTGAGAAAAAGAGCACTATGATGCAATTCACACTGCCAGAAATTTGGAAATGGCATAATTTACTACTTCACATTCACACCAGAAGCTCCAATACAAACATTTCAGAATGTCTTTTTGTCAATCTGAATACAGTGCAGAGGATTCAGAAAGAGTTGGATGAGTGTAATGGTGATTACGAAGGTATGGCAGCTTGGAAAACTCACTCTTATTGTTTTGATATGAAAAAGTACTCCTGAATTTGCTGGTGAGATCAAGGTCCTGATTGACAGTGATCCCTCCAAGTCAATAAGCTCCATAGCCAGGAACACAGGAGTGTCTGAGTTTCTTATCAGACATGAAGACATTCAGTATTTCTCATACAAAATGAGAAAGGGCCAATTTTTATCCCAAGCCATGAAGGACAAGAAGAAAGACTGCTCTACAAAGCCAACAAATTTCAGTATCTCCTCCAACCGAACATGCTTTAGTTTTTCTCTGACAAGAAAAATTTCTGCCAGGGTAAGATAGTGAACACATGGAACAACCATTGGCTTGCTGTCGCCACTAAAAAATATAACAAATACTCAGTGAACATCATGGTGTTTGGAGTGATCACTAGCAATGGCGACATTATACCACTATTCATGTTTATACAGGGCCTCGCTCAACACAGAGGCCTATATCGTGCCTTGAAGAGGTAGAACTGTCATGGGTCAAAAGGGTGGCTGTTGGAGGACCCTATGTCTACCACCAGGACTTTACTCATGCCACACAAGCAGGAGAATCCAGTTATGGCTGTCAGACAACTTCTGCAACCACATCGCCCTTTACATCTGGCTACCTAACTGCAACCCTCTTGATTATTACATGTGGGGTGCAGTTGAGCAAGAGATCAACAAAACACCTTGTAACACTGAAGATGAACTGAAGGCAAGGATTATGGCAGTATTCACTAACTTAAACAAGGAGACTGTCCAGAATAGTTGCAGGAGATTCTGAAGTCGTGTGGAGGCCATGGTTGAAGCTAATGGTGATTTTTATTGAATAAATTTACTCTTCAGGATCTTAAGATATTTTTGTGTAATTTTGTTCATTTGTTAAAATTAGATGTCATTGCATAATTTAGATGACAATTTATCCATTGTACCTTGTGTAACTAATTTGTGATGTGAATAATAAAAAATAAAAAAAACTCTTAAAAAAAAAAAAAAAAAAAAAAAAACTCTTAAAAAAAAAAAAACTTAAAAAAAAAATATTGTTCTGAGATTTGCTCATTTGGTCAAATTTTGGGTATTTGGGCAAGTGGATTAGATTGAAAACTTTTCAGCACCCGCCTTTTATATAGAGCATATTAATCAAATGAATTTTGAAAAATCTGTCAGGTTTAACTTTCTCAGTGCTTAACTGGTGATTTTGTAAATATTTTAAATCTTGGGTTTTGATTTTAAACAAAAATCTGCAAATGACATTTCTTTCAATAATTTTCCATGTTAATTCCTGTCAAGAATACTTTTTTTAGCCAGGAGGTATTTGGATTACAGAATGAAGCTATCTAAAAGGAAGTCTTGGAGAATGAAATTGGCTGTCAAGGGAAAAAATACCATAACAACATGAACCCTTACTTGGTAATCACTTCTCCTCTGCATTGATGGAATTCTGGTCTGTGGCAGCGTTAATTTTAATAAAAGGGTAGCTTGCAAAATAATATATATTGTTCATTTTTATTTTTGATTCCATGCCTCAATGAAACTTATCACAATCGACATAGAAAGAGCAAATTTGGTTACCTTAGTGGAGACAACTTTGAATTTCATATCATGTGTAGCTGCCTTTTTTTTTTTTTTTGTTTCTTGGTTATAGGTATTTATTGGAAATGACTGGTTTTATTGTTGTAGTCTACTCTTTCAGAGTTAGTCATAGATTTTTGAACATCTTGGAAGTGTCTTATTCCTCTCATAAAGGCGGTGTCATCTGGTTTTGATGGTGCAAATGAGGTTAATCTACAGTCCGTCTGAAGTTTTTATGTAAATCATATAAACATCAATAACTTTATAGGGATGAAAAAGGCAATCCTCTCCCTTTGGTTGAGATGAAATCAAAAGGGTCCTGTGATGGCTGCTTAAGAACATCAGTTCACAAACTGCTGAAAGTGGCCAGTCATCAATCAGTTTGCTTCCAGAAGTCAAAATAAGCAGTTAAAATTTAACACAAGCAAGGCCTTGTTTCATGGGACAGCTCACAAGTCTAATGTGCTGTTTTCTCAGAAAAGATTAAAAAGTTAAGTCTGGCCTGCTTGAATTATAGAAACTGTTTCAGACTTAAAGAATTAATACAAGTAAGACATTAAACTACATCCATGTCCTGGGTAAGACAATAATCTGTCCAGCAGCAAGGCCTCTGTTCAGGAGGTTTTGAGGAGCATGGAACTATCTCTTAATTGCTGGTGTTCCCAGGTCCACCCTGACCCGGGGCAGTAGCACCTGTTAGGGTACCAGCTATGGGCAAATAGTTAACTATTACCAGCAATACTGTTTTGAAAAAAAATTACTAGCAATACTGTTTTGAAAGAAAAATATTACCAGAAACAGATTTTTGACAAAAAAATATTACCAGCAATAAAAAGATTTTGTTGGCATTAAATAACCCATTGAGGTTGATATGCCGTAATACAAAAAAACCGAACCAATCTAAATGAAAGAATACATATTCTGTTCATACGAATCTATCCTAAAAATGTTGTTAGCATTAAATAACCCATTGAGGTTGATATGCTGTAAAACTAAATAAACCAAGCAAGTAAGACCCTATATGTCTTTCACCTTTTTGCACTGCTTGTGGTTTCATGTGTTATAGTTTCTGTGTGGGACAAATGTAAATGTTTGTATATAATTTTGCATTTGATTTGGTGGTATAAGACTCTCCGAGAACAAAGTATTTGTCATTCCTCTTCTTTCAACTGTTCCCTTCTAGCCATGTAGTAATGTATGAAATTTTCAAAATCAGGAAAAATCAAACTGACTGTATTCTTTTCTTACATAGCACTCTCATTAACTTGGATTTGCTTTTAAATACGTTTGTCAAATTTTAAATGATTAATTTAAACATCAAAACAAAACTCGAGTTAAATTTTTAGGTAATTTCTACATATTATTAAAGTTATTGGATTTATTATAGAAAATGGCCTTCTGAAGTTATGCAAAACCAGATAATTACATTTTACTTTATAACAAGGTAATAAAATCAATTAATCAACACCTATAATAGAACAAATAACAAACATATATGATACGACTTTGAAGCACTTACATCTTAATATAGTGTCCCTTCTTCTCAATAACAGCTAGCAATCTATTATCCATTGATTTAAAATTTTTTTTTTTTTTTTTTTTTTTACTTCAGCAGATTCATTTTCTGACATGGTTGTTTTAATTGCTTCCTATAAGTCTGATTTGCAGTCATATTGTTTGCCACCTTTTATAATTTCTTCACGATTGACCATAAATTTTTGATTGAATTTCGATTGGGACTTGATGGTAGCTATTCCATTACCTTCTCTCCTGTAAACCTTTTATGCTAAAAAATCATGGGTAACTTTAGATACATGAGGATGCATAAATACATACTTAACTTTGAAACAGCACTGTTCAGTTTAACTCCTTCATAGACTTTGAATGGTCCAATTCCAGTCTATATTATCACACTGTTGTTTTCTTTTTTGCCTTCTTTTAGGCACATCTGCATTGGATGAAATATATCCTTTAGTCTGTTCAGCTAGGGTCACCTCAGATTTGTCCATGAAAATTACTTTAGAAATGTCAATTTTCATGTATTTTAATGCCCAATTTTAATGCCTTAAAATGTTTACAGAGGAGTTTGCCTTGGAGATTTCTTGATATATCCCAATTTGTCAAGAGTTCTACACCTGTTGTCCTTGACTCCCTCAATTCCAGCCTATTCAAAGATCTAAGTCCTGGTTAAGTGATTGTTTTCAACATAACTTTGTTCCACTCAAAAAGCCAAGTTCTGGACGCCTTTTGGTCTGTTTCTAGCTCTGGACGCCTTTTGGTCTGTTTCTAGCTCTGGACGCCTTTTGGTCTGTTTCTAGCTCTGGACGCTTTTTGGTCTGTTTCTAGCTCTGGACGCCTTTTGGTCTGTTTCTAGCTCTGGACGCCTTTTGGTCTGTTTCTAGCTCTGGACGCCTTTTGGTCTGGTTCTAGCTCTGGACGCCTTTTGGTCTGTTTCTAGCTCTGGACGCCTTTTCGTCTGGTTCTAGCTCTGGACGCCTTTTCGTCTGGTTCTAGCTCTGGACGCCTTTTCGTCTGGTTCTAGCTCTGGACGCCTTTTCGTCTGTTTCTAGCCCTCTTCATCATTTGGTGATCTCTGCAAATCCTCTTTGATATCACCACTGTGGACATTCCTTCACTCAATAACTCAATTATTTTCTTTTTTTTCAGCATTTCTTAGATCATTTTCATGACCCAAGTTTCAACATATATTATGGAAAAAAGAAAAAATAACTTTTATTAGATTTGATGCCTTAAACTAATATTCATTTAATCTGCATAACTTCAGACTGCAGTTTTTATTATAAATCCAATATCATCAATAAAACATGCTGAAACTACCCAAAAATTTTAAATTGTTTTGACATCTAAAATGTTTAAAATTTGACAAAAAATTTCCCAAGCAAATTTGTTTTATTGAGGTTAATGCAATTTGCATAATAACTCCAGACCTGCTGTAATAAAGCAGAAAAGTTATACTTGCAGACAGAAAAGTATTTGATATATTACATAGTCAAATTTATTTTTCTTCGCCTTTAATTCTGATGCTGCTATTGGCAAAGAAATGAAAATTCTTTCGCTATGCAAAGCCCCTTTTACTAAGCTTAGCTTATGTCTAGGTGTGTGTCTGTGTACACACATACATCAAACTGTAATAGTGGACATTATTCTGAGAGATAAGTTTGTTAACTGTACTTTGATTGAAGGCATCACTTCTGTATCTTTGTCAAATTTGGTTGTTTGAAGACATGTGTTTATCTTCTCACCTTGTATTCCACCTTTTCTCTGACTTTTCACTAGTGTTGGAAAAGTGTCATTACTGAAGCAATTTTTGAGGCAACTAAATCACAAAATAACATTGGATGTTATTTATGCACACACACACACACATATCTATATATCTATATATATATATATATATATATATATATATATATATATATAATGTGTGTGTGAGAAAAAAATCTATAATAACCTTCCCAGACCAACAGAAATTATTCCATAAGTGATCAGAACCTATGTTAAAATGCAGACACAAAAACAAATTTTTACTATGTTACCTACAAATCGAAAACTAAAAACTAATACCCTGTAAACATCACCAGGAAAAATGCAAATATATGCACTTTATACAACACAGACTTTAGACTAAACCAATACTTTAAACTAAACAAATAAGATAGCCAACTCCCCACCAAAATAAAATACCAAATGAACAAAAAATTAAAATAATAAATGAATCAACTATGAATATATACTTAAACACAAATGTGATAATAATGATAAACAACAAATAATTAAGGAATAAATACAAAATTCATTAAGTAATTAATGAAAAGTTAATGGATAATATAATACAATACCTGCAAATAACTGCATTCAGATCCACAATTATTTCCACCCTTTATGATAATTTGAAACATATCTGTTACCACCTACCCAGTAGCCATTGGGACAATTCAATAAACCCGAAATACCTGACTTTGTTACTCATAATCTCCATTGACCAGTATATATAAATAGTCAAGCCAACGTGCATGACCTGAATATTGTATGAAACACTGTCACCACTTGTATATTTACAATTGCTCTATCCTTGATATGTATTTTTTTTTTGTTAAAATGATTTAACTTTTTTAAAGTTAAAAATAGATAATTTATTTTATATTAAAGTTTTTTTTTATTCTTAATATAAATTTTTTTAATTATATTCTTACTGAAATTTAATATAATTTATCGAAATTTGATTTATTTTTAATGATTTGTTAATCTTTTTAATATATCATTAAGTATAATTATTTTTTTTAAGTAGGAACCTAACTTTTTATATTGTGTGTGTGTATGTATATATATATATATATATGAATCTTTTTAGGTAAAACACCTTTTGTCCCTCTTTTAGTTTCAATTTAACACTTCATTCTTTATATAAGAATATAATATATAATATAATTTAGTGTCCTGAAGTCTATATCCAGGATAATTTTATAAAACCTTTTCCCATTAAGGGAAATATCTTCAACCCTCCTCTTACCACTGACTCAGGCATTTTGTCTGACTGAAACATCAAAATGGATAAATTTTGTATCAATTTCTAATTCAAACATAAACAGTCTGTGCACACCAGGGTTGAATAAGGCTAACATATTTCTTGTTGGTTGAAATAGATGTATACCTCCACCCCCCCCCCCATATGATGTAATTTTGTATTTTGTTGTGTAATTTATATGGTTTGTTATAATAAATACATTGAGCTCTTTTTGTGGATTAGTTTTAATATTTGACATTACTAGGATCCACTTGGATTATGTACCAATGGATTTATTGCCTGTACTCTCACTATATATATATATATATATATATATATATATATATATAATGTGTGTGTACTGAGTGCAGTGGATAAATTGTCATGTAAATTATGGAAAAATGAAAATAATTTTAACAGATTTCTTTACACAAAAATATCATGAAATACTAAAGAGTAAATTTATTCAATAAAATCACCATCGGCTTCAACCATGGCCTCCAGATGATTTTGGAATCTCTCGCAACTCTTCTAGACAGTCTCCTTGTTTAAGTTGGTGAATACTGCCATAATCATTGCCTTCAGTTCATCTTTGATGGTACAAAGCGTTTTGTTGGTTACTTGCTCAAATGGTTGCAGTCTGGGGAGTTAGGTGGCCAGATGTAAGGGGTGATGTGATTGCTGAAATTGTCTGACAGCCATGACTGGGTTCTCCTGCTTATATGGCATAGTGCAGAGTCCTGTTGTCAGGCATAAGGTCTTCCAACAGCCACCCTCTTGATTCATGACAGCACTCCTCAAAGTACTTGATTTAGACCTCCATGTCTGAGGCCCTTATGGAGGCATAACATCGCCATCACTAGTTTAGACTCATCCAATTCTTTCTGAAACCCTCTGTAAGGTCCTCAAATTGACATCCGAACACTCTGAAATTGGTACTGGAGTTTTGTCATGAATACCAAGCAGTACAGTATGCTGTTTCTAAATTTATGGTGGAGTGAATTGTGAGATAGTGCTCTATTTCTCATAGTTTTGTACGTCGAATCTATTTTAGGACCGACTTAGTACAAATACAAGCCTCCACTGTGAAACCACTACATAACACCTATCATCATAAAAATTCAGGATTTGGAATTAGTAAATACCAAATATGTCAAATACACTCAGTGTATGGATTAGTTATGGCAAATTTAGTATAGGAGATAAAGAAATTGAATATAAAATAGATTACATTAGGAGCAGTTTGCTGCATATTGCTGCAAAACCAAAACATTAACCTTAAAACTAAAGTCAGTTGTTTTGATGAGCTTTTTATTTCCTAGTGTCTTGACTGCATGAATTTAAGCATATTACTAGATTGGCAATTAGGTCTCATTGTTTTACTGACAAACTAGCTAAATGTAACTGTATGTTCTATTCTAATAGTTTCTTTTCTCACCTGTGAAACTCTCTTCTGGTTTCTTGCTTCTCTGTCACCTACAATCTTCAAATATTTAGATACATCTTCAGACTCCCTTAAACCTGTTCCTTTGTCTTCTCCTCACTGAAGTTTTCTCTTTAACCCCCTGTCACCCACCCTGCATCCTAGTGGCTTTATCATCTTGCTTGGGGTTAACTGGTGAAAGAAAAATGCTTATAAAGATTCGTATTTTTGTTTTAAAGAGAAATTTGATCTGTATTCAGAGACTTAGTTTTTCAAAGTTTATCACCAAGAGCTGTATTACAAACTCCTAGAAAAAGAAATACTGTGCAATGTAGAGAATTAACTAAGAAAAAATGACCCCCTACCAAGATACAAATCTCAATTTGTACTTCAGTCAGTTAAGGGCCATATGTGATACATGCTTGTGTAATCCTGTCTCTTTTGATTCATGACTGACTAGGGAGAAGATTTTCCCACAGTAGGCTGCCTTTTCTTTCTGCAGTAGACTGGTTGCCAACCAAGACTGTAGGATTCAGTCTTCCCTGCTCTTCAACCCATAGTTTGGGGGAGGAGAGATAGATTCATACCTTTCCCAATAGTATTTGTGCATAAGTGAACGTAATGAACTCTACTGGAATTTGAACTTGGCTCTGATTTCTCATTCCAAGCTGTTACTATTACTTAGTTTGTTTTTAGTCTGAGTTTTTTTTGTTTTTTTTGGGGGGGGGTTGCTGACTTTTAAAATGCAAAGTTTATGAGGATGTTTAAGGGATTACTAAAATGCTTCAATGAGTGGTTAGAGCATTAATGTCTTAACCATGAGATCAGAGTTTGATTATCTTTGTCAATTTGTCAGTGAGCTAACTTTGATCTGGGAATACAATCCCAGCCTCCTGCATCATGTGGAAGTGCCTGCAAGTGGACTTGAGCCTTCTGAGTGAAATTAGAGGGAAACTTTTCAGAAGCTGTTAGTGGAAAGTCCTTGTGTCTGAGGGTTGGAGTAGATTGGCCTTGTTCAACATGAGAATGCCAGATTGTGAACTCATTCCTAGAAACTGTAAGGTCCACTCAGCATAATCTACAGATTGGTTCTAGAGTTGCTGAAGAAACACAAATGTGTCTGAGCAAGCTTCTGCAACAGGGAATAGCTACAGTAGCAAATAAACAAGCTCAGAAACAAGTAGCTAAAAATTACTTAATTGCTAAAATTCAAGCTCCTTAACTTTTTATTTTTTTTTTTTTTTTTTACTTTATTGCTTTTTTTTACTTTATTGTTTTTTTTTACTTTATTGTTTTTTTTTACTTTGTTTTTTTTTTTTTTTACTTTGTTTTTTTTTTTACTTTACTGTTTTTTTTTTTTTTTTTTTTTTTGTGCTTTTAATAATGTTGACCCAATATAAGGCTCAGTGCTACTCAAGGTAGAGGGCAACTTTCTGGTGTCTTGTAAGCATAAAAACAGGCAAGAGGTGAAGTTTATGGGGCTGTGCAGGAAAAATAATGGTTACCCCTAGACTTTAAGAGGTCATGATTGTAATGATTGGGGAAACATCCTGATGGGTGTCAGTTCCACAAAACAGCAATTCTTATAAAGAAGCTGTCTGAGTGGAAATTACTTCTGACATATAGAATATGAATAGAATGTGCATAGTCTAACCTTTTTGTATATGGCAGTGTGGATTCCAGTTGTAATGGTCAGAGTTTATGGGGACCACATGCCATGGAAATAGAATAGTATAAGAGCAATTAGAAGCTTGTAATGCTTTCTATGAGAAAGGTGTTTTAGGGTGGTAAAGAATTCATCACCCACAAGGCTTTGTAGATACTTTTGAACTCTATCAAGACAGGCAAGGGATGACTGGGCAGCACCATAGTTTGATTTGGCTTTTGTAAAGAGGTGGAGTCAGATATTTACTGGAGTGATAAAAGGAATTAGCCATTTTTCCATCATCTTTAGCAATAGATCAGATATGATTCCCACTCAAGGTCTGGGTGAGCTTGAGTCTAAATAGCTGCTAAAAGCAAGGAATTTCCTTGAGAGAACACTGATCCATCAAGATAATTGAGAGTTTGCTTTGTGGTGGTGGAACATTACTAGTTTGTTTTTGGCCATATTGAATTTTACAAGCCAGTCCTTCCTCTATTGAGCCACTTGGACACTGAGAGATGAGTTGCTATGTTCTTGTGATCTGCATATTTTCGGAGGTTCACCTAAACAGTTGTATCATCTGTATAGATACTTGCTAAGGATCAGGGATATAAAGTAGAAAGAGGATAGAACTGAAAAAGTGATCCCTGAGGAACATTGGCATCGATCTTATGGGCTTCTGATATCTGGCTGTTAGCAACAACCTTCTTGGAAGGATTTAATGATTAAGAGAATTGATGATTCAGTGATTCCATAGCTGGAAAGTCTGTGGTAGCCCCTGATGCCGCACCTTGTCACAGGCATGTGATAAATCTAGGGCAATGGTCCTTGTGATGAATTTGTCTATTGCTTCACTGATTCTCTGATTAATGACTGTTACGATACAGCTGTGGATCTAGCAGGGCAAAATCTATACTGGTTATTACACAGGAGGTTGTTCCTGCTGCAATATTCAATAATTTCTTGTTGACTATAGACATGAAAAGTTTGCTGATGACACTAAGGAGGCTAATGGGTTGATATTGCGAGAGGCATGGATGCTCACCTGCATTCTTAAAAAAGGGGGGCATAGAATTGATATCTTTCATAGACTTAGGAAGTATCTATCCTTCAGGCAATGTATAACAGAATCTGGTCAGCCCGAAAAGACTCAGTTGGTTGTAGGTGGTACTGGAAGCACCAAGAGTTGCATCCTCTTTCACAATAGGCTGTTGAGAGAAGACTTACTTAGAGTAGGTGGCGCTGATTATTTTGACTATTTGCATATGAACAATACTAGGCAGGTATTAGTCAATAGTCAGTGTAGGTCTGGGATTGAGATAACTATATAACACCAGTGTTTTTCTCAGTTGGGAGAGTGCTCTCGACATGTGGATGTACAAATACCAGACGAACATACAATGGTTGAACAGTTTTGAAAGAATTTGAGATAACTCTAAGTTGATGTTCATATGAACAACCACTGTAATTTTGTCTGTTCTTGGTTTTGATTCTTTTGTTAGTTTCTTTAATTTTATTTTATCTGTTTATTGGACTGACTTTTTATCACCTACTTGTATAAAATTGTAAAATATTTTAGTATGCTTTATAAAAGATTTTGAGATTACAGATGTTTTGCTTTTGGAGTTAACCAAGTTGATTAGTTAAAACCATTTTCATTAAAAGAGCAATAGCATTTCTCATTAAGTAAATTATTTAAATGTTTTGATTGTTTCACTATAACAAAGTTGTGTGGATTCAATTATGTGGTTGTGGGGAAACTCTTAACGGAGCTTTTAATAGGATCTATATAATTAATTTGATGACAAACCCAGTTGGAACATCTAAGCCATTATCATAAGTGCTAGATTTTTTTTATTAAGTAAAAGCAAATATATATTTGTAGTGAGTACAAAATAACTCCCTTTACCCACTCTCTTCAAATTTGGATGAGCTGAGGAAAAAGACAAAAATAAATTTGCAAGCCTATGTGAAATTTTCTTTGTACCAATGAAAACCTTCTTTTCACAGGAATAAACATTGAGCCTAGAAAAAGAAAGAAAAGAAAATAGTGATCGTTCTTGATATAAATTAAGGAAAAAACTAAATTGACAAGAGAAGAATGTTTGAAGTCCTGCGAAGTTTCATTTCTGTTCACATGTCCAGCGTTCAAATTTTCACCAGTGTCGAATTACTTGCCAATTATATTATCAGCTTTAATCAAGCACCTGGCACTTCAAAGTACTTTATTTCAACAATCCAAAAAAGATAAGTATTTTAAACTCTCTTCATTTACTTTTGAATGTATGCAAACCATATATCCCTTCTGGGAATAATGAATTTTCCTACATCTTGTTTGAAACATTTTTGAATATTATTTTGTCAGATCATTTAATGAATATTTCCTTTTCACGACAATTCATTGAAACTCTGGAACTTAAATTTCTGATTTATTTTCCTAAAATGAGCTACTGACACAACTTCAAGTGTATAAATTAATAAATTCCTTATCTTGTTTTATTAAAATAACCTGTGTGTTTCCTCATTATTATCAGCTTCCATTAACCTTCTTGGTGTGGGTAAACTTTTTAACCTCAAAATCTCATGCCACTATATTTGACAGAAGTATTGTAAATACAAAATATATCTTTTCTCTCTAAAATTAGGACAAAATTTTTGTTGCAATAATAATTGTTCTTAAATAAGCACAGTTTATCAGGAACTTCTTGGATAAAGTAATAGAATTTTTTTGTTTCTTTTAAATCATTTCACCTTAAGCAAGGCCTTAAAGCCACAAGGGATTATTGAGTGAAAAAGAACAGAATTTAAGAGTACAAAAGATAATGATTGATATTGTATTTACATTATTGAAGATCAAAGTTCATTGAAAAGTAAGTGACCAGAAGAGTTCTACAAGCAAGAAGTGCAATAGAAGAAACTGTTAGCATAGAACTTATGCTATTTCAGTTCTAAAATGATGCAATCTTGCCACCAATTTAGTAGGCTTTAAATTCATAAGTCTAGGTACCATAGGCGGAAGTAATATTTATTTTGTATAGTAATGCAAAACTGTGGCACAATGACAAAATATGAGAAGCCTGGTTTGTGTCAAACTCACCCAAGTAATCTCTTTTCAACTGACAAGGTCTCTCCGTACAAGCAGTAACACATCCACGAGCGAATTGCCTATTCTCTCTTGCATCATGTTATGTCCAGTTGATCTTGCAAAAAACTTGCATATGCTCAACGACTCTCATGAATTCTTCTAGCTCTGAAACTGTGTCTTTCTTAAATTAAGGTATCAGGGCAGCCATATTTCTTTTATTCGTTTTGCACGCCAGGAATATACATGCTAGCTTAGTCACATGAGGTAAGTTGTCTTCTCTTCTACATGGTCTTCAATCTGTCTTAAACTTAGCTAGCCACAAACACTGACCTAAAAAAAACTACCATATTCCTTGCACCAAAACAACACATTCTTTCTTAGTACAGCCACCTCAATACTTCAGAGTCTCTAGATGAAAGTTCATCAGAACAATTACCATGAAAATATTTATAGAAAAACAACAGGGAATCTACATTATGGTGGTGGGAAAGTAATATTTATTTTGATATAATACAAAGATGTGGCACAAGGCTAAAAGTGGGGGGGATAGGGGAAAGCTGGTCTTCAATCTGTCTTATCTTAAACTTAGTAACAATTACTGATTCAAACATACCCCAGTATTCCTCATACTTACCTGGCACAGAGCTCCATTCCTGTGCTGGTGGTATCACAGCTACAACTAGCTTGGATCGGCTCTGACCAGCTTGGATAAGCTATGGCCCGCTTAGACCAGTGGCCCAAGTGAAAATGCTCGGGTCCCCACGTTAAGAACTGACCTTGTGTGACAACCTGACTCAGTGGAGGGTCAAGTAAATCTCCATACCCCAGTATTCCTTACACCAGAAAACACATTTTTACTACAGCCACCATAATACCTCAAAGTCTCTATGTAGTTCTAACTAGACCCTATATGAACAAATATTTGTCTGTGGCTGGGGTGGGTGATAAAAACAACAATTTAAAAAATCTAACCCCAATGTGTTTTTAAAATTTATTTTAATCTATATTTACAAGAAACTAAACAGAGTAGTGCTAGTAATAAACCCCCCTCACAATCCTTAATTGTGGCAGAAACATCAGTTAACTGGACAAAATTAATGCAGGACTTAAATAATTTAAAACAATCATTTGTCCATCCATTCGCTCAAACACACACTCATTTAAACACAACAACAAATACGAAAAGCACATTTGAAATATGAAAAATGTCTTGCATCCACTGCAGAACTGACATCTCTGGTCACCCCTCATGGGGGAGGAGAAGGGAAATTAAACTAAAGAAAGTGAGGGCAGAAATAAGAGATTGATGGGCATAATGGCAGTGGTAAAGTGATTGAAGCCGAGATGCCAGGTTAGCTAAATAATCAGAGTAATTCTTATGGTATCTGCTTCTTTTCAAATAGAATTGGTCTTAACTTGTTCCCCTCAACATTAACTTAATTATCTATGCATGTTTAGAACAAGGCAGAAGTAGAATCTCTTTTGGTGGAGGAGGAGGTCAAGTAATGTGAAACTACAAGACATTGTGGATAAGACTTATTTAGTACATTGAAAATTTCTTTCACTTTAATTATAACCTGACCCATGGCCATAAACACTGAACATAACCCATACTTGTGCTGGTCACCAAATATTAGGTTGGCGCAAAAATAATATCGTTTTTTGACGTATTTTTTTAACGTCAAAAAACAATATTATTTTTGCACCAACCTAATACAATACACTTGTCAAGGTTTGTAATATCATACGAGGGGGTTGGACTATATTTTGGTGAAGGTGGCTTGCATTCAGTGTAATTTAACTGGAATTTGTCATCTAGTATTTGTTGCGTACCTTCCAGAAATGACAGACCGTGGCTTTGTTTCTTCAATGTTGGGTGATCTTGCTGAAATGTGTAAACTTGCCAACAAAAAAAAACAACGCTGTTGAAAAATTATCAACACTTAAAGGTGAAATCGTACAACAGCTATGCAGCTGTTTTGAACCAATCACTTTTATACCTTTGAGACATTGAAACATCAATTTAAGAAATGTGGAAGTGCTAATGTTTTAGCAGAAAATGACTTCTGATGTGATATTGGGACCCCAGGAAGTTAATCGGAAAAAAAGAGGAGGAAAATGACTACTAACTGGATGATAATTATCGAAATTCTTGAAAGTGGATTGAAAGGTTGAAGAAAATTAAAAATGAAATGTGTTAAAAATTATATTTTAAAATAATAAAATGAAATCAAGAACAGTTCCAAAGAGAATCAAACCCAAATTTAACTTGACAGAATTCAGTAAGATTGAGCAAAACCAAGACTACCTCCTGATAAGAAAGAAACAATGTATCATCAAAGGTGTCAGTCCTTGAAAATCAAAAAAAAAAATGTTAAAGAAAATGGGTGGTCACTGAAATAGCATCTAAATTGTTCTAGACAAAGAGCCAGAAAAAAACATTTGGTTTGTATCGGCCACCTAGAAGAAAAATATCCCTACAAAAATAAATCTTAGCATCTAAGATTAGGGGCAGGTTCATTTATTCTAATTTCTTTGACATTCATCAATTTTTGTAACTGACATTATTTTGGATTTTTTGGAGACAAGCTGATAAAGATTAATTACTAGCTTGGGGTGACCTGTATGGTCTGGCTGGACAAGAAACACAAAGAGAAAGATGATTTCTTTTATTACTAAAGATATTGAGGATATTTTTCTTCCTCTTCTTCCATACTCATAATGACATGGATGAACAAAACAATTTTTGAGATTGGCTGGCAGGGGGCCATCCAGATTAGTTCCAATTATCTTAGATATGGTCAAGTCTCTCCCTTTGGGAAATCACCCAAAACAACTAGCATAAGACAAGCTGATAAAGATTAATTACAGGAAATCCCCTTCCTCACCCATACATTCTAAAAGTTTGAATTCATCACAAAGACAGTTGTACCAGTCTTTGGAAATGAGCTGAGAAGGTAGGAGAGAAAGATTAGCACCTCCTATATGGAGTGATGGTGTGAGTTAAGGGGCAACTTGGTTCCTCTGACCACTCTAAAATGGGGGACTGGACAACCCCTAAATTTGAAAAATTTCTCAAGTAAACCTATTTCTAAAATATGGGATTTTAGAAAAAGGTTGATGCTAAGGGCGAAAAATTACTGAACCCCAGACTCTGGTCAACCCTACAACTGTGAGAGACAGGACTCCATATAAACTGGAGGTTTGGAAAACTTATATTGCTGCTACTGGAATTCACATCATTTGCTGAGACCTCCTGACCAAGACCTTGTGTTGGCCATGAAGACCAGAACTTAGAAATTTAATTTGCTACTAACAGAGGCTGTAAACTCCAATAGGGATACCTGCATCATTTCATTATAACAGAAATGGGAAGGGTTAAACCCACTGTATACAGCAAATCATATATAAACCAAATTGCTGTTACAATTTTAACCCTAGTTAATTCATTATTACAAAGAATTCTTTTTTGTGTAGCTCCTTGCCTGTTCTTCACTTCAATATACTTCATCAGCAATCTTCTCACTCTCTAAGATCAAAAGTACAATGTGGCAGAGGAGTGAATTGTTGTGAAGCAAACAAACTCCAGCTAGATTGAATGGAACTGTGATCATCATCATCATACCAGCAACAAACCAGCAATGCATTAATGAGTGAGAACTCAACTAGATGGTAACCATGGTGGTCTGAATGAACCTGAAGACCAACATGTTGATAGTGGGTTATATTAATGCAGTCTTTCTTTAATGCATGATGAGTAAGGGCAGGGCTGCTGATTTTCTCCACAGGCATCTAACTTCAAGACACTTGCTCTGAAGATCTGTGTAACACTTTTTTGCATGTGCATGCTTAATTTGATTTAGAATAGGCATGATGAATTAGCTCCTCAAACAAAGAACCTTGTTAAATAAACTATAAATTGCTTTTCACTTTTTCTAAGTTTAAAAAAATTTCATTAAAATTAATGTGAATATGCCTGATAGCTTGCTAAACAAATCCTAAAGTTGCTGAAAATACTGAACTTTTGGCAAACTCATTAGTCATGTTATGTCAACTTCCTTTGAGTTATGGAGTTGGGCCAGAGGTGTCAATTATGCTGAATCTTACTAAATCTTAGTTTAATTTGAGTTCAAACTCTTCTGAGGCCTTCATAAGTACTTTCGGGGTGTAAATTAATATTTTTAAACCAGACTTTTTATTTTATCATTCTAATCAGATTAACCACTCTCCAATATTTTTCATCTCCTAATATCTCTACTCCTTGGTTCAGAATTAAGTTTCTCAACACCTCAAATCATAAACAACTTTCCACACACTAGACTGACTCCATCATGAACACTGCCCTGTTACATAATCAGTAATGATAGAATATTCTGCCATCAGTTCATAGGAGGAGGAGGAGGAGGAGGTAGTCAGCTTTGACTTTTATTGTTAACCACTAACTTTATCACGATTTGCCCACTTAGCATTAGTCATTGCACTTAAATTCTTTTTATTATTGACCTAAAATGTTTTAGTGAAAATTAATTTTTTGTTTGTGCACATAGCGTAGCAGTTATTGGTGCAGAAAGTGGGTTTGACATACCAAGTTAAAATTCATCCGTGTCTTAAGACTGGTTGTCATTCAGTGACAGTCCAGTCTAAGAGAAAGAAAACTCACAATTCCAAACCATAGAGAAGGCATGGGGAAACCATTCCACTTTATTTTACCAAGAAGTTATGACAATTTACAGATAATAAAGAAAAGGAATCTTGTATCACAAAACCCATGACCCATTAGGGCTGTAGGGGCACCACATGTACTCCAGTAGCAGTGGATGCTTCTTGGGTAAGATAGCTTGATGAAGCCCAACCCTCTCCAGGCTGGTTTAAATTCAGTTTCCTTTTTCTAAACCGGTTGCCACCCAAGGCTATAGAACCCAGTCTGTTGTGCTAGTTACCAATAGAAGGGAGAAGAGAATTCATACCTTTCACAAGGGTATTAGCACATAAGTGAATGTAATGGATCTGACTGGAATTGAACTTGGTTCAACGATTTCTTAATCTGAGCAGCTATCCATTATCCCACCATGCCACCTCTCATATATATATATATATATGTGTGTGTGTGTGTATAATATATATATATATATATAATATATATATATATATATATATATATATATATATATATGTGTGTGTGTGTGTATACACACACAAGCAAAAAAAAAAAACAGACATGTTGAAACAGATACTTTATTCACCTTTTAGACAAATTAATGACTTCCAAGACATTGCTCCTTTTGAGATAGCATTTTGATATTAGAATCTAACATGGTGATATTTAATTGTAATTGGTCTTACAAATGCTCCAAGTGTTCTCAACAAATTTTTCATTTGTGTCAAGTATGAGAATGTGGATTTGCAACTGTATGTTGAAGAAAAACCTGAAATAAGTTGCTGTGTGCATGTTTGCAAAGGCAAGGATATTCTATTGCCCTTTTCCAAATTTCAATAGTCATTCTTGCTGTCAAACCGTTTTTTGGATATTATCTTCAGACAACTCAATAAGCTCCATTTGTAACTCCTTGGAAGCCTCTGATACATTAACTAAATGAGGCTGAAAAACAAGTTTCAGGGTGACATTATGCTTTTCAAAATCACTGTATTCTTCTGTTAATGAATCTAAAACTGACTGGCATTCCTGAAAAGATTCATAGATATTCTCTTTCACTCATTATTTTTGGCAAGTAGGGAAAGCGTTCTTCCAAAAGTTTTGACTGAGAAAGTGAGGACTTGCAAAATAACAACTTCTTTCTAAATGAAAGAATTTTTTGCCACATATCAGGTATTGATTTATTTCTGCCTTGTAACAAATTATTTAACTCCTGCTTTGTCATTACATCCCACACAAATGCAGCATCTCTGTAAAATTTTGTATCTGATAATTCACAAAACTTGTTTTCTTTAAAAAAGTCAATTATTTGCTCTCATAAAGGCAACATTTTTTTACCAATATGTGTCCTTGCGATAACCAGCATATTTTTGAGAGATAGGGCAAATCTACACTAATTACCTCGTCATCTGTCATCAACAGGTTTTGAAATTGATGATGCCTCATGTCATTTGCTTGTACATAGTTCACAATGGTTATAATTTTTTGTAATGTGTTATTTTAAATAGATTTTGCACAGATGTTGCTGGTGCAGAATGCAATGAAAAGAAATCTGTGCATTTGGAACTCTGGTTATTCTTTTTAGATGTGCAATGAATCCTTAAATTTTAGCCATCATAGCTGGAGCACCATCAGTACACACACTTGCCAATTTAGTAAGATTCAGCCTAACCGCATGACATTTCTCTTTGAATTTATTAAAAATATTTATTCTTTGTGTCATTCTCTTAAGAATGCCTAAAGCAAGTAATTCTGCAAATAACTGAAAATCATCAGTTATTGCATGAATGAAATGCAAAACTTGTGCTGACTCTGTCGATTCATTTGAAGCTTTGGAGAAATATACATTCTTTTATTATTATATTTTGGAGCTGGTCTGTTACATTACTACTTGCCAATACATGCTCTATTAGACCTTCTTGAAAGATGCACATTTTTATATTATCTTTATCTGGATGTAAACATTTTACAACTTCTACAATGGATTCCTTTATGAATTCTGCATTGCTGAATGGTTTACTTTTTTTTCCAAGCAAATATGCAACTTTATAGTTTGCTTCTGTTGCAGCATTTCCTAAATTGAATACAAAATGGAATAATTCTCTTTGCTTTTGCTTTCCATGCTTTAGTTTCTACAGTGCAATAATCTGAGCTTCACCCTCCAATTTTATGAACAGCATAATGTTGATGCGCATTGTATTTAATTGTTGAAATAACAGTATCACAAAGCAAGACATTTTTCCTTCTGTTAAACACTAAAAAATATTGCAATTCCCATTCATCATTAAAGGCTCAATTTTTTTCTTTCAAATTTTGTTTAAATTTTTTGGACATAACTAGTTAAAATTAATAGAGAAATGATTTTATTCTGAAAAGATAAAGATTAGCAAACACAAACAACTAGGCTTATACAGTTGCGGGGGGGGGGATAAATATTCGTACACATACAAATTTTTAATCTATTGTATTTCCAACTAATGAATAAAAATATTTTTCATATAATTAATTGTACACAGATGCATAATAACTAAATATGCATAGAAAATAGAAAAAAAAAATTGATTTAATAGAAATCACTCCCATTTATCCATCTTAATGGGTGAAAAAAGTATTTGTACAATACAAAGAAGACATAATCTTCATTCAATACTTTCACTTCTACAGCAACCAACCTCTTGTAGTTCTCAATGATTTGTAAATTTTCCTTGGTATATTGTTCCATTGTTCTTTGCATATGGTTTTCAAATCCGGGATGTTTGTTGGAGCTCTCAATTAGATTTGAATTTTCAAATAATGCCAGATTCCCAATTGGGTTTAAATCTGGGAACTCACTTGGCCATTTCAGGATGTTTATATTATTTTCAGCAAACCATTTCTTCATAGATTTCGCTGTGTGTTTAGGATCATTATCTTGTTGGAAGATCCAATCAGGAGGAAGTTAAAGATTTTCAACTGGAATCATTAAATTTGCTTCCAAAATATTTTGATATGATGCATCATTCATTTTACCATCTGTTACTGATATGTTGCCAGTACCTTTTTGCAGAAAAGCATCTCCCAAACCATGATGCTGCCACCTCCAAATTTCACTGTTGGAACACCTTTCTTTTGTTTGAAGGTATTGCCATTTTTCCTCCATACATGATTTCTAGAATTACATCCAAACAACTCAATTTTGGTTTTGTCTGTCCATGATACTTTTTCCCCAATATGATTTTCCCTTATTCTTATGTTCATGAACGAATTTCAACCTTGTCTGTCTTTTCAATAGCAGTGGAGTTTTTGGAGGGGAGTGTGACTTTAGATAGTTCCTATGAATTTCATTTCTTATTGTCTGTTTAGTGGCACAGATTTCTGATGAAAGCAAATCTTCCTGCAACTTTTGATGAGTAACCATTGGATTTTGTTACATTAATTTTCTCAAAGGTCTTACAGAAATCTTCCATGGAACACTTTTCCTTTGGTTTTCAAAAGTTTTTTAATGAACTAATGGTAGTAAATGCAATATTCGGGTTGTCTGAGATTTTCCTGAAACTTTTACCTTTTTTCCAGAGCTTAAAAATCGGTTCTTTTTGTGAATTTGTCAATTCATTATCTCTTGCCATGATGAGAACCTTCTTGCACAAATATCATTTACAGAATATTCTGTTTGTATTTTTTAGGCTAAAAATAACTACTAATAAAATTATTGGAACATTCTAGAATATTCCACTTGAATAATCTAGAGTATTAAAGCATTTTAAGCTTTAAAATCTGAAATTTGCATTATACAAATACTTTTTCACCTATTCAAATAGATAAATGGAATTTCAAATAAATCAATTTTTTTCTGTTTTCTATGCATATTTAGTTAATATGCATCTGTGTACAGTTAAGTATATGAAAAGTATGTTTATTCATTAGTTAGAAATACAATGAATTAAAAATTTGTATGAATATGTTCCCCACCCCAAACTGTATATGCATTGTCATTGAAAATCATTCCAATTATCTGCATCAGCGTTCAGTATGCATAATCAAAATTAGTAATGATACTATAAGCAGCTAAGATATGTGTGCATCATCATTATTAAAGTTGGATTATAGCCTCAAGTAAGAAAAGGGAAATTTTGATGGCTTACCTAAGGAATATAGTTGTGAGAACCTGGCAAAACTGTTCAAAAGTAGCTCCTTCAAACTTTTCTAAATTATCTGGCTCCACAGCCCAGCTCAAAAATTGCAGAATGCTGCACATGATGACCCACAAGGCTACAGGTTCCCTGCCCGTTCTAAGTGAAGAATAATCTTGCTTACAGTTACCATGCATGTGATTTTTGTAGAAAATGTTAATGTGTTTTTTTCTGCATGTTCAGTGTTGCTATTGGTTACCTTAGAAAGAAAAGTCTAATATGGTAACCAATAGCAACACTGAACATACAGAAAAATGCATAGTAGCTATAAGAAAGATGAAGCTTCACTTAGAAACATTTTAAAGAAATATACAACTCCAGTTGACAAAAACAAGACATCTACAATGAAAAAAAATGAAAAGCCGCTAAACTTATGTTGCTGATAATTTAAGTATAGAAAGTCATTATAAACAAGGAAAGGAACAACAATATTAGTGACAGAATAAGGTTAAATATGATGCAACCCCTTCTGTTACCTGTCACCAATGCCATAAAATTCAAATAATACATTAGCTTTCTTTTTCTCTCTCTTAACTTTTACTCTCTCTCTTAACTTTTACTCTCTCTCTTAACTTTTACTCTCTCTCTCTTAACTTTTACTCTCTCTCTCTTAACTTTTACTCTCTCTCTCTTAACTTTTACTCTCTCTCTCTCTTAACTTTTACTCTCTCTCTCTTAACTTTTACTCTCTCTCTCTTAACTTTTACTCTCTCTCTCTTAACTTTTACTCTCTCTCTCTTAACTTTTTTACTCTCTCTCTCTTAACTTTTTTACTCTCTCTCTCTTAACTTTTTTACTCTCTCTCTCTTAACTTTTTTACTCTCTCTCTCTTAACTTTTTTACTCTCTCTCTCTTAACTTTTTTACTCTCTCTCTCTTAACTTTTTTACTCTCTCTCTCTTAACTTTTTTACTCTCTCTCTCTTAACTTTTTTACTCTCTCTCTCTTAACTTTTTTACTCTCTCTCTCTTAACTTTTTTACTCTCTCTCTCTTAACTTTTTTACTCTCTCTCTCTTAACTTTTTTACTCTCTCTCTCTTAACTTTTTTACTCTCTCTCTCTTAACTTTTTTACTCTCTCTCTCTTAACTTTTTTACTCTCTCTCTCTTAACTTTTTTACTCTCTCTCTCTTAACTTTTTTACTCTCTCTCTCTTAACTTTTTTACTCTCTCTCTCTTAACTTTTTTACTCTCTCTCTCTTAACTTTTTTACTCTCTCTCTCTTAACTTTTTTACTCTCTCTCTCTTAACTTTTTTACTCTCTCTCTCTTAACTTTTTTACTCTCTCTCTCTTAACTTTTTTACTCTCTCTCTCTTAACTTTTTTACTCTCTCTCTCTTAACTTTTTTACTCTCTCTCTCTTAACTTTTTTACTCTCTCTCTCTTAACTTTTTTACTCTCTCTCTCTTAACTTTTTTACTCTCTCTCTCTTAACTTTTTTACTCTCTCTCTCTTAACTTTTTTACTCTCTCTCTCTTAACTTTTTTACTCTCTCTCTCTTAACTTTTTTACTCTCTCTCTCTTAACTTTTTTACTCTCTCTCTCTTAACTTTTTTACTCTCTCTTAACTTTTTTACTCTCTCTTAACTTTTTTACTCTCTCTTAACTTTTTTACTCTCTCTTAACTTTTTTACTCTCTCTTAACTTTTTTACTCTCTCTTAACTTTTTTACTCTCTCTTAACTTTTTTACTCTCTCTTAACTTTTTTACTCTCTCTTAACTTTTTTACTCTCTCTTAACTTTTTTACTCTCTCTTAACTTTTTTACTCTCTCTTAACTTTTTTACTCTCTCTTAACTTTTTTACTCTCTCTTAACTTTTTTACTCTCTCTTAACTTTTTTACTCTCTCTTAACTTTTTTACTCTCTCTTAACTTTTTTACTCTCTCTTAACTTTTTTACTCTCTCTTAACTTTTTTACTCTCTCTTAACTTTTTTACTCTCTCTTAACTTTTTTACTCTCTCTTAACTTTTTTACTCTCTCTTAACTTTTTTACTCTCTCTTAACTTTTTTACTCTCTCTTAACTTTTTTACTCTCTCTTAACTTTTTTACTCTCTCTTAACTTTTTTACTCTCTCTTAACTTTTTTACTCTCTCTTAACTTTTTTACTCTCTCTTAACTTTTTTACTCTCTCTTAACTTTTTTACTCTCTCTTAACTTTTTTACTCTCTCTTAACTTTTTTACTCTCTCTTAACTTTTTTACTCTCTCTTAACTTTTTTACTCTCTCTTAACTTTTTTACTCTCTCTTAACTTTTTTACTCTCTCTTAACTTTTTTACTCTCTCTTAACTTTTTTACTCTCTCTTAACTTTTTTACTCTCTCTTAACTTTTTTACTCTCTCTTAACTTTTTTACTCTCTCTTAACTTTTTTACTCTCTCTCTCTCTCTCTCTTAACTTTTTTACTCTCTCTCTCTCTCTCTCTTAACTTTTTTACTCTCTCTCTCTCTCTCTCTTAACTTTTTTACTCTCTCTCTCTCTCTCTCTTAACTTTTTTACTCTCTCTCTAATACCATTTAGCTTATATTGATCAAATTAATATATGCATATGGTGTATATAATCAAGCTTTTAAAAACTTCATTCAGTATTTTAAACTTATATATTTGTGTGTATTAAATACTTTGTGCAATTATCTTTTATTGAATTATCCTTGGAATGTCTGGATAAGTCCAATCTCTCTTTGAATCTTGCCTCGAAGATATTGGGATTGTTCCCAATGTGCCTCTAAACATAACCTTAATGTGAATGTTGCACAGACTTTCCTAGCAGATTCTTGGTACCTTTGCATTGTAATAATTATAAGTTTGTACTTCATTCAAGAAGTTATATTTATAGCCTCTTTCTGTTCAAAATCTCTGCACTTACTGAAGGTCTGGCTCTAGAATTTCTGTTGTTGCACATTGAACGTGTTGGTATGCACTCTTTTATGTACATTGTTAACATTTCAGCTACTTTTTCAGAAGCAGTGAATTTTGTGTATATTATTTTGGTCCCATTTTTTGTCTGTCTTTATTAATTTCTCTTACCTTTTAGTTGATTATACCAACATAAATCTAAATTAGAAATTAGTAATGTTTCATTCTACTTCTGGTTTTAGAAACAAATAACTCTGAAAATTTGATGGAATAAGTTTTTCTCATTTAATTTCTGTTGTATACTCTTTTTATTTGGGTCTCAACCAGATAAAAATAAAATGACCTAAAAGCACACATTTTACATGTAAAGTGTGAGCTGAACTTGGGAACTATTTTTTTTTTTTTCTTTAAAGCATGGACTGCCAGGAATCCTTTCAATGAGTCTGTCAGAACCTTTGATTATCAAACCTAACCATAACTGGAATTCTTTGTGTGCTATGTTTTTATAGATTTACACTTCAAGATAGTTTCTAAAATTTTTTTAAAAATCTTCTCTAAACACAGGAACTGCCATGTGAATAAGCACATTTTGTTTTTGTGATCTTTGATCACTATATCTAATTGGTTAGCTGTAATTATTCTATGTATTGTAACGTCTCATAAAATTATGGTTTCTAGGTCTGTAACTGGGTTTGGGTGGTATTCATACTAATTTCTTGCAGTCTCCTTTCCATAAAACTTGCAGGTTTTCCAGTGCAGATATCTGCCCACCCTATCTTGCTGAGTTATATATTCTGTGTATGCTAATACTGTGCAACATAATTATTTTGCTGGTTTAAAAAATAAAATAAAAAAGTAATTATCTCTTATTGGTAAAGTTTATAATTTTCTTCCTACATTGTTATGCATATGATAGCGAAATGAAAGATGTAGAAGAAAAAAAAGTGTTACTATAGTATATCTACCGTCTGTTTTCTACCGTAGTATATCTACCGTCTATTTTCTACCGTAGTATATCTACCGTCTATTTTCTACCGTAGTATATCTACCATCTATTTTCTACCGTAGTATATCTACCATCTATTTTCTACCGTAGTATATCTACCGTCTGTTTTCTACCGTAGTATATCTACCGTCTATTTTCTACCGTAGTATATCTACCGTCTATTTTCTACCGTAGTATATCTACCATCTATTTTCTACCGTAGTATATCTACCATCTATTTTCTACCGTAGTATATCTACCGTCTATTTTCTACCGTAGTATATCTACCGTCTATTTTCTACCGTAGTATATCTACCGTCTGTTTTCTACCGTAGTATATCTACCGTCTATTTTCTACCGTAGTATATCTACCGTCTATTTTCTACCGTAGTATATCTACCGTCTATTTTCTACCATAGTATGATATCTACTATTCATTTTCTACTGTGCGATGATATTTACCAACTGTCGGAAGTATGAAACAGGTTAGGGTTAAAGGCAGTAAACAGGGAACTGATTATGTATTAAAAATAATTAACAATTTTTTTATACAAAGACATAAAAAAAAAACATCAAATTGTGCTGTTAATGTTTGTAAACTGATTTGTCATTTTAAAAAAACTAAATGGGTTGTTTTTCCTGAGCACTTTCCAGCAATAATAAGTATATCGTCATTTATGATAGGTTGCAAATTCCTCTGTAGATACACTGTAAGTAGCACCAAAAGAAATTTCTCACTCGCTCACTTTAAGCATTCCACTACCACTTTCTTATCAATGTTGAATTTTGTACAATTTTGTGCAAAAAAGAGGATCAAAAGCTTATTCAGCCTCATACAGATTTTCAAGAAATATCAACTTCTAATTGGTCAATAAACACGCAAATGGGCGTTGCAATTTTCCCACCATGTTCTTTCGATCCTGTCACATGATTACATTAATTATAAATAGCAGACACGAGCTTGCTCACTCTCTCTTCTTCCTTGATTTCTCTTGCTACAAGATGTAGTTGTAAAATGGATCCTGTCTTGACCACGTGCAGCCAGACATTAAAAGCATATTCACGCATGCACGTATGTACAAAATTTTCCAAACTACATTACAAACATATGAAGCATTTCCTAACAAGCAACAAGAACTTTTCTCTTTGAAATACTCTTCTAAAGCTACAAGATAAAAATATTTCAATCATATCAGTAAAACTTTAATTCAGTCAAAGGGACATAACACCAACAGAATATTAACCTCTATGCATGTACATCATTACAAACTTATAAATGTTGTTATAAAGCCGTTTGTTCCTTCTTGCTGTTTCATATTTTGTGGTATTTTATGTTAAATATAAATTGTGTGTTCATATTAATAAACAGACATCTACAAATAGGCATTCTTGTTAACATACCACAACACACTCCCTCACATATTAAGTTTTACTTTTTTAAACTTCATGCTAACATTGATAGTTTTGGAGGATAAAACCGATTTGTTTTTAACAAAATTAAATAACTCTTCATTGATTAAATCCTGACAGAAATTTAAATGAAAAATGCCTATTATTAAATATAAAAGCAAAACACTATGATTTTAAACCTTACCATGACTGAAACTGGTGTTGGGAGAGATGTCATGTATATATAAACTCAGACACACAGTTAATTAATTTTATTTATCCTACTCAAGTTTTTTGTATTATACATGAATTCTGTACATGAACCAAAGTAAATGGGTGTTTTGTTTGTTTGCTTGGTGGTGGTTTTTAAATCCTTTTATCCCAAGCAAGGTAATAAAGCCACTAGGACGCAAGCGTTACTGAGTGTTAGAGAATGACAGAACTACTTTTAAGGAGAAAAGACAATAAAAGAATAAGAATTACCATAGAAAAAATTTTCTGCTTGCCGCCAACCAGTATGGCTGATGCTAGACTCCTGGCGTGCAGCACACTGCACTTACTTGGCCTCACATTTTTTAACTGACTTGAAGTGGGGTGACTACATCAAATCAATAGCTGCATCTATTGCTAGAAAAGTTGGGTCACTGTGTAATGCCAGAAAACCTTTCTCATCAGAGCCTATCTTGCACATTTCAAAATCTACCATTCATCCATGCATTGAATACTGTTGTCATATCTGGTCTGGTGCTCCTGCTATTCACCTCAAGGTTCTTGAAAACATTCAAGGAAGGATCTGCAATGTAATCGATCCTGACCTGGCATCTCGACTTACATCACTTTCTCACCGATGTAACATGGCTTCTTTCTGCCTTTTCTACAAATATTTTCATGGCAACTGCTCTGAGCTTTTTTTTTCTTGATACCCTGACTACATGAATTTAAGCGTTCTAATAGATTGGCATCTAGGTCCCACCCTTTTACTTTTGAAATAGCTAAATGGAACTGTCACTTCTACTCCAACAGTTTCTTTTCTCACACTTTTGGAACCCCCTTCCATTTGTTTGCTTCTCTGATAACTACAATCTTCAAAAATTTAAATGCAATGTTGATCACCATCTTTTACCTTTTTTGAATCTTGTTCAGCTTGTGTCATTTCCTCAATCCTCCCTATACTCATTCTTTTCTCACTTTCACTCCCCTGTAGCCCCCTCTGTACTCATGGCTTGCTTCGGGTGAAATGATTTAAAAAAAAAAAAAAAAAAATGGCTGTCATCAACAGCAATTATAAATTCTATAAGAAAAAAATCTGTTAACTATTTAATGCATTGATCTATATTTGTTTGGATGATTTCTGTAAACATAAAAATTCCTTTTGTCTTCAGTTCAGTTTCTATATTGATTGTTTTATATAGTGATTGTGTTTTTGTTATTTTGGGGGGGGATTTTTTCTAGATAAAAAAACAAATGTTAGGAGAGAAATCTATTGCGACAATTGGGTTTTCAAAATAAACAGTATAGAATCTTGAAAAAAAGATTTTTATCTTGAAATTGCAGAAACAATGTTTGATTTTAAAAAGTTTGCAAAAAGTAATCCTTCTATTGTTGAGAGAACCTTTATATACCAGATGTGAAGAATTGATAATGATTTTTAGGTTTTTCTGTTTACTGTGATTTGATTAAATGAAAATCTTATGGTGCTAAGCCATTTCTGTGAAGAGAAATAAGAAAAATATCCAAATGAAACAATTTGACTTTTCTCTTAATAAAGTAATTTAAGTGCAGGTTTGCATTATCATTGCAAAGACAGAAAAGAGAAAAAAAGACAAACAAGTAAAATAAGTCAAGATGCCTGTGTTGTATCATAATGGTCTGCGTTTGATTCTCAGTAATGGATCCCACTTTTGATGAGTCCCCAAAATAGGAGGAAACTGACGTCCAGTGCTTTTCTGTATTCTGTTGTGGTTTCTAGGTCTAGACATGAATTTTTATGGAAGATTATTCAAATCCACAAATTTTCTATTCAGTTATATAGACCTATTCTAGATCCAGCTTCTAATGTGCTGGATTGAGCAGCTTGGTGAAGCAAGTCGTTGCTCTTGAGGTCTTTGTTGTGGGTTATGTATACTTGGATGAGTATCACCACTGGAAATAGGATTAACTGTGCTATATTGTGTCTTGTTACTTAGTTTCCTCTTTGCCGTTGAGGTCTGCTGGAACAATGGTATAATTGGGTTCAGTTTTTGGTAGTAGAGGTGAACTGCTGATGAGACCCCAAAAATAGGACCAAACAGCCGTCCAGTATTTGTCGGAATTCTAAGTTTTTATGTCTAGACATGGGGAATTATATATATATATATATATATATATATATATATATGTGTGTGTGTGTGTATGCTCACTTTGAATTCATGACATTTGGGAAGGGCATGAAACTCTCTTCCCTTTACAACTGGATCTAGGTAAAATCACAAGGTAGTTAACACTCTCAGCTTGGGGAACTGGTCCGAGATAAGAATAATTCTGAATTTATGCTAGATGGGCATGGGCTAGTGATATGCAGATGTTTAGTGATACCCAGAGCCAACTCCATTATATGTTCCTAAGACTCAAGTGGTGGGTGGGTGGTGTTTCTACTTCAGTCTCACTTACAAATCACTGATCCACAATCACACCTGCCTGTGTGGACTGTAGGGCGCTTGTTCAACAATTCCAAATCTGAAAAACTAAATTTTTTATTTTACTCTTTGATAGGCTGCCCTCTCATAATGGATGCCTGGGGTTGCTGCACCCTCTGCATGGGGCTAGCAATTTTTCCACCAATCTTAAAATCTATTTGTTAATGAAATTGCAGTAACATCAGCTAAAATGGTGGTATTGTAGCCAATGAGAGTTGTTTACAGATTAAAAAACATACTGTCTAGGTCTCCTGTTATTATAGCTTGGTTGATTGATTTTTACAGTTTATCAACCCTTTATTATTCTTTAAAGTGAAAACATATTCTGGATTGTAAGAATAATTCTTTTTTTGTGAGTGAATATTGCATATTGGCAGCTGATCTCGAAGTGACCTAAAGTTTGCTGTTAACTAGAGTAAAGAATGGCTTGTTAATTTTAATGGCTCTTAAACCAAACTGCTTTCTATTAATTATCTGGGAAACCTCTTTCTGTCTTCCATCAACATGGCCAATGCTAACTTCCAGGAGAGGTTCATATTGTGCCTTCTCTAGCTAATGTTCTCTGCTGGCATGAAGTGGAAAGTTTATATTGAATCAGTTGTTAGGTCAACTACTAGGAAAGTTAGATTCTGGAAAGAAACACAATGGACTATCTTACATATTTATAAGTCTACTATTTGTCCATGCTTTGAATATTGCTGGCACATATGGTCATATGCATCTGGTATATACTTAGAGATTCTTGATAAAATCAAAAGAATCTGCAATGTTATTGGTCCTGACCTGACATTATGGCTTCAGTCACTTTGCTACTGCCATAATGTAGCTTCCCTGTGACTTTATTATAAATACTTTCATGGTAATTGTTCCTATGTACTTTCCTCTATGGTATCTAGACTTTATGAATTTAAGCATAATACTAGATTGGCAGTAAAGTCACATCATTTTACAATTGGATTGGTTAGATGTAACAGTAAGTTCTATGCTAACGTTTTCTTCTATCACACTTCCCAGTTGTTGAACTCTTCTGGCTTCTTGCATTCAAATCAACATCGACTTGCAAAAATTTATATGCAACATCAGTCATTATCTATTGTTGTCTTGATGCCTCTTGTGTTGTTCTCACTCCTGTCTTTATCTTATTGTTTTACACTTAGTAAAACCTTGCATTTTAGTGGCTTTATTGACTTGCTTGGAGTGAAATTATAAAAAAAAAAGGAATAACAATGATTCCCCACTACCAGGTAAGTTGGGATGCATTCTTACTTTTCCCAAGGGAATTTGTGTGTAAGTGAATGTAACCTCCAACACACTTAGAATTCGAAATGAGTTCTCCAATTTCTCATTCCTATCTGCTATCCACCCCCAAATCTTGACTCAATATTTTACTTGTATATCCATGCTGTAAATCACTGACAAAGTTCTTGTACTCTCTAAAATGAAAGGGTGAAACCATGAGAGAGAGAGAGAGAGAGAGAGAGAGGTTCGGAAACCGAGGGAGAGCTTCTAATTTCTCCTTTTATTGAAATAAAAGTGAATTAATCAATATCTACAGAGAAATTGTACATTTAAATTCCATTTCGATTACTGAACATGACCATAAGGTTTGGAATATATATTTTTGCATATAAATTGTCAAACTATGACTTTGGGATGATACGGTTCTACTCTGTTTTTTCTCTGTTTGGTTGATCTCGGGATTTTATACAAAAATTTCTTTACACTTACTGCATATCCTGAATAATGCAGTCTATACAGTTTTTATATAAATGACTATAAAACCTACTAGAATGTGCATTAATAGTTTATCACAGAATATTTAGGAAAAAAACAAATCGGACATCTGAACTTATAAATCAGTTTTTTATATTTTAATATTTTGACTTGAAAATATAATTTTAATTATTTATAACCACGTATATTTTATTCTGAGCTTATCAGGGGAATTAGTGTTGAGCTTTTAGTTTAACGCTGGTAACCCTAACCATTGGGGTATAAAATCTGTTTAAGTGGACCTTGTAAGTTAGGTTATGGCATGGTCTGAGGACACTTTGATATGGAGGGATTGTTAATAGACTAGGCTTATAGATCATTATAAATCTTATCTGGCCTTGTGCCAGACTACTTAAAAAGCTAGTTTATCCTTTGTGGTTAATTGCAAAGTTTCAGGAAAGAAAGTTTTCAGTTACTGTCCACACTTTAATATTGTGAGTGTTAAATTCTTCAGGCCTTTTTTGGAGTTTCTATTCTTCTTAGACATTTCTCTCTCTCTCACTCTGTTTTTTTTCTCTCTCTCACTCACTCTGTTTTTTTTCTCTCTCTCACTCACTCTGTTTTTTCTTCTCTCTCACTCACTCTGTTTTTTCTTCTCTGTCACTCACTCTGTTTTTTCTTCTCTGTCACTCACTCTGTTTTTTCTTCTCTGTCACTCACTCTGTTTTTTCTTCTCTGTCACTCACTCTGTTTTTTCTTCTCTGTCACTCACTCTGTTTTTTCTTCTCTGTCACTCACTCTGTTTTTTCTTCTCTGTCACTCACTCTGTTTTTTCTTCTCTGTCACTCACTCTGTTTTTTCTTCTCTGTCACTCACTCTGTTTTTTCTTCTCTGTCACTCACTCTGTTTTTTCTTCTCTGTCACTCACTCTGTTTTTTCTTCTCTGTCACTCACTCTGTTTTTTCTTCTCTGTCACTCACTCTGTTTTTTCTTCTCTGTCACTCACTCTGTTTTTTCTTCTCTGTCACTCACTCTGTTTTTTCTTCTCTGTCACTCACTCTGTTTTTTCTTCTCTGTCACTCACTCTGTTTTTTCTTCTCTGTCACTCACTCTGTTTTTTCTTCTCTGTCACTCACTCTGTTTTTTCTTCTCTGTCACTCACTCTGTTTTTTCTTCTCTGTCACTCACTCTGTTTTTTCTTCTCTGTCACTCACTCTGTTTTTTCTTCTCTGTCACTCACTCTGTTTTTTCTTCTCTGTCACTCACTCTGTTTTTTCTTCTCTGTCACTCACTCTGTTTTTTCTTCTCTGTCACTCACTCTGTTTTTTCTTCTCTGTCACTCACTCTGTTTTTTCTTCTCTGTCACTCACTCTGTTTTTTCTTCTCTGTCACTCACTCTGTTTTTTCTTCTCTGTCACTCACTCTGTTTTTTCTTCTCTGTCACTCACTCTGTTTTTTCTTCTCTGTCACTCACTCTGTTTTTTCTTCTCTGTCACTCACTCTGTTTTTTCTTCTCTGTCACTCACTCTGTTTTTTCTTCTCTGTCACTCACTCTGTTTTTTCTTCTCTGTCACTCACTCTGTTTTTTCTTCTCTGTCACTCACTCTGTTTTTTCTTCTCTGTCACTCACTCTGTTTTTTCTTCTCTGTCACTCACTCTGTTTTTTCTTCTCTGTCACTCACTCTGTTTTTTCTTCTCTGTCACTCACTCTGTTTTTTCTTCTCTGTCACTCACTCTGTTTTTTCTTCTCTGTCACTCACTCTGTTTTTTCTTCTCTGTCACTCACTCTGTTTTTTCTTCTCTGTCACTCACTCTGTTTTTTCTTCTCTGTCACTCACTCTGTTTTTTCTTCTCTGTCACTCACTCTGTTTTTTCTTCTCTGTCACTCACTCTGTTTTTTCTTCTCTGTCACTCACTCTCTCACTTTGTCTTTCTCTGTCACTCACTCTGTTTTTTCTTCTCTGTCACTCACTCTGTTTTTTCTTCTCTGTCACTCACTCTCTCACTTTGTCTTTCTCTGTCACTCACTCTCTCACTTTGTCTTTCTCTGTCACTCACTCTCTCACTTTGTCTTTCTCTGTCACTCACTCTCTCACTTTGTCTTTCTCTGTCACTCACTCTCTCACTTTGTCTTTCTCTGTCACTCACTCTGTTTTTTTTTCTGTTTTTCTATGTGTGTGTGTTTTCTGTTTTTGTTTTTCTCTCTCTCTCTCTTCTCTCTCTCTCTCTCTTCTATCTCTCTCTCTCTCTTCTCTCTCTCTCTCTTCTCTCTCTCTCTCTTCTCTCTCTCTGTTTTTTTCTCTCTCTCTCTGTTTTTTTTCTCTCTCTCTCTCTCTCTCTCTGTTACCCTCTTGTTTAAGATGAATTGTCTATCTTTCACTGCCATAGCTGAAGGCTGAAACTATGTAGCAGTTGTTTACTCTGTTCTTTATTTCTCACATTTTTCTATCACTTATCTTACTTAGTTTCTGAAAGGGATCTTTCACTAATAATGTCTGAACCAAATTAGTCTTAATTAATGTTTACTAAGCTTAGTTTAGTAGAACACAGATCCAAATACAAGTCAAAAGAATTTGGAATTTGTTCTATAGAAAAAAATGAAATAATGCAATAGAAAAATAATTACGTTATGATTTAAAACCAAAAAAGATTCCTGTGGCAAAAAATGGAATGTATAAACTTAGATGTGTCACTGCTTAGGTTCATTTTGCATTAATACCTTGGAGAAAGGCATGCAGCCACTTCTCCCTATTTCTCTGTACCATTTCCATTTATCTTGACCAAATGTTTTTTCATTGATCTATTATAATGATGGGTAAGTGACCATGTGAACAAATCACTCCACCTCTAGCTACTTTACCTGCCAGCCATTAGTAGGGGAAAATAAAAAGCTTTTACCCCCTCCGCCAAATCAAATAGGGATGAAACGCATATATTCAAATATAAACACTTAAATAACAAATCCAAAAGTACATTTTTTTTTTTTTTTTTTTTTTTTTTTTTTTTTTTTACTAGCTGTAAAGCCCATTTTAAATAATTGTTAGATAACTTTTTCTGCTTACTGTTAGACATTAAATTCCTTGAGGCTTACCAACTTTTTTTTTTTTGTTTTTTTAATAATCTTCAATATATATATATATATATATATATATATTTTTTTTTTTTTTTTTTGTTTTTTTGTTTTTGTTAATCTTCAATATATTGGTAAGATCTTTCTTCATAAGACACGCCTTTTTTTCCTAGGAGAAAACTCTCCTAGAATAACTGACATACTTATAAACTTATAAATAGTTAGAAGGGGGGAAAGTACTTTGGAGGGTGTAGTGGTAGGGGTGATTGTTTACTTGTTATAACTTTGCTGCTTTTTCTGCCTTAGCCATTTGTCAAATGTGTCTCTCGTCTTGCACTCTGCCCACAACACATGGCACTGTAGTAGTCTGTAAACCGGTTTTGTTAACCATCCGTTTTATGCAACAGTTCTGTGTTGGTAATCAACAATGTACTTATCTATATGTCTCTGAATTCTTACCTCATCCTTGGGATAATTTTCTTAATCTATAAGGATTATTCTGTTCAAATATGAATTCTGCTTCTTATAACAGTAAGTATTTTTGATATTCAGCAAAGAAGGTAAAATTTATTTTACTGTGCAGCATTTCACTTAAATTATATAATTTGTCTTAAAGTAACTTTTGTTTGTTCTCATTTGTCGTCGTATGCTGCATTTCAGTTTTAAATTTTACTCTTGTAAAGCCTTCAACAAATATTTTGGAAATTTTTTTTAATTACTTTCTCAAGTTTTAACTTTCGTTTTATTTATGTTAAATTTTGTGAAAGGATTGAAGTTTTTGTCTTCTTTGCTTATCAAAGGTATTTTTTATTAGATGAAAGTATTGAATTGTTTAAATTTTTTTTTTTATTGGATGACACATCATGAAACTTTTTTTTTTTTACACTCTTATCATTCATCGGCGATTTTAGTTACTTTTTATCTTTTACACTCATGTTGACTTGTGACAAACACCTAATACAAATTTGCATGAAGAGATTCTCACAGCTATCTATATTTAAAATACATTAAAATAATCCTGAACCCTATTATACCAATTTGATTCAATTCTTCTTCATAAGGGCAGTAGTAAAATCAAAATTCAGTTCACAATTCAATTTCAATATTACTTCTTTGAAGATTTATTTCTGAATTTAGTTCTTAGGAATAAAAGTAAAAAAAATAAAAAAAATGTTGTCTACATAAATTCTCCACCGTTTGCTTTGAATATATATATATATATATATATATATATATATATATATATATATATATATATATATATATATATGTGTGTGTGTGTGTGAAAATATATAGAAAATAGGAAATAATCCAAAGTTCTTTAGTATTTTTGTTATTATTTTTAAAAAATAGTGCTCGATACAAAAGTAGAGCATATCTTTGCATTGAATAATTAGCATAAAATTTTTTTAAATCCATAGTCCTAATAAATAGCTTAAATACCCTACAAAAAAGATAACCCTTTATAAAGTTGTCGAAAACAAATGTTACGACAGTTTTTTTTTTTTTATATACACAAAACTTTCAGAAAAAATAAAATAAAAAAAATAAATAAATCTCCATAGACTAGAGACGATATCATCTTCCGTTTTAAATTTAGACACCCCAACCTTACCCTGACTTGACACCTATGAATGTAACTCTATACTGATACAAATTATTAACACCCTGCGCCCCCTTTTTATATGAACAATCGCACTGACCATTACCATGGAAATTTTGATTTCAATAATGAATCTGCTATTAAAACACGTAAATTTCAAAAATAAGTTATTCCAAAAAAAATTTCGCTTGAAGATGGAACAGAGCTTACTTTAATTCAATTTAATTCAAATAATTGAAGTTTTCGGCTCTTGTTTTGAAACATGAGAACTCTTATGTAGCGTGTTGGAATCATATTTTTAAATAAATAATTATATATATATATATATATATATATATATATACTGTTCTTTTATTCTGAATGAAATATCTTATTTTCACATTGTAAAACATTAACATAAAGCATAATTTTCTGTCATTTGGATAATTTGACAAAGGATCTCTTCATGTGGTATTTTTATTTGGATTTTTTTTTTTTTTTTAAAGTTTCATTTTAAAAATGTTACAAATTCTTACAATTCTTTCTTCAGTTCTTTGTATCATTTGTTGAAAGAAAGCATTTTTGCTATATATAATCTGTTAGACTGCTGATTTATTGAAGTGTAAAATTAATAGTAAAATGACTTAAACATTCAATCTATTTTCTACTGAAGGATGTAATTGCATTTGCATTCACTATAATTGATTTAGACTAATTTGACTTGTAATTCTCAAATCTATGAGTTCAGTCATTTAGTTACTAAATATGAGAGTTGACTTGATATTATTAATAAAAATACAATGGCATATTTCTTTATTTCAGCAGCTTCCTTATTCTGTTCTCAAACTTAAATTGCTTAGGTTCTTGGACATTTTGTAAAAAAAATGTTTGTATATATAATCTCAGTTGATCCTTTTCAGAAGCAACTAATCATTGAATATGGGGGAAAAAAAAAAAACTTAACTGAGACCACTTTAATTCTATTACATAACCTGAACCATTATCCTCTCCGCATGTTCATTTAAATTTTTTTCTCATGTATTGTAACTATTTTACTTAATATTTTCTTGAATTTATTTTAATGACATTTTAACTTTGCAAAATAGTTTAGATATGTGGGAAAAGGATTCAGTTTAAACAGATGCCAAGAGGATGTGTATTAAAGATACCAACTGGCCCTCTTTATGGTTCTCACTGTTGTTAATGATCTTTATTTGAACTGAGATAAAAGTGAGGATTTTAAGTGCTAAATTTCAGTGTTCTCAGATCTTCTCCACATGTAATTTTGTGCTAATCTTTTTCTTTTGTTTGACTGTATTGCACTAAGCTCAGATTAGTAAATATATGAATAGATGATCCAAAATGCTTAATGTTGTAACCTAGAAAGGGTTACTAAACGAGGAATAACCAAAACTGGAGGTTGGAAATGGAATGGTAATCTTTGACATCAACAAAAAAACAATACTTACCAGCAGCATAAAGTGGGTACACCACTGCTAGTGGTGGACTACTTAGACAGCATATTACCCCCACTTACAATAGTGTCCAATGTATTTATGAGGATTGGGACATACACATTAGTGTTCATATGTACGGTATATAACACTTAATAAGGTGATCTCCATTTGCTTGCAAAACAGTTGATCAGACATGAACTTGACAAAGTTTTGTCTGGCAACTGGATATTAACTACAGGTCCATTAATGGTCCTTCTGCAGAATTGCAAGAAGGTTAAGGATTGGTCTAAAATACAGAAGTGCTTAATGTCATTTGGAGATTATGGTAGCCAGAGCTGTAAAACAATAAACGACATGTGCAATTAAGACAGTATCTGTCATACATTTTACAGGGGTTATATTATTTTTTTTTTTTTTTTTTTTTTTTGTTCATTGATGTATATAGGTGTGGTTGAAATTTGAGGTAATTATTAATTGCCCCCCTACCTCTCATTATGGTGTCTGTTCTTGTTCGGGTAAAAGCCAGGATTTGAAACTATGCACTCCCACCTGCAATTGTTGGTGATTATATGACTAAATTGCTCTAACAAGGTACATTTCTCTTAATTTTGTGAGAGATAGCTATTTATTTACATCATTATATTTATATTTTTTTAGGTCATAATATCAAATTTTAATTTATTTTTTTTTACTATTATATACAGTGTAACCTGGATATAAGAGAGTTGTCGGGACCGGAGAAGTAGTTTCTTATATCTGGGTTTCTTTTATATCTGGGTTTGGTCAATTTTGTTTCGGTAAGTATGGCTCTAATTTGGGACCAGAGAAAATTTCTCTTATATCCGGGTCACACTGTACATACAAATTTCATTAAAGATGACTGCCAAGGCTCTGTGGTTAAGCTTTTTATTACATATTTCTTTCCTGAATACAAGAGGAATATAAATTCTGGACACGGCTACAATGTCCTGACTGCGTTCAGAAATTAAAACATTTCTATTGCCATTTAAAAAAAAAAAAAAAAAAAAAAAAAAGCCTCTATATTAAGAATAAGATTAGATTATCTGAAAGAACTCATTGTGATGATGTGTTTCTGCATGTCACTGCACAAGCTGTGATAACCTCCAAGGTTGGCTGTATGCAAATACACCAGTGCTTGCTATGTTCCACAGATTCATTTCAATATTAGAGCCATAATGGACGTTAACAAAGAATAACAACAAATGCTTTCCAAGATACTTTTGAGAAAGCAAACTTCTGGTATTTGACTTCTTATTAAGTTCTGGCCATGGAAAACTGACCCCTACCCCTACACACTTACTGCTTGGCCATTTCACTGACTGCTGGTCCTTTCACTGACCACTCATATGGATACTGGCTGGGGGAAACCACCACCACTTTCTGTCCAGAAAGGAGGATCACTCAAACAGCTTTTGGGTGGTTGTTTTTTTCAAAGGACTCGATTTTTATGGATATCTAAAATCCCTAACAAAACTTTGATGATGCAAAAGTGGGCTGGAAACAGGATTCCTAAAACATCCTGGTCATTAAATTGACTTAAAGGGAAAAGATTATATCAATTCATCTAACCTTCCCCACAAAAGTTCGTCATTTATTATATAAATTACAACAATAAAACTACAGAAATTAATAAGCAAAAACAAAAGAACACAAAAAGAATGACCATAAAAAAAAAACAATCTGAGATCCAGGAACACAATATTAATTTTTTTTAATTTTTTTTAATTTTTTTTTTTTATATGAAATAAAACCAAGCAAATAAGTACAATTGCAATATTTCATAAACAGCTCAAAACATATAACTTGACATAGTTTCATTAGAAAAAAAAAAAAGTAGTAGTTCACCCCAAAGAGGAATAATTCTGTACAGGCTCTTGCCTCCTGATACTTTGTCATATACCAGAAGACAATTATCAGCACTTCTCTTCTGTTCAAGTCATCACAAGATTTTAACCACCCTTCAAGTAACTCAGATCACAGGAAGTATCATTTCTACTGACCTTCCAAAATAGATGAGAGGACTTTAACCACCTCTTCAAATCTTTTCCATTTCATAACATCCCACACTCACAAAATATGAAGTTTTAGCATACCACAGAAGGAAAACCAGTTTTGCCCCCTCATAGAGATGTAAACCAGAGAAAATTGGGTGTGTCATCACATGACTTTCCTCATAAAATAAGATGCATAAATGATCATATTTCTTGCTTTTTTTTTCTTTCTTTGGACCATGTCTTTTGCTCATTAATCAGGGTATAAATACAACAAAACACTATGATAAAAACATCAAATTAATCAACCTGGTGATCATTGCCTAAGTCTTTTACAAAAACAAACACCTCTCTCTCTCTATATATATATATATATATATATATATATATATATTTTGTAACCACAATAAAAAAATATTCATATTAAAAATGAAACATCATACATCACAAAAATTTTCAAAATATCTCTACTTTCACAAATGCTTCATGAAACTAAATGTAAACAGTAAATATAATAAGGTTGACCTATTGGGTAACAGGTGGTTTAGTATATTATCAGCATAGATATTCACAAATGATCTAAGTATACTCTTAGGCAGATCATATAGTAAACTAAAGGGGATTGGTCTGAGAAGTGACACTTGGGGTCACCTGTTAATTTCTAGGGCCCTGGGTAACTGTTAGCAACTACCTTCAGGGACCTACCCATTAGGAAGGACTTCATTATTTAGAAGACACTTACAGTGATTCCATAGCTAGTTTGGCCTGATCTACTGGTAATGTCCTATCGAAAACTTGTTGCTCAAGAGGATGTTCTTATCTAGATGCTCTACAACTGTCTTGTTGATTATAGCCTCAAAAAGCTTGCTAATGATACTTAGGAAACTGGTTCTCTAGGGAAAGGGGGATGAGTGCTCACCTGCTTTCTTGAACATTGGGCATATGCTTGTGACTTCCCACAGGCTTGGGAAGGATTTCGCCTTCAAGCAGAAGTTAAATAACTTTGCTAGGATGGGGATAGTTTTGGGTTAATATTTTGAAGGACAGCCTCTAGGATTTTGTCTAGACCTGTGGCTTTCTTAGGGTCAAGGCTTGAGATTTCTAGGGTTGTAATGACAATATTACTGAGATTGTGCTTAGTGAGTTTTGGGAAGGGGATAGCCTTTGTCATCTAACATAGAATTTGAGGCAAAGATTGAAGTGAAATGCTTTACCATATCTGTTGAGCAAGTTATGACTGAGGCCATATGTAATGGTGGTCACAGCCATTTTGCCTCTATAATTTGGTTGGAGATCTTCCAGAACACTCAGGGTCGAGTTTGTTTTCAAGCCTGGACTGCTTGTGCATAGCTACACTTTGCATTTTCAAGAGCTTTCTTGTAGTGATTGCAGGCTGATCTGAATGCAGTAAGGAAAACTATACTGCTCCTTGTGCTAGATATTGAAGTAGTGGTTACAGTGAGCTATGACTGCAGAACATTCAGGGAATGAACCAGGGCTGGCTGTTTAGTTTTTGTTGGGGTATAAAACTCTGGATTCCAGAAAGGATCCATTCTGAGACATATAGCTTCTGCCATATAAGATCTAAAGCTATCCCAGTATGCCATTTTGTAGTGAAAAATCATTCTATGTGATGGAAAATCGGAGGATAACTTTGGTTTGGCATCAGTATGGACACTGACTAGGGAATGGTCTGATGTGCCAAGGGAGAGTAAATCTTTTGCTAACCATTTTTCAGGGCAGGATGTAAGGAAAAAGTTGAGGTGGTTTGCCTGATGCCGCATCATATCAGGGAAATCAGTGGGTTCTTTGATGATCTGGGCTAGTTCATAGGCCATGGAGAAGTCTCTGTAATATCTACCACATTCATTAGTTTTGTTAGAGTGGGCTAACCACTCTTTGTGATGTATTCTAAAGTCACCACTGATATGAAAGCTAGCTGAGAGAAATTCATTGAGGATTTTATCAATCCTTTCGGATATTTAATCAAAAATTAGTGTCCTATCATGCTGAGGATGATTGTGAAAATGTGTGGACATTTGCCATGCAGAAGCACATATATATAAGTGCAATGTCCTCCTTTTTGTGTCCCTGTCCTTAATGTATGTGCTGAGTCTGTGTCTGTGGCAATTTAGGTGGTTGTGTTTGGCTATTAGGTGTGTGTAACCTGGGATTTCAAGATCTTGCAGTGAAATCAAGACATTGATGCCTGTTTCAGGCAGAAACAGGAAGTCTGGTTTGAACTCAAGTTGGAGTTTCACTTCTGGAAAAGTTGAAACATAGACCCTGCACATTGGTATAGGAGATGGTATAATTGGGGTATGCTTTTTATTTTTTATTTTTTTATTTTTTTTTTTAGGTTGGGTTTCCTAGTTTTGATCATTTAATCAATTTCATGTGTGGATTGTATTTTGTTGGTTGGAAGACTATTAGGTAGTGAGATAGACTCACTCCACAGGAGTTGTGTGTGTATAAATAACATGATTTGGTTCATCTGGAGGTATACCCGTAACAGTACCCTTTTTCATGGTATGGAGAGGCCCCACCAAAGACTACCACACAGTCCTGAACCCATTCACAAAATGACAGTACAGTAATCCTGATATTATATTCCTCCTGATAGGATAGCTTCCTTTGAATTTACTTTAAGGTTCAGATCTCTATCTGGGTGGGGGGATAACACCAAAACCCAGAATAATAATCCAGGGAAGAAGAACATACAGATGAGATACACCAAGTGTACATGTCTCATCTACCCAGAAGGCAACAGAACTCTTCCTTGAGTTAGAAACACTGTTTTAGCCAGAAAACTAAGGTACCATGACATGCTTGCTCATACATACATGCATGCATATATATATATATATATATATATATATATATGTGTATATGTATATGTTATAAAATAAAATAAGACATATCTCGGCTGATTTACAGGCAAATACTCAAGAGCGAGAGCCGGATGTGAACGGGACAAAGCCCCATCACAAAATGACCATTATCTTTGTTTACAAATGTTCCCAACACACGAGTTCCGGTCGAAAAATAAAGTAACATTTAAAGTGTTCTATTTTTCATCCAATAAAAATGCTTCCCTCCTAATTATACTCGCTTTGTTTTTCGAGTCTGTTAAAAAACTCTATAAAAGGGTCACACGGAAGTACAACAGGCAGTCACAGGTGGCCAGGGAACAGACCTGTCACGGTCAGGCCGAGCGGTCAGCAGCTGTCAGCAGGGGAGCATCAACCACCGTCAACATGTGTGAACTACTATGAGAGATCGACCTAGATCTGAAGCCGACTTATGAACTATACCACAAGGTAGCTGTCCCAAACCCTCACGTTCCTGTTGAAATAAACCACGTAAACCTATTTCTGCTGTTGTTGTATTTCTTTCTTGCAACCATACGCTTGTCTATAGCATATATATGTAAGGACTAAAAGAACTACTGGTAGGAGGGGATAAAGGTTTCCTATGGGGTGCATAAGCATCCTCTGCTTCCATTTGATTTAATATCCTAGAAGCAAGGTTACTTGGGCAGGGGCAAGCATAGGTAAATTTATATATTTGTTACAACCAAAAACTTACTGTTTTTTTCAATTTGTACATTAATTTAGCAAGATGACTGAACAATGAAATTCAAACTTTGATATTATGGCTGAGGCCATGCCAATCATCTCTTTTTCAGATTTATTAGGTTGGTGCAAAAAATAATGTTGTTTTCTCACATAGTAACATATGTGAGAAAACGACATTATTTTTGCACCAACCATATATATTTTTGCCCCAAACTTTAACATAAAGGAAGTAGGTTGAGTACAAGAGCATATCTGCTTAGATATGATTGGCTCAGAGTATGTGCTACAGATATGAAACTGAAAATGTTATTAGATATTAAGTTAAAACTTAGTAAAAGTGTGAATGTATCCTATATTTCGGAAAAAAAAAAAAAAAAATATATATATATATATTTGGGCATAGAATTATAATTAGGCTTATCACAGTCACCAGGGAGGAGTTAACTATTGCTTAGCAAATTCATTAGGTTAAACTAATTGTTGAACAGAACTGTAGTACATAGAACAATGTTATTATAATAATTAAACTGAAAGATAAATAACCCTGATGATTATGGTCAGTAAGCTGAAAAGTAAATTAAGTTAAACATTAAATACAAAAGAAATTAAACAATACAAAAAAGGGAAAAAAAATCAAAGGTACAAGGTTTGTAGAATTTGTGCAGCTTGAAGAAACCATACACTCCGCAATCAAGATTACAAAATTCAATAAAAAAAAAAAAAAAAAAAAAAAAAATCACCTAGAGGAGAATAGGAATAGAATCCCAAAGTATTAAAGAGCCACTACTTCACTGTAAGTAAAAGTTTCACATATAGAAGCGATCCTCAGAGGAATCAAACTCTTAGAATCCTTTTTCTATGATATTTCTGGTGTGTGTGTAATATATATATATATATATATATATATATATATTACACATACACGCGTGTGTGTATATGTATGTATCTATGTGAATAAAGACAAAAAAAAAATTTCCTTTTAACAACGCATTTCATCCTCTGATCAGAGGACAAAATATGCTAATAATGTTTTAAATCTTGCAAATGTGGAAGTAAATTGATGCTGTTTTTGTTTTATTTTTATACAACAGAATAAGAAATTCAATGAGCCGTGAATGAAAATTTAACATAAAATGTGAGAGTAAATTATTGCTGTTATCATCAGCCCATCTGACTGGTTAAAATGTTGCTTAAAAGCCAAAGTAAAAAAAAACATTTGAATCAAAATCACTTGAGCAGAGTAAAGGTTTTATTTTGAATTCTGATACCTGTTCTACATTTCTTGTGTAAAAAGATCCTTTTTATAGGACTTGATGAGGTCATTGTTATTTAATCCATCAGGCTAACATATTTGATACTTGGTAAAAAAAAAATCAATTTATATATACATACAAATCAATTCTTATATTCTGTTTCTGTGACCTGTTTAAGGAATATATGATCCTTACAATATGCAAGTCTGTAGAAACAACTTTATATTTGGCAAAGTTATCTTGAATGATTCTTTAAATCTTCAAGAGATGAAAACTTGAGTTTCATTCTTTGATGATTTGTGTATAAAAATTGAATTTTTGTAGAAATATTTTCTGATTTAAATGTCAAGTTTGCAAGAAATATCCAAGGATCCAAGATTGGATATGCATAAAATCCACAAAATTTCTCAGTGACAGAACTAGCAAAAATTGATGTTATGAGGTACTGCTGGGGGGGTTGTCCTGGAATAATGGTAATGTTTTGGGTGGCTGTGTGGGGTAGTTTCAAAATCAACTAACTCCCAGGATAATAATTTTTAAAGCTGTGTGTATGTGTTGGGTAGGCAGAATAGTTTCAAAGCTGTTGCATATGAAATGAGATGCAGATAGTTTCAAAATTTTTGAAAGAATATTTTTTTCTCAATCTTTCAAAAAAAATATGAAATCCTAACAGATGAAAAGCATAACAAAAAAAACTTTTCAGTTTGTCATATTTTTCTGTTTGCTGATAATATAAAATTATACAAAATTATATATCGTTATATATGATTAATACAAATAAAATTTGTCACTTAGCTGATTGATGCTATATTCAGCACCTCAGCTCCAGTTTCATAGATGAACATTTTTGTAATCATTTGGTCCCCTCATCAGCCTTCAGCAGCTGACTGGAGATTTTTCTCATTTTTGTAATATTTTTATACTAACATAAAAAACAATTTATGTACTATTCCTTGGTCTTAGGTGGATTTTTTTTTTGTGTCTGTGTGCGTCTCTCTCTCTATCTATCTATCTATATATATATATATATATATATATATATATATATATATATTATTATAATATTTTTTTATCTTAGGAATGATGGGGTTTTTCTCAAGAGGTAATCAGGTCTTGAAAAAGAACCTGTCATTTCCACTTCAATTATTTTTCATTTTTCCAATTATTGAGTTAAAATTTTTAATGATTTTTACCAAAATAAATATAACTTTGGTGATATATGGAAAATTTTAGCCTTCCCAAATCATAATGGCTGTGATGAGAGATGACTGACTTACTTTTCTGTTTTTTTTTTGTTTTTTTTTTTTCTCTTTTATATGATAGGATAATTAAATTCCCCCCCCCCATTAACACATAACATATAATTAAGAATTTAGATCTTAGACTTTGCCTGACAGTTGTAAAAAATGACTTTGTTAAAGCAGTATAAACCAATCACTCCAAGGTTATGTTTTATCACATGTCTCATAAAACTTTTAGTGAGGGGATATGTATTGATAAACACTGACATTTTGTGCATGTAATGACAAAAAGGCATTTTAAGTTGCTGGAGACGTACATAATTCTTCTCTTAACCAATTACCTGCTGAATGGTCTAAATGATTCTTTTATGTGTACATGACACATATTTTTGTTTTTTTGATCTTAATCATTCAAGATATTCCACCTACTTTTTTTTTTTTTTTTTTTTTTTTTTTTTTGTGTCAAATATGAATTTGTTTCGTCTTTTTTCTGTCCAATTTTATTGCTTTCCCAACACAAAAGAATTCTGTGATACTCTGAAGTGCTGGATGAGAGAAAACTGATTGTTATCTGTTCAAAATAATTCTTTTTGGTCAGCTTGCGCCTTGCATGACTGCATATTTGTTTGTATAAATATTGTGGGTAGAAATCATTTTAGTATTAATAACTTGTCTGCAACTCTAAATCAACAAGTTTGACAGGTTTTCTTTATGAGATGAAGAGATTCCTTCGATTCGATAATTATTGAATTATTTCTAATGAAATAAACAAATTTATTTCAGTAGCCTCATGTAAATAAATAAATAAAAAAAAAAATTTTTAAATTAAGATTAATTTGATATATATATATATAACCAGCATTATATATATATATATATATATATATATAACCAGCATTATATATATATATATATAACCAGCATTATATATATATATATATAACCAGCATTATATATATATATATATATATAACCAGCATTATATATATATATATATATATAACCAGCATTATATATATATATATATAACCAGCATTATATATATATATATATATATATAACCAGCATTATATATATATATATATATATAACCAGCATTATATATATATATATATAACCAGCATTATATATATATATATATATATATAACCAGCATTATATATATATATATATATATATATAACCAGCATTATATATATATATATATATATATAACCAGCATTATATATATATATATATATAACCAGCATTATATATATATATATATATAACCAGCATTATATATATATATATATATATAACCAGCATTATATATATATATATATATATATAACCAGCATTATATATATATATATATATATAACCAGCATTATATATATATATATATATATATAACCAGCATTATATATATATATATATATATATAACCAGCATTATATATATATATATATATATATAACCAGCATTATATATATATATATATAACCAGCATTATATATATATATATATATATAACCAGCATTATATATATATATATATAACCAGCATTATATATATATATATATATATATATAACCAGCATTATATATATATATATATATATATATAAAACCAGCATTATATATATATATATATATATATATATATATATATATATTTACTACAGTTATGCTGAAATACTTAATTTAGTTTGCAATAAATAATAAAATAATGGTATTTCTTAAAGAATATTTTTGTCAGACAAAAGATTGCTATTATAATTTGTTTAAAGAATTTGCAATGGATTTACTATGTAAGTAAGGTATGTAAATGTCATTAAAATATGTCACAAGAAAAATGTTTATGATTGGTGCAGGCAAGTTAGAGACTGGCTTTATCGGATGGGGTGTGTCAAAACAGTATAATCCGATGCTGATTATTATGGTTGTTCTGTTATGTATAATATTCTTTTTCAGATATTCTAAATGATACATACATTTTAATTTCTAAAAATTTGATACATCGTATTAAAGAAGCATTATTACTTGGTATAAATGTGATTTATATTTATTTTATAATTATGGTCATGTCCTCATATATTGATGACAAAATTAATTCTACTAAATATTACTAATATATTAATTGAATCAATAAATTTTTGTCTATACCGACAAGACCTTTTATAAAGCCTTCAAGTTGAGAGAAGCCGAGTGCCATATGCATTTTCCCAAAGGAAATCGCAGACATTTTTTTATGTATAAATATGAATTTTGGCAAAGCAACTTAAAATGAAAATATGTCACCAGTATCTGAAGAAATGGCCTAAACTGAAATATCATGTCACCAATAGATGACAGTCAATATGTTAATTAGTCCTGGGTATGACAATAAACTAAATTTGGCAGCAAGGCCTCTGATTGGGAGATTGGAGGTTTTGAGGAGCAGGAAACTACCTCTTAATTGCTGTTGTTCCCAGGTTCACCCTGACTTGGGTGGTAGCAGCTGTTAGGGTCCCAGCTATGGGAAAATAGTGAACTTGTAAACAAAAATTAAAATACTAGGAAAATATAAAAATATATTTTTGTAGTAAAAATATCAGCACTGCAGTTGTGTAGTAAAATGACGAACAATACATTTTAATAGTAAAATTGAAGACATGGTATACCTTGTCAAAAAAAACCCCAAAAAAACAAAAAAATATTTGATTAATCTGATCTCTTGTAAAGAGAAACAAGTTTTCACGCCTCATTTGATTTTGTAAGACAATTTGCTTGAAAAAAAAGTAATTATAATTTACAGTATTTACATTATGTGGACTATTGTCCACATCTTTGTCGCCATATTTATCACAACGTTTCGGACGTTGTACACTCTGGCCTTCTTCAGGTGGTTGGAATTTCGAACTGAACCCTTTATTTCGATCACTGGGGTAGACTGTTCTAGTTCCACGTGCCATGTTTGATGGATGTCAGTTATCAGTTATTATATAATACCTTATCAGATAAGGTATTATATCAGTTGGTTAGATCCATGTATGTATATATGTATGTATGTATGTCTGTCCATGTCATTTGACACATATGTACACACACAAAAGGAAAATCTATTTAACATAATTAAATAGTGCATAGAGAACTGAGATCCAGATTGTGGAATTGGAGAGCAGAGTTCAAATTTCAGTTGAATCCATTACATTCACTTACGTGCTAATACCTTTTGGAAAGTTATGAATCCTCTTCTCCCCCTCCCCAGGTATGGTTAAATAGCAGGACAGACTGGGTTCTATAGCCTTGGATGGCAACTGGTCTACCGCAGAAAGAAATAACAACCTACTGCGGGGGGGGGGGGGAAATCTACCTCGTTAGTCATGTATTGAAAGATACACGATCACCTAAGTTTATCACGTATGGCAAACAACTGACTGAAATGGAGACAAAAAGTACACTTAAAATTAGAATCAGGAGACAGTCGAAATTTCTAGGGTATGTAATGAGGAAAGAGGGCTTGGAAAATGTAACATTCCTAGGATGTAGTGAAAAAGCAGAGAGAGTGAGTAACTTACCTGAAAAGCTTGTGTAAATGGATGGCAGAAGGAGGGACTGGTAAGGACATAGCTGAGGGCTACAAAGGATAGGAAATTGTGGAGAGCCATGGTCATCCACATCGGAAGGAACATGGCACATAGATGATTATTATTGAAGAGTTATACTTTATTTTTTCTGTTTATATTTGAATCTTTTGATATGTATTTTGCAAAGTAGTTTCAGTGTAATGAGTTTTGAATGCTAAAATTTTATTGAATTTGATAAGGAAAATATTTTCACAAACAGGGGTTGCTTGTAGCTATCAGTCTTGCATTTGAAGTTCTACTGATGCAAACAAGATTGTCCTTATTTGGAAAGCTGTATTAACAGTTAAGAAATATATACCTTCCAAAACCTAAGCAAAATATTAAGAAACAGGCAAATTTCTTTAAAAGAATGGTGTATTGTCTAATATAGTAGCGAATGTTGGACAAGCTCCTCACAGATTAAGTGCCTTGAGGCAATAGAAAAGTTCTACAGAAAGATGCTGAGAATCTCATGGAGTGAACATATGAGGAAATTATGGAAACAAAAAAGACAATAATTACACTTACTATAAGAAAAAGTTGAAATTTCTCTGACACATAATGAGGAAAGAGAGGTTAGAGAATTTGACTTTCACAGAACATATTGAAAGTAAGAGAAACAGGAAAGCAGTGAATAACTCACCTAACAAGCTTGTGTTGGCAAAACAGTGCTTAAGAGACAGCAAAAAGACAAACCTTACTAAGAACTACATAGGGCAGGAAGTTGTGAAGGGCTATGATCACCCACATCCTGAAGGTTCACAGCACATAGAAGTAGTGTGAATAAGACTTTCTCTAAATATTTCTTTATATATGTTTAATTTGGGATTTCTTGTCACCTGCACAGTTTAACAAACTTTGTCTCCTAGTCAAATCTTTTGCATTGTTTACTTTAATTTAAAACACATGAACTTGACGTTGGGTAGATTATTTCGTTTGTAAATTTATTTAATTTGATTCAACCTGTTTCCACCACTTATACTGACGTGAAAGTCTTTCAAGTTTATTTCGTTGGAAGCTTTCTATGTCAGAGTACATTTACAAACATTTATGAACAATTCATCCGATTCATTTCCTCCATTGTGTTGGGTATTTTGTTGTTTGTATTTACTGTAGAAGATATAAAATTGAAAAATCCAATTGAAGAATTTTTCTTCAACTTATCACTTCAAAATTTGTTCTATTCAAAGTTGTCATGATTTATTTTTAAGAGAAATTACTGAGTGTAACTCTGAAAAGTTAAGAATGACCCTAATTGTAAAAAGTATAAACAGTTTTTTATGAAGAGTTGATTTGCTTCTACTTATACTTTACCCCCTTCAGAACTTAACAATTTAGAGAGAGAGAAAATC
>OZ010579.1:75452626-75460126 GCA_963932145.1 Acanthosepion lycidas | reverse complement strand
AATCATAAATAAGACAGAGCAATTGAAATATTTTAATTCTCCATAAAATTGCTGTTAAAATTCAACTAAGTGCTAATACCTTTTGGAAAAGGTATGAATCCTCTTCTCCCCAGGTATGGTTAAATAGCAGGACAGACTGGGTTCTATAGCCTTGGATGGCAACTGATCTACCGCAGAAAGAATGAGAAATCTCTATAATTTTCTTATGAGCTACATATTTTATTTAGGTGTTTTTGGTTTGTTTATTTTTCGTTTTTTATTTCTATTTTTTTATTTTTTATTTTTGTTTTTATATTTTGTTTTTTGTTTCAACTAAGACCACAACTTGATTTTCTAGTTAGAAAGAGAAAAAAAAAAAACGTAACTTGAGATTTTTTTTTTTTTTTTCATATTTTAAGATTCAAGGTGGCTACATGAAAAAAGCTGTATACATTAATGTTATCAAATATGCTTGCATCCAGTTTTCCTTTTTCCTATTTAAAAAATCAAAAACTCTTAAAGTATGCTACATTGTATACTTGTTATTTTAGAAGTATGCATGAATTTTCAAAATCACTAACTTTGAACTGTCACAGTTGAATCTTCAACATGAACCTCAGCTGTCATACTGTTTACCAAAATATAATCTTAGAATCACCATGTATTGAACCTTAAATTGCAACAAGGCACCAACCTATCAGGACACAGACTAATGTGAATCCTACCAATCCACTAAATAAACACTTGCCACTCTAGAAAGTTCGCAAGCAAATTGAGACACTTGTGCTCAGTTTAAGTGTAGCAATGTCATTTGCATTAGTAGCAGAAGGGTGTTGCCAAACACTTGTCAGATATTCCCACCACAATAAATGCATGTTTATTGTGGCCCCTTTTTCTATACTATATTTATGTTTTCTGACCAAGAACATAAGCATAATGTTGATTGGATTTAAGGATGAAACACTGTTCTTGTCTGGTGTTGATACTTATAAACAGTAATAGTGATATTAGCCATTTTTTTTTAGAAGGAAACATTTGGTTTTCATTGGCCAAGTAGCCAGTAATACTTTTGGTTGAAATTTATAAAATCTTTCTCTTAAAACAAATTTTCAGGAAAATAGGTTTCTCAAATCCAGAAATATCTCCCACATGGAAAATATTTAAAATGCATAAAGTGTTGAAAAATACAAAATAAATCTTATAAATTTGGATAGTATTTCTGCTGCAGCCTGTAGTTTTGTTTTTGTTTGATATGAATAAATTTTAAGTAAAAACAGGATTCCAAGATTGTAAATGTCTGTTCATAACAGTAACAGATTTTCCTTTATAAATTTATTATATTAAAAAAAAACAAAAAAAAACTAGCATTTAAAAAATTTTTGTTTCTATAGAAGTAATTTTCAAATATGTAACTCACTTAACTGCATAAACATTTATACCTATATTTTCATTATTTACTATATTTTTTAACATGTTTATTCAAACATATGTACTCACTAAATATAACATAGTAATTAATGATAAATCTCTATAATTTTCTTATGAGCTACATATTTTATTTAGGTGTCTTCGTTTGTTTATTTTTTGTTTTTTATTTTTTATTTTTATTTTGTTTTTTTTATTTTGTTTTTTGTTTTTTATATTTTGTTTTTTATTTTTTTGTTTTTTATTTTTTGTTTTGCAGCCGTTTCTCCTGCTTCTGATGAGTTGGTTTCTATAAAATATGATTCCATCAAACCTCTTGCACCCATAGGATTTGAAGGTTTGCAAGGTGCACTTCTTTTACCTTTCTACTATTTTTGTTCTGATTTGAAGAAAGTCAAATTATGATTTGAACTTGATGCTTTTACTGTTGCCTCATGACCTGGGGAAAAAATTTTAGCTGCTGTGATTATTATTATTTTTAATTATTTCACCCCAAGTAAAGCAATAAAACTACTAATATACAGGGAATTACTGAGTGTCAGAGAATATGTGGAAAAAACACTATTAAGAAGAGAGGACAATAAAAGAAGAAGAATTAAGAAGACAATGATTGATATTGCATTTAAATCTTTGAAGATCAAAGTTGACTTGGAAGTAAGAAACCAGAAGAGAGTTCTGCAAAGTAAGAAGTGCACAATAAGAAATTAACATAGAACTTATGGTTACACTAGCCATTTCCATTATAAAAGATAAGGCATAGCTGCCAATCTAGTACTGCACTTAAATTTATAAAGTCTGGGTACCATAGAGTAAAGTTCATCAGAACAATTACCATGAAAGTATTTATAATAAAGAAACTGGGAATCTAAAAAGTGACTGAAGCCAAAATGCCAGGTCAGGACCAATAGTGTTATAGCTTCTTTGGACTTTATCAAGAATCACTAAATATATAGCAGGAGCACCAGACCAGATGTTGCAGAAATATTCAAAGCAAGGACTTATAGATATGTAAGATAGATTCTGGTGAGACTTAGCAATTGATTTAATATAATTTGTTAGTGGAAAATGTTAGTCAGAGAAGGTGCAATGAGTCACTTTCCTGGAGGTTAGCATCAGCCATGTTGATGGAAGATAAAAAAGGGTTCTCTCAATTGATTAAAAGAGACCCACCATGCCGTGTGTATTGTAGCAACTCTTCCTCATTCCTTTTATATTCCATTGGTGAGATGTAAATTCTATTAGAGCACCTTCTTCCTACAAACAGCTGCTTTGTAGGACAAACTCCCAAGATGATGTTTCTACAATCACTACAATCTTAACCTGTTCATGTCTAGGGTCAACCATTACCTTCAACCACATATAAACTATATTATATTGGTACCCTTTTGTTTGTCCTTGTTTTATTAAGCAACCTATCTCTCTTTTTTTTTATATATATATATATATATATATATATATATATATATATAATCTCATAGGAAATTAATTAAATCCACTGAATGTTTTAATATATTTTCTGTTTATACATTTATTTTTAATTGATATACTTATTTGAGTAAATGGTCTGTTCTTTTAATTAAACAGTATTAATTTCTCAAACATTCAGGTTGGTAAATGTAATTAATATTGTTTAATTAAAAGAACAGAGCATTTATTCAAATAAGTGTATCTATAAAAATTAATGTATAAAAAGTATATATATATATATATATATCTTTTGTTTACCCTGAAGATCCTTTTAGGTGAAATCTAGGTTGGTAGTTCCTGGCTCTTTAGGATTATTATATATATCTCCAAATGTAATGAGAATGAAAATAATATAAATTCTAATGTTCACGGCATTAATTCAAGAAAGTGCTCAGTACCCAAGTCTTGGGTATTTTAAATCTTTATAAATATTTCAATAGTTAAACATTTTTTTAGATATAGTTCAACTTTTTCTTTTTTTTTTTTTTTTTTTTAAACAACATCTAAAATATTATTACAGTGAGATTTACGTTAAAAATATTCGAACACAGTGGCGTTCCATATCACGTTACGTGCGCATCTCGCGATGGACGCTACTTGTAAACAAACCTCTAAAAACTGTTATTTCTGAAGAAAGATTGAGATTGATCTGAAATATCAAATATAAATACTTTCATAAAAAACATTATTTTTTTTTAATTTGCAATTTTTTAGTTGTTTTATATATATATATATATATATATATATATATATATAATGTGTGTGTGTATGATCATTGCTTCTTGTACATCTTCTACTCCTATTATAATACTGCCCCTCACTTCATTAGTTAGTTTGCAGGACCATTATGCCCCGCCAGTAACCCATAAACAATGGACTATTCTGTTTTGATCACCTGAAAAGACACAACTGACATATCAGACATCAGTGAGAAAATGAAAGGGAAGATAGAAGTGTTTAAAGTTTCAGTAACATGGAAAAAGTTGTTAATTTCAAATCTTTTCATGATTGTTAATGCAATATCTTGTTAAAGCTGTTAAGATATTTAGCAATGCTGTATGGGAATTTCTACAGATATATTGTTGTAGAACTCTCCATAAGTTTATTCAGTCACTAACTTAAGAATTAAGATTCATCAGAAAATTAAAATAGGAAAATCATCTCCCCACTCTGTTACACTATTGCTGGGCCTACTGTCAAATAATCAAAAGGAGATATAACTGAAAGAATATAATTGTAATTATACTATAAAGCACTCCTTTCAAATTTTTACATTCCATAGTCAGAGACCTCAAAGAATATTAATTTCAATGAAAAACAGTAAAACCATGAATGTTTCACTGGTACTGCCAGTATGTATAATTGTTCAGTTTTACCAAATTAATAGTTATTTGTAATTTTGTAGATGTATTGATAAAAATCATAACACAACATTAAAACTATGTCAAGTGTTCACTACACAGAAATGGTCAGTTCATTCATGTCTATGTAGTGAATACTTCTGGTGATGTAGAAAAAGTTTATACATTGATATACATATATTAAAACAAACTGCATTAAAATCAACTGAGATCTGTTAAATTTTTTTTATCATACTTTTCCAGTTTTTGAATAATTTTTTTTTCTGTGCATTTGCATATCCAGATGTGTAACAACTTATTAGAAAAATATAATAAAAAGATTTGACAGTTGGGTTTAATATTCATTCATAAGAATTCTTGCTGCTTAAATACGCACTGCTTTTTATATATAAAAAAATTTATCTCTTCTTTGTCTATATCATTTAAATTTTATCCAGATGGTGGAGTAATGGATAGCGGCTTGGATTGAAGAATCGGAGAGCTGAGTTTGAATTCCAATCAAATCCATTACATTCACTTACATGTTAATACCTTTGGGAAAGGTATGAATCCTCTTTTACCCCCAGCTATGGGTAAATAGCAGGACAGACCATGTTCTATAGCCTTGGATGGCAACTGGTCTACTGTGGAAAGAAATAGCAACTTAATGTGGGTGAAGAAATCTGCCTAGTCCGTCATGTATCAAAAGATACATGATCGCCCAAGTGTGGCACGCATGGCACATAACTAACTGACTGACTGACAGAAACTGCTTATATGAAAAGTTCCGACTGTGTGCCCCTGAAAATTCTGCTTTTGGGTCATTTGCACTGATTTTAAGCAGTGAGTCAAGTCAAGAACTTTTCACCATAACATCATTTAATTCCTGTTCCTCCAAATTTATGGGCAGTTGCAATAAGGAAAAAAACCTCTTAAATCTTAAGATTTTAGTCTGTAAGTCTCTCACTTGGTTTTTCTTACTGGCTTTTTTCCAACATAAATCTTCCTCTTTCCTCCTTTTAAAATGTGTTACAAGTTGAACTGTTCTGTGTTCTGACATTTTAAAAAAAATTGCAAGGTTGAAATCTCTTTAGAAAATCACTTTCCACAAAGATTTAAACTGTTAATTTATTGTACAGTATATTGTGAATGGAGTATTTAAATGAGACCTCATTGAGCTATGGTCAGAGATGTAACATGAGTCTTTTTGTTAGGCATGTTGTAGTATATGAAATATATATTAATTTGGATTGAACAGGAATATTTTTTGATAATACAAATATAATAGCCTCATCCACATGTTAAAAATTAAAAAAAAAAAGATAAAAATAATGGAAGCATTATTAATAAAAAAAGAAAGTCAACACTCAATAGCATCAACTATGAACACAGCCATGATGTGCTGACCATGTTTGGAAAATAAAACATACCTATAACTCTAGATACATTCATAAAACAATCCATACATCCAGTTAAAAGTAAAAAATAAAATAATTTTTGATAATGGCTAAAATTATAGTTGAAAGTGCTTGGGCATTCAGAACATTCAGACAATTTCTATATAATTTATGTCCAGAAAATAAAATTATAAGAAGACAAGAATAATTAAAATAAAAAAAAAAATGTTATAATGAAATGTTCCACTCTCCCAGTCGTCTGTGTACTGACTATATCGATAGACATATATAGTGAGCGCAGGATATATGTGGGGGATTGCTTTGGGAATTACAAGCCTGCCACCCGATTCGCTGTCTTTCAGTAGTGTATTCTCTTTTATCTACACGTGTTAGTGATCCTTCACTTGAGTGCCACCTTTTGTCTGTTTGTAACCTCTTGAAGTATACAACAAAAACATAACTGCAGTACATTGTCAGTCATTTTTAATGATAGATATATATATATATACACACACACACACACACACACACACACCACATGTATCAGCAAAATTGTCCAAATTGTGTAACAGCAAAATTGTCCAATTGTTAGATTAAACTTTGAACTGTTGTATCTTAGAATTAATTAAAGATATCTTACTGGAATTCTGAGGTTTTTTATAACACTATTGGACTCTACTTTGAACAACAAGAATGTATTTAGCTCTAACTTGAAATGATGATCCCTCTTGCTGTTGTGACCTGATCCAGTTTCTGCAGTCTCTCTCTCTCTCTCTCTATATATATATATATATATATATATATATATATATATATATATGAGAGAGAGAGAGGGGGAGACGAGGACAAAGTATACTTAGGTGACGGTTAGCTAAGTATAGTTTTCATTTTCTCTCTTCTGCAGATGCACTTCATCTGAGAATATTTATATATACACACACACACACACACGTTTTATTTTTTGTCTTTAATTCATTTCCACTTATATAAGTGTCAAAAAAAAAACCATTTTGGTGTTGAATTTTCAAATATTTTGTTTTTTATATACCAATATTTCTTCTGAGAAGATATAGACAGTTTTGTTTCTTAGCATTTATTTAGATGCTAGAAGGCACAAAAAACAGGAAATTGTGGAGAGTAATGATTACCAATATCCTGAAGGCAATGCTGGATTTAGAACAACACAGGCATGAATGGAAGATATGGCTCTGTGCTTAAGTGTACCTCAGCACAATAGTAAACCCGGCACTGCCTGAAGACATATAGCACATTGATTTTTATCACTTATTACTAGTTAAACTGAATATGGTTATGAAAGTAAATATGTTGTAACCTTTATGACTACCATGACCACAACCACTACAAAAAAAAAAAAAAAAAAAAAAAAAAAAAAAAAGTAGCTTCTTATAAGGTATGTGAATGCAAGTTGAAGTATTAGATTGGTGCAAAAATAATGACGGTTTTTGACATTAAAAAAATACGTCAAAACCGTCATTATTTTTGCACCATCCTAATACTATCAGAATCGTGCCCCATCCAAATTGACACTTTAAGTGTATTACAGTGAATTGGGGGGAGGGGACTAATAAGAGGAAAACTCATAGCGGCGTGTTACTATTTTATATATTTGAGTTTATTTTTATCCTACTTTCTATATCGGTGTATATTTAATCTTTCACCTGCAGCATTACGTCTAATATTACATTTTTTTTTTTTTTTTTTTTTTTTTTTTTTTTTTGTAAATCTCTATTTGAGTAAACTGAACTGTTACTATGACAACTCTCTAATGCAAACCATAGATAAAATTTGAATCTATCATGCATTCTCTATGCATTTGTTTAGTAAGGAGGGTGTTCCATTCAGAAAGCTTCTTTCGAAGGACTGCTAATTTG
>OZ010579.1:74995126-75447626 GCA_963932145.1 Acanthosepion lycidas | reverse complement strand
TAGGAATATTTTTGTTTTTAATTTTCAATTGCAATTCGGTTGCATTTTAGCATTTGAATTGAGATGTTGGCAGGATTCTCTACTTTTTCTCATTGATGCTCAATAGCTTTATAGCTACTCTTCCCTCGGCTATTTTATTTATAGGTCTTAATTGGTGTAGATGACTTCATTACGAAATTGTGAAACTTTTCAATCTAAATATTTTTATAGCAAGTTTCAGACTTCTGTTTGGAAAAAAGGTGTTGTCCAGAATTAAAGCAAGTACAGTGTTTTCTGAAACTACTTTTACATACATTGTGTGTGTGTATGTGTGTGTAATATATATATATATATATGTATGTATATAACATCTGTAATGTTATTGATCTTGATTGGACATATTGGCTTCAGTTGCTTTTCCATCACATAACTCAGTACTTGATTGGCAGGTAGGTCTCACCATTTTATTCTTGAAATGGCTAGATATAACAAGTTCTATGCTAAAAGATTCTTCTCTCACAGTTCATGATTGTGGAACTCTCTTCTGGCTTCTTTCTTTCCTAACTTTGATTTTCAATAATTTAAATGCAATGGCAATCATTATCTTATTTCCTTGAATTTTGTTCTTTTATTGCCCTCTCTCCTTAATGTTTTTTTTCTCGTGCTTTTTCACACTCAGCAAACCCTTGTTCCTCGGTTGCCTTTATCGCCTTCTTGGGGCAAAATGATTTTTTAAAAAAATAATTAATTCCTTTAAAAAAAAAAATGCTAGTAAACAATTGTTTAAGTAGAGGAATGGGAACTTTTGCTTTGTCGTCGTCTCCTTTCTGTACAATAAATCTTTATTCCTTCTGCAATAATGAATTACAGCCATTGCTGATTCTTGTACAATTACATCTCCAGTTACTGTCTGGCTATCATGATAAATATGTTGCTTTCAAGTGTGGTCAGCCTTTGCTTAATTTAATTCCTTTTATGTTAATCAGTGGTCACTTGATGTCAGATTTCTCTTATTACTAAACTGAAACTTCTAATATATTGGTTCAATAATGAATTATAATGAACCGAGTTGGTTGGCATCTATCTATTTGCCCACAGCTATACCTAAGTCTTCTTTTCCTATCTATCACTCTTTTAAAGTGTCGAAGAAATCCTAGGAAACATTGCTTTAAGCAGTAGCAATGATTCATGTTTGATTAGGTAGCACATCAATAATTTTCTAGTTAAAATTTAAAGCTTATTGGAAATATAGCAAGTTTAAATAGGTTTGGCTCATTGGCTTTCATTTAAAAATCTACAGTAATATCCTACCATACTTATTTGGCTTTTGTTTTATAGAACTCTAGAGCCAATGAAGAATTAAAAACAGGCGGGAAGATCAAGTTGCAATATTGCCTGGCTTGACCAATCATTCTGGTAGGCAGCTACGTAACTGATTTAGATGTATTTATTCAGGAAGCATTTCTATGTAGGTTGTTGCAGGTTTGAATCAATTCACATCAAGGAATAAGGTCTTTAAATATAAAAATATTTTTATTTTCATGTTTTTTTACACCTATATTTTTCTCGGTGTTTGTGGTGAACAGCCCTGTAGAAGCAAGTGAGCCAGAGTTGCATCTGGTGTATAGGAAAATAAGGGTCTTACCTTAATGTGCGGCACGTGACATCAGCAAGTTTGTTTTGTGAAAATGGCATTACTCTCCCATCCAGCCATTCTAACAGTATGTGCAGTGATGAAGGGTTTTTGTACAGTTTGGCATGCTTCCACCAATAGCAAGTCATGTGCTGATTGGTCAAACTGGAGGAGGCAATTTGCTTGTGTAACCGAGAATAACAGCAAAGAACGCCGATTGGCTGGGGAACCGCAGTGTTGGCCTGATAAAAGAGTGCTGGAGCTGTGAAAAAAGGGGAGAAACGTTGGCTATACATAGTGACGTGTGAAGAAAGTGAGGACAGTGAATTGAACCAGCGATATTGTGATTTGTACAAGTGACGTTGCAGCAATACAGACTTATTTAAGCTACAGTGTTTATGAGTATTGGAATTCCTGCATTAAACTTCCTTGTTTGTAATAGGTTGGTGCAAAAATAATGATGTAATAATGTCGTTTTTTTAACGTCAAAAAATGACATTACGTCATTATTTTTGCATCAAACCTAATTGATTAAAATGGAAAGAAATGTGATTTCTTCATGTGTATGTGTGAAAAAGAAAGTCAAGCAAGAAAGTAAAGAAGGGCATAGGCGTCATGTAGCTTGGTGGGAAGGGCATAGGCATTGCATAGCTTGGTGGGAAGGGCATAGGCATCGCATAGTTTGGTGAGGAAGGGCGTAGTCATCATGTAGCTTGGTGGGGAAGGGTGAATGAGTAAGGGAATCTTTTAAGCTGTGCTCATTGTAAACTGCTGTCTTGTGTCTGTCTCCTTACTGGTTATGTCAGTCTAGAGACTTTGCTTAAATACACTTCAAAGGGATCACGAAGCATGTTTTTTTTTATTATTAGTGGAAATGTAACCTGTTGGTTGAAAAATGTTAAATATTTCTTTTGAAAGGATTAATTCATTAACCAGAAAGATGCATGAATTCTCCAACCCGGAAACCATTTTTTTGTCATTTGATGACTGTATTGGTGCTTATTTCCATCTTCACTACACAAGTTCAAATGGGTGATGGAAGCAGAATTGATAAATATTAGATCAAGGATCTTTTTCTTACTTTAAAATCTTATTTATATTAATTTTTTTTTCCTTTTAATAAATGGAAATTGTGCCCCCACTGCCAAAAAAAGAAATATTATGTACTGAAATCTTGAATGAAAGAATAGTTTATAATTTGATGACCTCAGCAAAATGTATTCTTTATATGAAATTTTAGAACTATTTTCCATGTTATTATTGTTTTTATTATGATGTTTCATCTGCTGTACTCTTCATCTTTACTTGGTGTTTGCAAAGGTGGATCAATAATTCTGCAACTCAACATTTAGGCAACTGAATTTTGGGTCTGAAAATTTCACTGCATAATATTTATACTATTTGATTAATATTCCCTAGTAAATTAAGTGCATTGACAAGGAAGGAGATTGGTTTCAAAGAAACACTTATAAAAATGAATACCAGCCTTGAAACATTTTAAGACAGTACAGTTAGATGTTGTTTCATTTGAAATGAAACAATACCTGACCATAATGTCCTAAATTGGTTCAAGGGTTTTAAGATTGGTATTCATGTAGAACAGCTACAGTAGCTTTGAGTAAGGCTGGGATTAAAATATTCTTCTGTTACCATATTCCTTTGGAGAATTGACCATAATTCTCTACAGATTGTTCATTATAATTTGTGAATTGCTATGTATTCTTAGGAAAGATAGTTAAGCAACTTCCTATTGTCTTCATTGTTTGTATTTCAGTTTCTATTCCAGTTGATATTTAGCCTATAGGTGGGGGGATAAGAGAAGCTGGAGTCATGCATGTGCTCAGGACACATATATGAAAGTGGATATAACAGACTAGCCTGGAATTTGAAGTTAACTTACCAGTTTCACTCCATACTGACATTCATTACACTATCCTTGTCAGATTAAGACTTTCATATGCATGGCACCAAATATGGCCAGGAATATCTAAACTGTTAGCTATATACAACCACTTTCTCAGATTAGTGATTTAAAGTGGCTTTGAGCAAATGAAACCCTTAGCTTTTAGTGAGGACCTTTTCGAACCTTTTGGACTTGTGAACAGAATCACAAAGAAATTTACCAAATTGTATCACTTAGCACCTATAACTTAGAGAAAGTAATGACATAATCAAATCATTGATGTTGACATGCCACACTACTTCAAAGAAAAGGTTAGGAAGGAAACCCCCATCAATGCTGGAAAGAGTAGACTTGAGAAACTTTGTTTTCCTGAATTTTGTTTTAATAGAAAGATTTCATAAATTTTAACTGACAGTAGCACTGGCTACCCAATCAATAAAGTCTAAATGTTTCTTTTTAAGGAAATGGTTAATACTCTTTACCATTAAAGTAATGCATCAAAATAAAATTCTGTGACTTCTGTTCGTTTATCTGTCCATCACACCCCCTAAAATAGCCATACATTGACTGATTGAAACCAAATTTTGGAAAGAAGTGCAGACAGGTAAGTGGGTACAAAGTACAGTTGGTTTTATTAGGGTGCATAGTTTAGTACAATAAATTTTCATTAACTTTTTTTATTTTTTTTTTTTTTTTTTTTTTTTTTTGCAAAATTAAATTGTATTATTTAACATACAAAATACTTCCACTATTTTAATAACAATTTAATGTTTAGTATAAGAAATACTTATTTACTAAAAATACAATATTGTTTTTTGTATATTTTCTTTAAGTTTATATATATATATAATTATTTATTTAAAAATGATTCCACTGCTACATCTTTCCTATTTTCTATATATTTTTACACACACACACACACACACATATATATATATATATATATATATATATATATATATATATGTATGTATATATACAGGAATTCAGTTTCCAGGTTGTCCTGTTTTTATGAGAACTATAATCAAATCACATGGCTAAATGCTTCAAAAAGTTGAAATTTGACTCCAGAAAGAAATATTATGTATGGCCAGTTGTATGTTGCATGCTTTAGAGTAAGAAATCCTAAGAATTTATTCTTTGCTGTTAAAAAGAGGGAAAAAAAATTTTTCTTTAAAAAATATTATTTACCATGAACTGAAATAAGATTAAAGAAATTATTAAACTGCAAAGTATGGTTTTTGTCAAAGTATTTTTCTAAACAAATCAGTTTTTCATATTTTATTGATTGATTTGCGAAATGAAACAAAATGTACGTTGTAAATCTCAGCAAAAAATATTGGCAATAGCTTCAACAATACTGTGAAGATTGCAACGCATGTTGGGCATGTTGCAAAAAAAAAATTAGGGCATCAAAATTTCCAGATTCTTTATACGTGACTTTGCTATTATAATATCTGAAACAAGAGATAAGTTGAATTTTACCAATAATGATGTTTCAATAAATACCATAGTATTTAAGATGTGCATGATGCTCAAAAACAAAAAAAAAACCCACTTCATTGACTTCAAGTGGTAAAGATATAATAATGTCCAAGGCACTAGCCTTTAATGTCTTTTATTTCCATCCCTCTCATTTTTCTCATCTTGAATATTATTGTGCTTTCCAACATTGGGAGTTTACTTCCTAATCTTTTGTTTGAAGTAGTGTAGAATGTCAACATCTTGATTTATATCATTATTTTCTCTTCAAGTTACATGTGCTATCCATTTTAATCGTTGCTGCTGTTGGTAGTCCTCAAGTGATGTAGTTTCTTTTATTTAGTAGTTCTCTGTTGACTGGCACTACAGAATTACAATGTTCAAAGGATATTCTTCGTCAAGACCCTCCAACTTCACCCACTCAAAGCCATTTTTAACAATTCATCTTAGAAAACAGTTGTATACAGCTGACAGTTTAGATATTTTTGAACAGGTTTGATATTTACTTATTCCACATTCTGAATTTTCATGATGTATTCGGTGTATATTCATTCCAATTCCAGGTCAGTAGGGCTTTTAAGAACTTAGGTGTATATATGGATATAGATGTTTATTTGTTTTTCTTTTTTTGTCTTGATAGTATAATGTTCCCTTTTAAAACCACAATTTTAGTTTTCTTTTCGGGGGTTTTTTCTTTCTTATTTCACTTTAACACAAACATGGCAAATTGTATTTATGCTCATTAGCTATACTTTAAGATTATAATACAAGATTTATTTTTCTGTTAGATGATAGTGGAAACTTTAGCCCAAATATTTCTAATGATAGACCAAAGTTACTGCATAACCTGCAGAATTTGGTTTGTAAAGTGGTACTTCTCACTATACTAACTTTAGTAATCAAGTTGAAACTATTTTCACATTATCAGTGAATTATGTACTTACAATAAACTTGTTTTACAAATTCTCACAAAAGCCGACATACCTGGAAAGTTTCTAATAGTGTGAATGAAGCATTAAAATCTGGAGGGTGAGAATTTTTATTATATTACAAATATTTTTTCTCTTCTCTGCCTCTGCCCTAATGAGTCATATTGTTAATTGGTTGCCATTTAAAAACAAGGCAAACAGATCCAAATTAAGATTTATGACTGACCCAATCTATTTAATTCTATAAATATGAAATGAAAATGTCCAAGTTCTTTTGACTTTAATATTTTAAACAATTTGTCTTGCGTTTAACTCCCTTTTGTGATGTTTATTTTCTATAACTGTTTATATTTAATACCATTTTCCTTGTAAGCGCTGTACTTTCGTGCTTTTATGGTGGGTGGGGAATGTATAACTAAATAGAAAAAGGTTTTAGTGTGATGCATTTCATCCTTCAGAACTTCATTGGACTAAATTTGTTACATTGGTGCATGAATGCTGGGAATTGAAATTTCCCCCCCCCCAGTGTTCCTCATTCGTGCACATGTGTAGTCACACCAGCGTTAAGAGATTTAGTCCAATGAAGTCCTAAAGAATAAAATGTGTCAGATAAATGTTTTTCAACCTCGTCATATATTCTCTCCAATATTATTCCTGATATATTAGAATTTATATATTGTTCTCTCACAAAATATATTTATAATACCCCACACTGATATATATATATACGAATGATGTTTTAAGGTATGCTATATTTATGAGTAAAAGTGCTAAATATCAGACAGCTAAAGTAAATATAAGTGTACATTGTGTGGCTACAGTCTTTTTCATGCTTGAACGCAATCTTTATGCCGTGTCTGTCTTATATATATATATATATATAAAATGTGTGTGTGTGTGTGTGTGTGCACTTTTAAGTAGTGGTTACAAGTTTGAGATAACTACCGTATTTTCTGGCTTACAAGATGTTGTGGCTCCTAAATATTGGAAAGAAATTTTTAAGAAAAAAGTCATTCTCATGCAACAACACATTCACCATGCATCCCTCATATACTGGTGCCACATATTGTTTACATTAATCACTTCTCTGATTTTTTTTTTTTTTTTTTTTTTAGTTGGTGTTTATTAAATATACTATACATCTTTCAATTTCCAAGGAGGTTTTATTTTCATAAAAATGAATTAAAAGTTTTAAAAATATGCATGTAAAAATAATAACAATCAAAGAAATTTTATTCCTCCTCCAAATCCCAAGAACTCGTCACTGCTGGATTCATATAAAAGCTTTAAATTATCACCTGCAGAATCATCATTGCTGTTGTTAGTCATGTATAATAAATGATCCTCATTACCATCCATGCCATTACTTATACCATACTTTTTGAAAGACTTTACAACAATTTTATTATTAATAGCATTCCAGGATTTCAACATCCATTAACACACTTGAGCTATTGATGGGCATTTCATCCTTCCACACGGCGTCATTTCATGCCTTCCCTCTGCCATCCATTTAGACCATTCTTCATGCATGTTATTCTTGAATGGTTTGTTGATGCTCACATCTATTGGCTGCAACTGGAGAGTAAGGCCACCAGGAATTACAGCTGCATCTTTTTCCACTTTAATTTCAACTTCATTCATCTAGCCTTTGTGCTACTCAATAACAAGAATTTTTTCTTGGGCAATGTTATCCTTTTGAAAATCAACAATGGTGATAGTTTGGTGCTATAAGCTTAACAAGCTAAAACTGCAGTGTAAAACACTTCATGAACCAAAAACCCCAAGATGTAGTGTCTTAGAAGTCTTTTACTCTCATGTTCATTACAAGTTTTCCTGCTTCCAATATTACCATTTTCATATTAACTGCAACACCTAATTTTCTGTGTTTCATTATCCATGTACACAAGTTTCTGTAACTGTGACCATTTTGCTGGTACTTGACATAAATTGTGCTTTCTTTGTTTTCCACTGCTAAATCATTTTCTTCAGTAGGCCATGGTCCAAAGTGTCTTTCTGTTGCCATATTCTTTGACATGTTGTACAACTTGTAGCTTGTATGTGATAGCATCAAAATGATTTCTACTATCTTTACAAGATAGCTAACATTACACTGTAATTACTCAACATACAAATTCACGTCCCTGTCAGTCAAATCAGTTAAGTGACTGTCCAAACTTACTTGAGCCTGATCATTGCCTTATGTTCGTCTTGGAAGATGCACATGTATTTTTCAGGCAATTTTTTAGGAAAAAATTGCATCTTGTAAGCAGGAAAATATGGTAAATCAAACTAGTTCGACAATTTAAATATCAGAGGACAGAAAGTGGAACAAGAACCGTTTACCCCCTATAAATTAAATCGAGTGTTCAGTTCAGAATTCCTGTAGGATACCTGGATCGATATGCACCTGATGAAAGCCGAAGGGCACAGTGGCCAAAGCATTTTGATAACAATAACAACAAAGATGAGGACAATAGTGTGAATGTAAATAGTGCATATAATTAATATTAGTAGCATTTTAAGTTCAATAGACATTTAATTTTTCTATTTCTTAATTTCCATTATCCACAGTTAATACGTTAAAATTGCCAGATTATTGGCCATCTATAGTTTTAATTTTCATATGATTCTTAACACTAGAGTGGGCATAAATGTTGCTCTATATCCATGTTGCATATTTTTTTTCTTTTTTTACTGTGACCAGTTAACTCCTACTTTCTATGACCTGCTTACAATAGCATTCTTTCGTTGTTAGTTCATGGCAATTCATCTATTAGTTCATTTATCTACAAGACGCTGCCTCGAGAAGTCATGTCCCATATCTCTCATAAGGTTACACATTCAAAAGGTACATTCTTATTACTAGGTAAGCTCTGTTTAACTCATTTTGATTTGTAAATTTCTCTTGTTGATCTGTAACTTTTATTTGCAGTTATAGACTGTGGTTTCTGTATTGTTTGTCAGCATATAATAAACATTGATTTTTTTTTTTTTTTTTTTTTTTTTCCTCCTATAGTGAGGAAAAGTAATAAATTTTTGCTCTCAAATATTAAGTTGGATCATTTTTATTTTAAGACCTACAAAAATTGACATTTTAATTTGAACCTTTTGTCATTTCGAGTAAGATTTTGCACATTAAAATTAGTTCACATTATGTTCATGAAGGTTTGATCACACTCCTTATGGTAAGAAGTCTAAGTTTAATTAGTATTTATTATGTCCTTGCACTGTACTAAATCATAACTAATAATACGTACCACAAGTCATTCTAGATGCCCTGCATGAGCCTTCACTACTGTCTCTTCCACTGGATGCACGAGAAGATTTAAATATGTAACCTGAATTGGCTTATCTCAACTAAGTCAAAGTTTTTGTTTTGATTTTAGGTAAAATTGAATATTCTTTAAAAACAACAGAAAGAATTTCAGGAAACAAAAATAAAAACAAAGTTCATATTAAGTATGAAAGTAAATATTGCTTTTAGGAGAAATTGCAAGTTTTTGTTTTTGCTTTAAACTGAAATTTCTAATATATACAGTTATTTCTAAAGTAATATTTTAGTCCTAGAGAGTAAGCTAGACTCTGTGTCATGTCTCTTCAGTACATTGGTGATCATGGCTCTTCACAATTTCCTGTCATCTTAATAAATTTTGTCTTTATATTATCTCTCCTAAACCCTGTCCTGCCATCTGTTTACACAAATTCACAAGGTAGGTTATTCATTGTTTTCTTCTGTCCCTCTTGCATTCAATCTGTCCTGTGAGTATCAAAATTTCCCAACCCTTTTTCATTATGTGCCCTAGAAATTTCAACTCTTTCTGATAAGTATAAGGGTCCTTTTTGCTTCCATTGTTTCTAGAACTTTGTTGTCACTCACATGTTACTCCTTCACAATCACTCAGTTCCTATCAATGTTAATATGACAATATATTGGCAAAATATCACTGACATTGTTTTGAATCATTATTAATTTACTGCCAGAGTAAGAAGTTGAAGTTGTTGGTATGATGCTGAATGAATGTAAGTGCATTTTCTTGTGAAATAAGGAAAAATTCCTAAAATATAAAAATTAAGATTAAAATGCATAATGATTTTTTTTTTTTTAAATTGGATCCTAACTTCACAAAGTTTTAAAGGAAATGGAAACAAAGAGACATGTAGCATCAGAAAGAGACAAGTGAAATTTCTAGGGCACATAATGAAGAAAGAGGGCTCCGACAATTTGACGCTTACGAGATTATTGAAGGCAAGAGGGACAGAGAGAATCCACACATAACCTATGAGCTTGTATAAAGGGTTGGAAGAGCAGATTAGGAGAAATAGCAAAAATGCAAAATTTACTAAAGGCTACTTTTGTGGAGAAATAAGACACCTTAAAGAACTCGGAGTGAGTCAACAAGAATCCAGTGGAGTCGGTCAAAGAGAATTTCTAATGATGCCACAGCAAGTAACCTAAGCAAGACATAACTGCTAGGTTGAGTTATAACAGCTACAAAAAACAGGAAGTTATGGAGAACCATGATTGCCAACCTCCTGAAGGAAGACTGCACATAGAAGAACCTTCTTCTGAGTGGCTAAAAAGAAGCAATTCTTATAATCTGTTATTTTCAAAATAAAAAGTGGGGGAGGAACTCCATCTTGGATGATTTAGAAGAAAATGAATCCATTTTGGTGACATGTAGATGCTCTATCTATAAAAGGCAGGATGTGTGTGTGTGTGTGTGTGTGTAATGAATGCATGGCCGCAATTTTCGATGGATTTGCACCAAAATTTACATGCACATGCTCCAAGTTAGCAGGAAGGCCAAGACCGATTTTGCATTTCCAAACTCCCATCGATAGTGGAAATAATCAATTTTTTTTCATGCTTCTACGGCAGTTCTCATGTAGTTTGCAGCCATTTTGTACTGGCCAGAGTGAGAGCCAACAGCTGACTGACATGAATGTTAACTAGCATGCTACCATGCAAAAAAAATCGATAGCTGCATTTGTCACAAGCGGGAAAAATTTAAATCTGCATGCCACTTCAATTGGCTCATTTGCTTGCTTAAACTTGTTGATTCTGGTTCTGCAGAACTGGGTTGGGTGTGAAAAAGTATTTGTTGTTAACATTCTTTTTTTTTCATTCAGTTTTTCCAGTTACGAGTCCTTTTTTAAAGCTGATCGTTTTGTGTTCATTTTGTTTAGTTCTTTTTTTTGTAACAGATTTAATGTTTAGTATAGAGCGTAGAAAAAATTCGCAGTGTGACATAGGCAAGAAGTAAAGCATGTAGCAACATCAGCATGGCAAAGGGCACTCCTTTAAAGGCAAGGAAGGGCAAAAATATTTTAAGTCAAGTGATAGCAATTGCTGTATGAGTCGTACAATTTTTGAACCAAGCATGGGCAACGCCGGGCCATGCTGCTAGTTTTTCATAATTGTTGTTATTGATTCTTTTTATCTATACATATAAAGGGCAGTTGTCTTTGTCTGGCTAAAACTAAAAATCTACATTAATTAATGACAAAGTAAATATCTATATATATATATATATATATATATATATATATACATATATATATATATACACACACACAAACTTGGTATCACCCAAGCCAGATTCTTGTAAAGAAAATGATCATTGTATGTGACTGGTCGATCATTATTGTTTCCACCACCCACTACCCTCAGGAAATGAAGGAATTACAAAGATTAGATATGTTAAATATTTTCTTTCTTCTATGTACTGAATCCCGTCATGATATACGTGATCATAGCTGTCCACAACTTTATCTTCCTTGTCTCTTTGCAGTTTTTTCTCCCTTTGCTAATGATCCCCTCCACCATTCTGCAGTCCATTCACACAAGCTCATAATGTAAATGGCTCATTGACTTCCCCTATCCTTTTCATCCTCAATATACCCTGTGAGGGTTAAGTTTACCAAGCCCTCTTGCCTCATAATGTGTCCAAGGAATTACAACTGTCTCACTTACTAGCTTTGAATATATATTTTACATCATAGTTTAAATTATTTTTAATGGCAATATTAGAATTTCATAAACTTGTAATAACAGCAGAAAAGAAACTCATTTCAAATTGAGCCAAGTAACATGTATGAAATTCCAGTAACTTAATATTCCCTTCTGAAATGGTGATGCTAATGATTGGGGATATCTTATATGCCATCAAATACGGTATTTATTCTTATGTTTGTGAAGCATAGGATGCTTAATGGAACTTTGACTTCTCTATCATACTAATAAGGTACACATGCTTGCTTGCGTACACACACACACACACACACACACACATGAATAAATATCAAATTACAAAATATACATACCTCAGAAATCTAAATTTCATCGTTTTGGTTCAGGATTTTCAGGCTAGGTTATATTAGGTTGGTGCAAAAATAATGACGTAATAATGTCATTTTTTGACGTATTTTTTAACGTCAAAAAACGACATTATTACGTCATTATTCTTGCACCAACCTAATAGTTTTCTACTTATAAATTGATTGTTTGTACTGCCTCTGCATTTAATTAAGCTCTCAAATTGCATTTTTTTTCTTTAAATGTTTACAATACCATATAGACCAAGTTTTAGGTCAGCTGCTAAAAAAGTTTGTTCTCTGTGTTGGGCAAGACAATTTTTCTTTCTAGAATTTATCTTCCATATCTATAAAACTACCAATTTGCCCATGTTTAGAATATTGCTGCCACATATCGTTCAGTGCTCCTGCTATTTATCTAGAGCTGCTTGATAAAATCCAAAGAATCGGCAATATTATTGGTCCTGATCTGGTATCTTGGCTTAGTGTCATTTTCCTCCCTATGGTAAGGCTGCCTCTCTGTGCTGTTTCTATTAATATTTTCACAGTAACTGTTTGGGTAGTACCTATACTTTTTGAATTTAGTCATAATACTAGACTGGTGGTGAGATCTCATCAATTTATAGTTGAGTTGGCTAGATATAACCATAAGTTCTATGCTAACAGCTTTTCTTGCCCTTGTGGAAATCTCTTCTGCCTCCATGCTTTCCAACCAACTTTAGTCTTTGAAAATTTAAATGTAATGTCAATTGTTATCTACTGTCCTCCTGATTACTCTTTTTTTGTTCTCAGTTATTAGTAATGTTTCTGCTTCTAATTCTACCACACTCAGTAACACCTTGTGTCTTGGAATAACTTATTTTGAAATTTATGGCGCTTTATAAGCACATACATTCATAATATTATTTTCTATGGATATGGAGAAAACCTATCATTTTAATAAGGGGTGGTACTCATTTTCACTGACAACTATTGTATCAACATATTAGTTACTTTCGTATATATATAAATTCCCAAATCAATTCTGTGGACAAGCCAAATTGGTATTAGATGACAACTGGAAATAAATCTTATTTTTTGCCGATGTGTATCATCTTCTGACTTTTTCAAGGCAAAAATGAAATTGAAATGTTTTCGTTGTTATAGTTACATTACAAAATCCAAATTTAAAAAGAGACGCTTCTATGTAAACATCTTTCTAGTTAATGTAAATTTTCTTTATACTAAGAGTTTTTTCCAGTTGTCATTTTGTACCAATTGGTCTTGTCCACTGGGAATTTAACTATAATATTGTGGACATGGAAAGAAAAAACTCTTCGTATAAAGGAAATTTACATTAACCAGAAAGTGGCATATGCAGAAGCATCTTTCTTTCTTAAATTAGGATTTTGTAATGTAAAAATATGTTTCATTTCTGTCTTGAAAAAGTCAGAAGACAAAACATATCAACAAAAAACTAAGATTTTTTTTTTTTTCCAAATTTCATATATATATATAACCTGATGCTTTTGCTGCAACTATGCTGTGCAATCCTTAGTGGCAGTATTTGAGAGAGAGCACATAATCTGGTAAGATAAACAATTTGAGCAAGGCCACAATGTTTAATCTCTCAGTCATGATGACTTCTCACTTTGTGCTGGTACAACTATCAACAGGGTCTGAACAGTTCTACCTACCCAGTTTCACTCAGAAGTCTTTGGTAAACCCAACAATATGGGTTTCAAGCATTTCTCAATGGTGCTGCATGCTGGATCATTTCACTAGGTTAATATTATCAAAAACTCCTCTCCTTGACAAACTGATCATGGTAAGATTTGAACATGTCTCACAATGCAAACACTTTTAATCATTTGGTCACATACACACAAATATGCCTAAGCATGCATCTGCAACTGGGATTAGCTAGCAAATGAGCATACACAAAAACAAGTCATTACTATTATTACTTATATATATTGGTTGTACAGAAGGCCAATTCAAAAAGAGACGGTATAACCATTTCCTCGTTTAGAGTCCAACATCAATAATTCAACACAAAGCTTGCAGATCATTATTTAAAGTTTAAAGCAAAGTACAATAAAAGTTCTAATATCAAATGGAGGGTTCTACGATGAGTACAGACAACAGAAGTAACTGGCAGATGTTGCAATTTATGTCAAGAGGAGAAACTAATCATCGCAACTCATACTGATAAGTGAATTGCTTAATGAAAGATCAGAAATAATGGTAAAATGCAGACACTTGAGAAAGATTATGTTGTAGAATTATGAGCCAGGATCAGCTAGGCAGATTATAATAATTTTTTGTCCCCACCCCCCTCATAATCTTCCTCCTAAGTAGTGACTATATATATAATGTTGTCAACAACCAATATGCTGGGGGTACTGCCTGATGATACTTATTATGGTTGAAACCACAGTTGCAACCTTTTAGCTTCTTAGTTTTTTAAGGAGATATATATATATATATATTATTATTTTTTATTTTAGGATATTAAAACAAGTTAAAAATTGTTACACAATGGCAATTATGTTTCGACTCTACAAATGTGTCCCTTTCAGTGATGGTAAACTACTAGCGAATGAACAATTAATTTAATTTCAAAAGCAGAATACTTATCTGGAGACATATAATATACATCCCACCAGTACAAACTGTTGTCTTCTAAACTGTGAATGCCAATTTCTGGAAAGATATAAAACTGCAATGATAAAAAAAAAAAACTTCCTAAAGAGAGCACACCTAATTTCCTTTTCCCAGAGAATATTTCTGAGTGAACTAAAACACATAAAACACACATTAGTCAACAATAATTTTCCCAACTACATCATCAATAAACAAATGAAATTATTCTCGCAAAAAATACATGACACCAGTAATAAAAATACTGCACAACAAAACCTCAACATATTTTATTGCAACCAGATGCACAATATATAATTATTGTGCCTCTGGTGTGCAGCAGGATGAATTCGTTATATGAAGAATCAGTAAAAATCATATTTCTGCCATAAATCTTGAAAAATGTGTACAGACTTTAAAGCTAGTTTTTATGTTACTTTAAACTCAATATAAATTAAAAACTTTTAAAATAACTAATTTTTTTTCAGTTATTTTTTTTTTTTTTTTTGGTTATTTTTAAATTTGATTTTTTAAGTATTCCCTACTCATCTGGACACAAATCCCAATGCTAGATGTTCAGGCACCGGATGAATGGCAGATTTTCAATCCTGGTATCATCCCAATTCCAAAAAGGTATAATATATTTATGTAGAGCAAATGTTGCCCAAGTTAGAGGGGTCTCAGATGAACAGACAGAATGTACTGTTTTATTTAGATTACAGAAAATGGAAAGCCACAAACTTTATTGTCAGTAATTAAAATAACCCCACCAAATCTTACAGTATATTGGTTATCATTAGTTTCTAAGTTTCACTGTCTAGTACAAGACTGTTTCTTGTCATAAATCAATTACTTATATCCAACATGCTATCACCTTCTTGACTATCTGATTAAAGTGTTATAAAAATATCTAACTACCCACAATTTAGAAGAACTCTTAAACATTCTAGTAAAAAAAAAAAAAAAAAAAAAATTAGTGTTCCATATAAATTACATTATCAGAAACATTTCACTATAAGAGAAGGCCTGCTATATAAAATATCTGGCTTCCACTATCAACCTCATCTTATTCAATAGTGGGAATGTGGTATCGAATATCTTTTTAAATAAATAGATGTTCATTTAAATTCCAGCTGTAACCAACATATAAATCTTAGCATAAATGCTCCTACTAGTATTCCAAAACACAAAACAATGCATTTTTAAATGGTCAAAACATGAAGAAAAAGTAATAACATCTAAAATAAACTTCCTTGAAAATTGCTAAAGAAGTGGCTGAATGTGCTTGGAATACTGGAAAATATGAACAATTTTTGCACTCCCTTACACCTGCCAAATGAAGAAATGTATGAATGCTTTAAATATTAAATAAATATTAAAAATTTTCCTTGTATGTTATATTCAATTAAACATGATTAAAAGAATGGTTGCTGCTATATATATACATATATACATATATATATATATATATATATATAGATAGATATATAGAGAGAGAGAGAGAGAGAGAGTTCTATGATGAGAACAGACAACGGATGCATGATTCATTAAATAATATAGACAAGTTTTGTCTATTTTTTGTATTGGTTTAAACCAATGGCTTCTGTTATCAATTATAGGCATTTAAGAATATTTGTGAAAATTTCATAGTTTATATTGTTCAGGTTAGGTTTCAACTGTTTCATGAATATTGCTTCAAGAATTTTTATTTTTTTGTTTGTTTTCTTGTTTAAGTATAATTGTTTTCAATGAGGATTTTCCGAAATTATGTATGCAGCCAGGCATGTTGTTTTAAATGCCTAAAAATGTTAGTTATCATTCAAATATAGTCGAGCATCATGAAAGCAAGTTTGTGGTGTGTCCAACGTAAATATTATTTAATCTGTTGGAGATACAATCTCCCAAAGGGCACTTGAATTTGTAGACTGTTGGTTTTTTGCAAATCACTAATGGGGGGAGAAAAATCATTGCGAATAATTGAGTTGGATATACTAGATTTAGTGTAGTATATAATTAACTTAATTTTTTCGCTAGGATCTGCTGAAGATATATTAGTATTTACTAATTTTTTTTAATATATTTTCATCTTGTTTATAATTAGTATGCATTTGATTACGATATAGGAGATTAATATGTTTGGGATTAGTTGAAGCAGTATTATGTTCTATTTACTTAGTATTGAGACTTCTAAGACAGCAGCTTATTTGTTCATCAACTATATAGTTTGGAAAGCTATTATTCATAAGTGTTCATTTTATATTCTTTAGTTCACTGTAAAAAATTTGTTTTGTGGATGAATTAGTTTCTGCAAGATGTATTAGGTTTTTTTATAATTGCTATTTTGTAGTAATATGGGCATTCGCTCTTGTATGCATGAATTTATGCTGGTAGTTTTTTTTTTGTATGGTGAAATAGTAAATTTGTTAATTGTGTTTATCAATATGTCAAGGACGGAAATTTTATTATTAGTATTGAGTTCATACGTGAATTTAAGGACATAATTATTTTGGAAACGTTTTTGAAGTTGAAGTATTTCATCTGTATTTTTAACTAGCATAAGGATATCATCAACATATGTTAGGTAGATTGATGGTTTTTTAAAATCTGTAAATATCTTATTTTCAAGGTTCGACATGTAGAAATTGCTAAATGTCAGACCCAGTAATGAACACATGGAGACACCATCACGTGTGTGTGTGTGTATATATATATATATATATATATATATATATATAATTATGATCAAAGAAAGGGACATCAGTAGTACAAGCTAATAATAGTTTCCCCAATATATTAGGATTAATTTTAAGTGTAGGTAAAGATGAGTTACTGTATATATTTCTTAAAATTATGTAAATAAGTTTTCAACATCAAGTGAAGCTATGATTTCATTGTTGGGTTTTTCACTTTTTAGGATTTGGATTACATCTAATGTTGACTTAACACCATATTTACTAGGAAGATAGGGAGTAGTGAGTTGGTTAATTTATTTTGTTAGATGATATACAGGAGTTGGAATTTGCGATATGATAGGATGGAGGGGATTATGTGTTTTTATAGTACCGTATATGTAACCATGTCTATAATCACCAATTTTAGGGAGTTTTAAAGAGTTCTGTTCAGCATTATTAGCATTAATGAGTTTAAGCTTTGATTTTAGTTGGTTGGTCAGGTTCTTGTTGAGTTTTTAAAGTTTAAATTATCAAATATTTCTCTGTTGCTGTAGTTGGTGGATAATCTAATATGGACTGATTTTATGCAAATTACCTAGAATTTTGTGGTGGTAGAGGTTTGAATCTTTACTAACATATCTATGGTTATATAGTTCTTTTGTATATGGTTTATGGCAACCATTATTCAGAAAGTTGATCCCTTTGGCATTGGTGGTGGTAATATTAAAAAAAAATTTTATAAGTTCTTTTCACAATTGGTCTATATATTTACTGATGCATTTCACTGTTGTCTTTCATCTCTTAGCAGATCAATACAACTGATTTTAAAATTTCTGATACCACTCGGACAACAATATCTCCAATTATTTCTACCCAGGTCAACTTGCACAAAGTTATTATGAGGCTCTTGTCTTTATACCTGAGCTACGGCCATTCAACACTCCTTTGTTCACTGTCAAGCTGGCTATACATGATGACCTTAGGTATTCTGTTGTCACTCATCCTTGCAACATGACCAGCACAGGAAAGTTTTGACTGCATCAGGAAAGTCTTGGTTCTACCAATGTTGCATTTTGCGAGATCAACATTGGACACCGTATTAGCAAAAGTATAGCCACAGATTGCATGGCGACAACTTTTTTGGAAGACAACAAGCTGATTTATATGGGACCTATATAGGGTACATGATTCTGAGCCATGCAACAGTGTGGTCAGAACAGCTGCCCTATAAATACCTATTCTCTACCTCTCTCTTTCCACAGGCATTGGCGAAGCTTCCCAAATGCACTTGTAGCTTTGGTAATCCAGTTTGTTATTTCGGCATCAAGGAAGGAATTCCCATTCATCTTGCTAAATATGTAAATGATTTTACTTCAAGTTCTTCCCATCAATCTGTATGGAAGTATCTGGGAATTGATGAACTTTTTGCAGGTTGTCTGAAATCCCAAATCTTTCTTTAGGCAAGGAGTCGGCTAGTGAATTACCTCTGTTTTCTTAATGGTAATGCTAAAAGCTTTGCAACAGAGAAATAGTTGATGAATTCTTAGGCTTCCTCTAGGGATGTTGCCACAAGTGCAGCATCATCAGCAAACAGTAGATCATGAATAATGCTAGTTCAAATATGTGTTTTAGCTTAGGTTGATGGTTGAAAAGGGCATCACTGGTTTGAAATTTAAATTTAACACCAATGTTCATGTCACCAAAGGCATATTTTAGCATTACTGAAAAGAATGGAGCAAAGAGAACATTGTTTCATGCCATTTGTAACATCACAGGAATCGGAATTTCCCATCGGGTACAACAGTAGCTTTCATCTGCTCATGAAAGGAGATTATAACATTTTGTCAGTGATTCCAAGATTTTTTAAGAACTTTCCAGGTTGCTTCATGATTTACAGTGTTGAAGGCCCTTAGTAAAAGGTCAACAGACACCATATACAACTCCTGGTTCTTTTCATGCATTTTTTTGGCTATCTGACAGTGAGAAGATCATGTCAGTAGTGCCACAACTGGTCCTGAAACTACACACACACACATGTATATGTGTGTGTTACATTATCATTTTAAATGACTTCTTGTTGACCAAATCACTTAAAGATCTATAATAATTTTCCCATAATTATGTGAAATTACTACATTTCACAAACTGCTCACCAGGATTATAAGATTGAAGCTTTGTTTCAGATTCTTATTAGTGCTTCTTTATGCAGAATTTAATGCTTTCGATAAGGAATGAAATTTTTTGTTTTGTACTGAAATGTTATTACATTTGAATGGATTTTATTCATTTTACAACATACATCATTACTTCTTTAATAACTATAATAGGTAATGATCTGTGATAAATAATATGGAAAGAAAAATGTATAATGTATAAAAATATTATTCTTTCTTGTAATATTTCGATAGCATTAATTCTGAATTTGTTTTACCATTATTTTTAGAATATTTTAACACTCATATATTTGTGTGCAGAACATTTGTTATGTAGAAAATATATTTGCTTGACAAACTGGTTGCTTTGAACAAATAAATTCCTTGTATTTTTATTTTAAGTTAAGCTTAATTACTTTATAAGTCTAGAGAGCATAATTGTTCTTAAGGAAGATTTCTTGCACTTGGCTTCTTTTGGGTTGATTATGTGACGTTTACTTAAATGTATACTCTGTTCTCTCTGCTCAATAGAAAAAAAATCTCTGCTTGTTGATAATAATTTTATTATGAAAGAGCTTTGACATCTTGTGTTTGTTTTTCTAATGTTTTTTGCAGCTGTTGTGCTGTGTAAATTGATGGCTGAACATTTTAACTTTATTATCAATTATATGGTTACAGATTCTCCATGACATTTCTTTTAATCAATTCACCCCAGGCAAGGCAATAAAGCCATACTGAGTGTTAGAGAATATTACTATTATTAAGGAGAGAGAACAATAAAAGAAGAAGAATTAAGAAGACTGAAGATAACAATTGGCATTGCATTTAAATTTTTAAACATGAAAGTTGACTGGGAAGCCAGAAGTGTTCTGCAAGCAAGAAGTGCACTAAAAGAAGTTGTTAGCATAGAATTTACAGTAACACATTAAGAATCTGTAACATTTTATTTTCCAGCATCACACATACATAGCAATTTTTAATAAAAATATTTTTCATCTATTATAATTCTTGGCATTATTTTTTTGTTTACCAATTTGACTTAGGTGTTAAAGCTAAATGTAAAAAACATATGCATTTTTTTTCTTTCATTGGTGGGATTAGTGTTATGCAATTATATTCATGTTATATTAGTGTCAGTGTTATACAATTAGTGCCACACAGTTGTATTAGTGCTGTAATAGTGTTATGCAGTTGTATTAGTGCTTTACATAACCTGTGATATCCTTGGGCAAGTTTTATTAAGCAAATAATATCTAAAGCTGTTTTTACCTTATTACCTTTTACATTGTATTTTAGTGCAGATTTTAATTGAATCCAAGTATAATTAAGCAAAGTCTGGCTTTCATCCACTTGTGAAAGGACATTTATAATATTCAACATAATATTGTGTTAGTGTTGCATGATTGCCTTAGGGCCGTGTTAGTGTTATGCAGTGATGCCGTGTTAGTATTATGCAATGGTGCCGTGTTAGTATTACGCAGTGGTGCCATGTTAGTATTACGCAATGGTGCCGTGTTAGTATTACGCAGTGGTGCCATGTTAGTATTACGCAATGGTGCCGTGTTAGTATTACGCAGTGGTGCCATGTTAGTATTACGCAATGGTGCCGTGTTAGTATTACGCAGTGGTGCCATGTTAGTGTTACGCAGTGGTGCCGTGTTAGTATTACGCAATGGTGCCGTGTTAGTATTACGCAATGGTGCCGTGTTAGTGTTACGCAGTGGTGCCGTGTTAGTATTACGCAATGGTGCTGTGTTAGTATTACGCAGTGGTGCCGTGTTAGTATTACGCAATGGTGCCGTGTTAGTGTTACGCAGTGGTGCCGTGTTTCTGTTACACAATGGTGCCGTGTTAGTGTTACGCAATGGTGCCGTGTTAGTATTACGCAGTGGTGCCATGTTAGTATTACGCAATGGTGCCGTGTTAGTATTACGCAGTGGTGCCGTGTTAGTGTTACACAGTGGTGCCGTGTTAGTGTTACGCAGTGGTGCCGTGTTTCTGTTACGCAGTGGTGCCGTGTTAGTGTTACGCAATGGTGCCGTGTTAGTGTTACGCAGTGGTGCCGTGTTAAGCAGTTGTATATTTGCTTTACATAACCTGTGATATTTTGGCAAGTTTTATTAAGCAATAAACTAAACCTGTTTACCTTAATAATTCATATATAGTAGAATTCAATTCTGGTGAGTTTTAAGAGAAAAAAAAATAATGAAAGAAGCTTCATTGTATTTTAGTACAGATTTTAATTGAATCCAGTATACTCACTTTGGCTTTTCATCTCATTGTCCTTATGATTTTACTGCTCCTCTATTCATTCTTGTATAATTCTAGGAGGGGGTGGGATTTATAATTAAGCACTAAATTTGTGATCTTTGCTTGAAAATTTCTTTGATCGAGTTTTGACATTCAATTAGTAGAATGTGCATCGAGAATGAGGAAGGTTGTCAGAAATTGGCCATTAGTCTTTTAACTGCAAATCACAGAACTGAAATGAGGGAAATTCCTGTCTCACTGTACACATTATGATAGAAATTTATGGTTAAGGCACGTTTTACTGATAAAATGGGTTTATATGAAGGAGGATGTGCTAAAAAGTTCTTAGATTGACTCAGAAGTTCTAACACACTCTTTCACAGGAACACACATTTATTCATTAACATTTTCTCCAAAATGTCAATTTGTAGCACCTATTACTATGGAAATATTTGCTCTATTAATGGATAGGATATATCCTATAATACAAATGAATTATAGTAGACACTATATCACTCTTACAAGTGGCTAGTTTTATAAATTTTGCCAGATTTTGTGTTTTTTGTTATAATTAAAAATTATAGTTACAGAAGGTGCAGAAACTTTAAAAACCACATGCTTTGAAAAAAAATCTTATGACAGTTTTAAAGACAATATTAATGTGAAATATATATTGTGTTCTGAAACTGGTTTTAGAAGTTTGTTCATCCATTGGTATTTGTGAGTTTTTATATTATTTTGTATGAAACATGCTGCACATCATTCAGAATAGCATTCTAAATTTCATCTTTGGCTGACAGTATTTTGCCAGTAATGTTCACCGTCCTCTTCTGACTGCTCCACAGGTTTTCAGTTGGATTAAATTTAAGGCTAACAATCTGACCATTTCATCTAATGAGCATCTTTGAAACCAGTGTCATTCAGATTTTTTTTTCATGCACAAAAGATTTTCCTTTTGAAAGTGCTCAACTTCTTTTGAACCATATGCATGTAAAAAAAAAAAAAAAATTCTCTTTATTTATTTGTTAAATAAATCTGAACTATGTAGATAGATTTTACCAACATTCAATAAATAAGCATTTAAATTGCAATAAATATTTATTGTATATAATCTTAATAAATCATGAAGTGGTTGATATGAAATAGTGTGTATGTATAAAATATATATATGAAGAAAAATATATGGAAAAAACAAACAAAAATCCTAATATACATTGTTTGTTTTTTTTCGTATATTTTTCTTCATACTGTTGGATCTATATCCATATATTTGCTTTTATATATATATATATATATATCTCACAGTTATGGAAATGAAACTAATGTGACATGTATGTTCTATGTTCTGAAACTAGTTTCAGTAGTTGTTCATCTTTGGTTGATAGTATTTTGCCAGTAATGTAAACTTTTCTTTATGAACTGCTCCCCAGGTTTTCAGTTGGATTATGTTCAAAGCTAACAAGCTGCTTCATCGAATGAGGGTCTTTGAAACCCATTTTCCTAATCATAGAACCTGTTCCTTTTTGTAGAATGCAAATGTAGCATTTGCTAAGTTTAACTTAGTACAAGGCCAACAAGTGTGGAGCACCCAGTGAAGATCAATCTCACTACAATAACAATGGCATGTGAAACTATTTTGCTAATCATTGCTTCTTGTTGAATGTCTTTACTAAGTATGGCATAAATCTACCAGTTTGGGGGTACAACTCAATACATTAGTAAATTGGTTTGAAAGAAATAGCTTGTACATTCTTGTAGGAACACTGGTTATTGAATGAGCTTAGTTTCAACTGGTGAACAACTGTATTTAGTGAGTATCAAATGCCTTATCTTTGTAGTGATCTGCAAGATTATTGCTAGACATAAGGCACTCTATAATATGTTAAAATGTTGACATTAATTGGAAATACAAGTATAGCAATTGGTAATATAATTATCTTTTTTAGATATACCAATTCTAAAATTTATCATTTAAAGTGTTAAAAACCTTTATCTTAAATTATGGACATGTAACGGGTGTGCTTTCTCTCATTATGGGCATTCTATATCTGTGATGTAATAACTGTAGTTTTACAGACGAAACGGAATAGCTGGAAGGAAAAAGAATGACAAACATGCTTTGTTCTCAGAGAGACTTATATACTATGACATACACAAAACACACACACACATATATATATATATATATATATATATATATATATACATACACATACATGTACATATACCATGTGTAGAACTATACATCACATTATCTACCCATCAAAGCAACGTATAAGGTGGAACAGAAAGGAAAGTTCTTACATATAATTTGGAGATACTACTGACCTGGAGAAACCATTTTTAGGACCCTGTAAAATAACCACAACAGCAATGGTAGTAGTAATTCTCAATTACTTTATTCTCATAATTCTCTGTCCCCAAGACCCTCAACTGTTTATATAACACTGGACAAGGCAAATTATGTCTGTCTGTAGAAGCCCCCCCATTATCTAACAAGACCTTCCATTTCAACACTGTAAATTTAAACTGTCCAGATTCTCTATGCCCCAAAGGGAAAAGCCAACATATGCTTGCAAGCTACATGGAGAGGCAATCTTCTTGTGTGGTTGCTGTCCATGAACTGAAAAATGACTGCCACTTTGGTCACTGTATGGAGTAATGTCATGAAGCAACTGTCATGTGACCCATGAGACTTATCTCCATCAAAGGGAGATAAGCACCTTCTGTATCATTACAGACATTTGAAAATTTACTTAAATGGCATAATTAAACTTTTTTGAATATGAACAAGTTTTAGGATTGATAAAGTTGTAAATCTTAAATGCGATGGTCACAATATATATAGTGGACACCATTTCATTTCCTGGTTCTTCACCTTTTCACATGTACTGAGATAAGTCATTTACTCGTTTTTTAATTCCTCAAAATTGGCATGTTTTTGCTTGCTTAGTTTAATATTTTCAGGATATTATGATTTTTATTTTAAGGTAATATGCAAAAAGAAATGTGTTGTAAATGATCATCTGTGTTAGAAATAGCTTGTGACATTTTTGATGGAGGTTTCATGGTAAACTCTGCTTGAAATATTTTTCCACTGAAAATCATTTGCTCTTTCTTGATTAGGTTAGCTGCCTTTATTTATGGCTTCCATTTAAATAAGGATAAAAAGACATTATACAAAAACAACTAAATTTAATATACACAAAAGATCACAAAATGAAGCAAAAAAAACAGACGTCCTTTTCTGTTGAAAACTGGTGGCTGAAGTGAGTCAAATCGCATGTGAAAAGACAAAAAAAAGACACACAATTATTGATTTTTTTTTTTTCTTTGCAATGGCAGGTAAACACCAAGAATATCTGTAATATGAAAGAGTTAATTGTCATGCCATGTTTAACCAATAGTTATGATTCTAACCATTCTAAAACATCACAATGTCAAAAATCTCTGCATTATAACAATCTTAGAAGATGCTTTATCGTAAGCAGCAATGATCTTGCAGACCTTTACAAATATAGTGATTCTTATCATCACTAAACACAGTTGCACACCAGCCAATGCTAAGCTTAGTCAATACTTAGCGTTCTTAGTAGAATGTGACAGTAAGGCAAGCTTTTCATTTTGGGTCAATTTGTTTATGTAAAGAATTTGATCCTCTCTAGGTTCCGCAAAATGGTAGATTTATGCCATACTGAGTAAATGCCTTCAGCAAGAAGCAATGATTAGCAAAGTAGTTTCATACACAATTATTACTGTTGAGTTTCATCCTCACCAAGTACTCCACACTTGTGCTAAGCTTAGCAAATACATTATTTGCATTCTACAAAAAGGCAATATCTATAAGTCTCACAAAATAAATGCTTGTACACTATCATTGGTTAACAATGTTTAGACTGTACCAGATTTTGAACAGCAGAAATTAAACCACTGTATGTTAAGAAGACCTTAAAACAAAAGTTAAGCATCATTATTCTGGTAATCGAAAATTGTAATGTCTGATGAATACAGTAGATTAATGAAAACTGTTGTTCACCAAAGAAACATATGACTTTAATGGAATATTATGCTTTCTGTTAGCTAATTCCAGGTATTATTATTGATCTAGTTGAGAGAAATACTTGGTTGATTCAATCATTTGGTCTTTCAAAAGGATCCCATAGTAGAAGACTTCCTTTCAATCTCACCATGATAACAGCACTGCCTTGTCTGACTGAAGACTGGTGTTAGGCAAAGTTAGGGGTAGTTTATTTTGCTTACCAAGATATCACTAGTTCTGGCTATGACAATAAACTACATCTGGTAGCAAGGTCTCTTCTCAGGAGATTGGTGGTTTTGAGAAGCGTGGAATTATGAAAGTATTAAAAATAACTTTTTATAGTTTTATATAAAATTACCAACAATACCTATATAATACCTTATAGCAGAATTACCAGTAATACATTTTATCTGTTGTTGAATTGTATTCAAAATATTTAGATTTCAGTATTGAATAACCCATAAACAAAATCACCCCAACCAACCATCTCTTGCATCTCTCATTGTAAATTATCCACTTGTCCATATAATTTTTAAAAAAAAATAAATAAAATTTTTTTTTTTTTAATGGCAAAAAGCATATTAAATTTAGTTGATATTTTTTAATGATTTTTCTATTTATGTGGAATCCACAAATCAATTTCAGAATTTATGGTTACACAAGCTCCATAAAATGTTATGTTGCATTTTATTACGTTATTATTTCAACCTATTTACGTATCAAGTCAATTCACTGAATGTAGCATTGACAATTCTTTTGTGTGCTTGCTTTAATCCGAGATTAGATTCCTCTGCAAGTTCAGCGTAATGAGAATTTACATTTCTGATGAAGTGATAGCATACCCAGTATCCTATGAGATGTGTATTTTATGCAATGTGTGCCAAATTTTAACTTTTGCATCATACTTTCTCATGTATCAAGAACATTAATATGCCAGCTTCCAGTCTGACACAGGAAATGAAAAATACATCATTCTTGTGCTTCTAACTCTGAGATAGAATGTGCTGGGGGTGCAATGGAGAAATTACAGAGCAGAGTTTGAATTCCAGTCTAGTTTATTATATTCACTTTTTTTTTATTCTCAGTAAGATTTACCCAGTACAAAGCCTGGGGACCACTTGCATTATGTCAAGAGGCATTTTATATGGATAGGATGGGAGAGATAACGATTAACTCTAAACCTGTACAGGTTAAGATTGTAGTGATCAGGAAAATATCCACTTGGGAGTCAGTTCCACAGAGCAATGTTTTGTGGGAAGAAGCTGTTTGAGTGGAACTTACTTCTCACCAGTGTAAGCGACATAAGATCACCTGTACTGTGTACAAGAGACTCGATCTGCATGGACTGGGTGATCTCTCATGTGACTGGAAATCTGTGTAGCAATCTCACTAGATGCCATAAAAAGCCATTCTTTGTTAACATTGACTTGAAGGGATGCCGCCAATGTGACAGGAGCAAATTTTGATAACTCTGCCATATATACTACTATTTCAGCAATATTGCAAACAATTGGAGGGAAAGTTTGATGACTCAGTGTCCAGGTCAAACGCTGTTGAATAGATGGAAAAGGTGGAACTCCTTTGCTGACTGTGAAGTGGAGCGGCCATAACATGTGATTACTCTAAGATGGTCTGGTGAGACATCTGCTGTCTATCAACCATTGCATGAAGAGGAACAAACAGATATTGAACACATAAAATCAACCCTTTACACAGTGTTTGCGACAAACAGGTTTGTCGTGTATGAACGATTTGTTGAGCAGGACCTTTGACCAGAGGAATCTTTTGATGCATACTTGGCAGAACTACACAAACTAGCTGTATTGATCATGGGTGTCAGTGACTATGGCTTGGCATGTGCTTTTGTCGAAGCATTGCCAAATCACAAGAAATGTTTCCTTTGAGCTTCTTCTTGGATGGAGGTATTGAGCATTGAACAGATGCTTGCTTGTGCAATAATGAACGACAAGAACCCAGATGAAGACTTGGTAGTAGTAGCAGCACGAAAGATGCACCAAAGGGCTATGCAACCTTCTTCTAGGGGTTCTAATGACATATATTTTGTCATTGATGCAATAGCTTTAATCACCACCAAAGATTTTAAGTCTGCTCAGTATTCTAAGCCTTATATGTGTTATAACTGCAATAAAATAGGCCACATGTCCTGCGATTGTCCAAGGAAAAGGGCCAGTGGATGGCAACTCAGCACCAGTTTCCTTTCCAGTCAAGATTTAAACTCGGTGCTGCCAATGATAGAAATTAATGCGTGGAAGGAAGTGCATCGTGCTGGTGGACTCTGGGTGCTCTTGCACCATAGTGAGCAAGAAGGTATGCTGAAAGTGGAAGAAACAGTGTTGACATTGTAACCATCAGTGGTAGAATGCAGACATGCTGAGTTAGACCCATCATCCTTCATTTGGGAAATGGACAGGCTGTTGTGATGGGTACCCTGCTAGTGCTAGACGGCCCTCTTGGATTTGATCTCCTAATTTGAATAGATGCGATCAAGGCACTTGGCAGAATGTCTATTTCTATATCTGGGGAGGTTTGATTCACCCAAAAGATAGTTTCTCTGTGTGTGTGTGTGGTGGCACCAGTACTCTTGACTGAAGAACCTGTTTTTTGGGTAGAATTTGATCAGCACCAGAAATGGACTACATCCTAGAAATGGGCAGAAGGCAAAATGCCAGACAAGTTGCAAAACTGTGTCACTGAGTATTCTGTGCCCATAAAAATCAGGATCGTATGACAGAGATAGTTACAACAATAGATTGAGAAGTGTCGACTTATTTCATATGATGATCAGAAGCTTGGACCCCCAAAATGGTTACTTCTGCTGATGTGCAGCAAAACAAGTCAAAAGTGCATCCCATAATGAACTACAGGGAATTCAACCTCCATGTTAATGTGAACACGGGAGATGCTGATGTTTGCACAAGCAAACTAAGGGAATGGAGACGCATAGGAACAAATGTCCCATCTAGATCTCGGAGCAGCCTATCTGCAGGTATGCATCAATGAACAACTTTTGGCCATACCAAACTGTTATCTTTCAAGGCAGTAGCTACTGCCCAACCAGATTGGGATTTGTGCTGAACGTTGCCGTCCTCCCTCAAACAATGAGGGACATCGTTGATGCCATAATATCTCAGGATGAAAAAAATCAGACGTTTACTCAACATACATTGATGATCTGTAAAAAAAAAAATGAGGATATTGCATCTGCAATTCATGTTGCTGAACACCTGTCACACTTTGGACTAACAAGCAAAATTCCAGAGTGACTAAAAAATGGAGCTTGGATATTTGGCTTAACACTCTGGTGAGAAGACAGTGTCCTGCTTTGGAAGTATCAGAAATTGCTTCCAAATATCGCAGAGGCATTCACCAGGAGGAAGGTATTCTCTTTTTGTGGCAAGCAAATTTCAATAACTCAGCCACATATACTTACATAGTGATAGAATAGCAAGAGGATCACTACATCCCACCTGTGAGAGAGAGAGATAGAGATTAGTGGGTAGAAAATAATTTGTCACCCAAAAGGACTTGGTGATGCTTTTGAGTTCTATCAAGACTGGAAAATGAGGACAAGGCAGCTTCCACTCAAATAAGACAACAGTTCTCCATTTTTGGCCCAATCTGGCTCTTGTAAAGGTACGGTTTAGCAGAAGTCAGGTACTTACTGGGGCAGTTCAGTTTACATGCAAAATACCTGTGATATAGGTGTAAATCAATCCCCCCAAGTTGTGGGTTAAATAGTAGGACTTGTATTTGGTAAAGTCATTATCTCTAAAAAAAAAAAAAAAAAAAAAACTGAAAAAATATTTGTACAATCTAAAGTATATTTTGTCTTTAAATAACCCACAAAGGATTGATAAACTGTAAAAAAAATAAAAAAAATAAAACAAGCATTCAACTCTGAGTGAACAGTAGGAATAAATGCAGAGAATTCACAGTGGTACTCAATAGTGATGCACACAAAGTTCATCTAATTTTAGTTGGCTCTGGGAGCAATGAGGGTCATGCCAATCATACTACACCATTTTTTTTTTTTTTTTTTTTTTTTTTTTTTGCCATCTCTTAACTCAAGGTGCTAGACAAGATGACCAACCTATATATTGAGGAATGGCTGTATTTATTTCAGTTGGACTCTTCTCCTTTCACATGACTAACATAATCTGAGAGTAACTAGTTGATAAATTTTTACAATCATATCACCATCAACAAGTGGCTTCTTAATCTCTCCAATTGGAATCCATTGGAATATTATGTCTGAGATATTGAGAGAGAGACACTGACCAGTATCCCCTACAACTCCAAGAACTCATTGAAGGCTGCCATTATAAACATGAAGGCCAACAAAAATAAAAACCACATGAACTATGAATCCAGTTAACTTTAGGGGATGTGTTGATGACCCCCTCAAGGCCGAGAGCAGTTTTACTGAATAATTTTTTTCATGTTTTTTCTAAGTTGAAATTTGTTCAGATTTTAAAATCTTTCTTTTTTTTTTCTTTTTTTTTTTTTTTCATTGAATGTTTTTATTTATAAATTTATAATTTTTTCTTGGTTACCTTATGCACCCTCTGAATGCACATTAAGCTTTTTAAAGCCACTAATACGGCAGCAGTTCTTATTAAGAAAAGGATTAATCCAGCTCCTGCATTCCCTTGTCCAATTGTTGAGTGGCTCTGATTAGCTCACCAAATATTGAATGTGTATTGATTAGTATTGAGGTGTAGGAATGGAAGATTGAAAGAAGGAATTCTCAGGTTTGTGTTCAGAGACAAATCAATCTGACAGCAATGGAACTTGTGACTGTTTGTTCCTTTGCCAAAGGAATGCATTTTTTGCATTTTAGTGCCTTGGGGGGGGGGAATTCAGAATGTTATAAATACATTTTTACAGAAATGTAGGTTTTTTTTTGTTTTTTTTTTTGTTTTTTTTACCTATCCATTATATTAGAATTATGATATTTTTGTTCCTTAAGTTTTATTTAGCAGATTTTAAATAAAATGTGTTATTACCTAATATTAGTGTTTTGTTTTTTTTTTCATTTGTTAAACAAATGCCATCATTTAAACCATCAATTCCGATGTCTCGCTCCCCCCACTACCTCAGCTGCTCTGATGTCTCGCTCCCCCCACTACCTCAGCTGCTCTGATGTCTCGCTCCCCCCACTACCTCAGCTGCTCTGATGTCTTGCTCCCCCCCACAACCTTAAGTATTGTTTCAACCATGTCGTAATTAGTTGGTTATTTTTGAAGACAGCTTCAGCACATCATGGTGTAGTTGCAATATTTGGGCATTATTTTAAAACTCAAATAGTGTTAAGATTTTTTATTACAAAAGGTGGATTATTGAAAATTTCTAATATAACAAACTGTCAGTTAGAATAAGCTTATCAATGAGCAGAAAAAATTATCCTGGAAATGGTTGGGCCCCAAATTTTTTTTAACAATAAAATTATAAACCTGATCATTTTTGTAAATTCACTTTGATTCTGATAAGTTCTTTATATGTCGTGAATAATTAAGTGATTTTAAATTTGTTTTACAGTTATGTGCTTATTACAGGCAAGTTAGTGTTATATTAACAAATAGTAATATTTTATGAACTCGGTTATGGTTCTTTGCAGGTTGTTTGTTGCATTTTACTGCAATTCTATGATTGCAAATAGATCAAGACTTCAGTGATATTTAAAATTGTATCCTTTCTTTTTACTTATCTATTTCTTTATAACTTCAGCCTCTGTAGGCCAGCTGCTTTACTAATTAGGTCATGAAGGCTACTTGACCTTCTGCAAAAGCAACAATTATGGATTGGCAAAGGTTTTTTGGGGAAAAGGGGAATAAAATTGAGTCTGACTGGCCTTTTTTTTTTTTTTTTTTTTTTTTTTTTTTTTTTTTTAAATTTCTGATCTATGCTACATGTATACAACCATACTTTGAATGTCTTCAGTTTTGCAATAAAAAGTAAGAAATAATAAAGAAATGCAAGTCAAAAATTAGTAATTAACAAAACTTGCCATGTCTGCTGCTCACTGTGTCATGCTAGACATTTTTTCTCAACAAAATCTATCTTACACATTTAAAAATCTACCATACATTGAATATTATTGCCACATCTAGTCTGGTGCTTTTGCTATGTATTGAGTGCTTCTTGATAAAATACAAAAATCTGCAATATTATTTGTCCTTCCCTGACATCTCAACTTCAGTCACTTTCCCACCACTATAACAGTTTCTCTGCACCTTTTCTATAACAATTTTCATGGTAATTGTTATGAGCTTTCCTCTTTGTACATAGACTTTTTGAATTTAAGTGTACTACTAGATTGTTGGCAAGGTCTTATAATTTTACAGTTCAAATGTCTAAATTGGTTACTTGGTTGGTTGATTTTGTCTGGTGGGTTATTCAATGCCAAAATCTAAATATTTTTTGTACGCAATTTTTTGAAGATGATAATAGTTTAGCGATACAATTCTTACTAATTAATCCATATCTGGAGGGAGAAGAGGTGGACTCATACCTTTTCCAAGAGTATTTGCATGTAAGTGGATGTAACAAACCTGACTGGAATTGGAACTCAGCTCTCAATTAAAAATTTAGTTATCCGTTACACCACCTGAGTATGACGATAAACTACATCCAGCAGCAAGGCCACTGATTTGGAGGTTTTGAGGAGCAAGGAATCGCCTCTTAGTTGCTGCTGTTCCTGGGTCCACCCTGACCTGGAGTGGTAGCACCTATTAGGGTTTCAACTATGGTGTAAATAGTTTCCCCCTCTCCCTTGAAGTGAAGGCTGAATACTATCAAAGTGGAAGCAGGTTTTTTTTGGGTTTTTTTTTTTTTTTTTGTAATATTAATACCAGCAACACAAATTGCAGTATATAAAGTGCACATTCACAAAATTTCGATTTAAAAACAAAAACAAAAAAAAAAACTAAAATTTTCCCTCAATGTTTGCTGTGGGTGGTGACCCATGATGCCTGGTGACTGAGTCACTTCTGATCTGGTATAAAATGACCAGGAGTTTCCACAACACATCACTTCAGTCCCTACCTGGGATAAATGGGCAGATGGAATAGCCCAATCCAATGAGCTAGTCACATAGTGGCAAGGGCTAGTTCGGATGATAGATAAGTCTGACAAGGCCATGAAACCTTACGTCATACTATATCCCGCACTCTCTCTCTCTCTCTCTGTGTCTCCACATCCCCTCTCTCTCTGTGTCTCCACATCCCCTCTCTCTCTCTGTGTCTCCACATCCCCTCTCTCTCTGTGTGTCTCCACATCCCCTCTCTCTCTCTGTGTCTCCACATCCCCTCTCTCTCTGTGTGTCTCCACATCCCCTCTCTCTCTCTGTGTGTCTCCACATCCCCTCTCTCTCTCTCTGTGTATCTCCACATCCCCTCTCTCTCTCTCTGTGTATCTCCACATCCCCTCTCTCTCTCTCTGTGTATCTCCACATCCCCTCTCTCTCTCTCTGTGTATCTCCACATCCCCTCTCTCTCTCTCTGTGTCTCCACATCCCCCCCTCTCTCTCTCTCTGTGTCTCCACATCCCCCCTCTCTCTCTCTCTGTGTGTCTCCACATCCCCCTCTCTCTCTCTCTGTGTGTCTCCACATCCCCCCTCTCTCTCTCTGTCTCCACATCCCCCTCTTTCTCTCTCTCTCTCTGTCTCCACATCCCCCCTCTCTCTGTGTGTGTCTCCACATCCCCCCTGCTCTCTCTCTCTCTGTGTCTCCACATCCCCTCTCTCTTTCTCTCGACATCCCCTCTCTCTAACCACATCCCCCTCTACATCCCCTATCTCTATCTCTACATATCCATATCTCTCTTGCCTACCCTCTTTATTTATATTTATTTTTATTTTTAGTTTACCCACCTATGTTTTTATATTTTAAACAGTGTTTATAATGTTTACCACTTTGCATATTTGAGAAAACCTTTAAAAAAAAAATATTCTCTGCCAGGGTTCAAACCTGTGTCCCCCTTTGTATGAGAAATCACCAATCCAGTGTACTTTATACTGCTCAACCACACAGAGCATCACAACCCAGCAAGGTTGTTTTTCCTTTTAAAAAAGGCACATTCTCTCATTCCAATTTTCTCAAAAGCTTATATCTGCTCATTCTTTTTTTTTTCTTTTCATTTCTGAAACACCTGAAAAATAATTTCTAATAATCAATGGATTTTTTATTCAACATTATTTCCTAGGAGTAAAACACGGTATGCAAATATAACAATTACTTTGTGATGTTTTAAATAAGAAAGGCAGGTTCTGTTATTGAGGAATTGGAATGTTTAAGAATTTGTATCCATAACCACAATCTTCTAAAATTCCCTCATGACTAGTGGACGTTCTCCAATTCTGGAGAAAGTTGCAAAGTTTGCTTAGAAGAGGTGTGGTTAAACTAGAAGTCTGCATTTTATGAATAACTGGTGCAGCATAGAATTGTTAGGGCATTAAAGTTGCAAGCTGAAATCAGCTGAGGAAGAAACTTGACACTTACAAGCAGAACAATATTTAAGAAAACATTTTCCACCCAGCTCTATGGTCTATTCAGACCTTGTGTATATTATATTGAAATATGAAAATAAGAATTTGTGAATCCTCAGTATAGCTATATTTTTATTCCAGAATAATAAATGACTTATTTTTTTTTTTATTTATTTATTTTTTTTTTTTTTGGATAAGTTTTGGTACAAGTTGTTTTACATCTAATCTACACTTAGAAAATCACTATATATCTGATGACTGCTGCTTCATTATTAAGCACGGCCATCACACATTTGGCAAAGATTCACTAGTGCCACACACAAACCTAACATTTAAGCCTGGTCAATGATTTGCATTGCTTTCCAGAGAATCTCCAGTTATGACCAATAACATTAGGTATGTTTTCTGGTATTTCATATGTAATACTATTATGCAAACTGCCTGCATATGGACAGAAAATGAGTTCCGCAGATATACAAAAATAGAAAGAGGTGTAAGACAAGGATGTGTCTTCTCACCAGATTAATTCAATCTATACAGCAAGGCAATTCTGAGAGAATTATAAAACTTACCAGGATTCATTATTGGTGGCCACAATCTTCATGCCACAAGATATGTAGACCACACAGTGTTGATAGCTGACACGGAAAGGGGATTACAAAAGCTTTTACAGAAAGTAGTAAAGAAAAATGAGAAGATACTACATATAAACTACGAGAAGACAGAATGCAAGGTTATCAGTAATTTGCAAACTACAAATTGAGGATACTGAAGTCAAACAAGTACAAAAATTTAAATATCTGGACATGTTCTAACAGAAGACAGAAAGTACAACACATGTTGGGATGGCCAAAGATCCATTCCAAAAGCTAAGCAGTGTATTAAGAAACAGAAATAAGTATACTGTTATGTGATATCTGTTCTCTTGTATGGCAATCTCCTCAAAGACGAAGAAGAGACTTGAAGCAATCAAAATGTGGTTCTGCAGAAAGATGCTGAAGATTCCACATCCTGGGTACGACATTAAACTGCATCCAACAGCAAGGCCTCTGATCAGGAGGTTTTGAGGAGCGTAGAACCACCTCTTAATTGCTGATGTTCCCAGGTCCACCCTGACCCGGGGTGGTAGCACCTGTTAGGGTCCCAGCTATGGGCAAATAGTGAACTCCCAGTCTAGCCAGCGTCCATGGGTACGACGGTAAACGGCATCCGCATCCATGGGTACGACGGTAAACTGCATCCACGTCCATGGGTACGACGGGGAACTGCATCCGCGTCCATGGGTACGACGGTAAACGGCATCCGCATCCATGGGTACGACGGGGAACTGCATCCGCGTCCATGGGTACGACGGTAAACGGCATCCGCATCCATGGTACGACGGTAAACTGCATCCGCCTCCATGGGTACGACGGTAAACGGCATCCGCGTCCATGGGTACGACGGTAAACGGCATCCGCGTCCATGGGTACGACGGTAAACGGCATCCGCGTCCATGGGTACGACGGGGAACTGCATCCGCGTCCTGGGTATGGCGATAAACTACGTCCAACAAAGACTGTTTTTGAAAAATTAAGGTTGTTGGCTATACGTTTTGGAAAAGTAGTATTACCAGCTATACTTTTTCGAAGGAATAATATTGCCAGCAGTGTGTTTTTGGAAAAATAATATTCCCAGCTGTATGTTTAAAAAAAAGAAAAATATTACCAGCTATATATCTTTTAACAAAATCTTATTCAATGGAATTGTAACTGCGGGTCAAAACACTGCGAAAGGATGATGTTTTTTTTTTTGTTTTTTTTTAAAATAGTAATAATGTTGCCAGTTATACGTTTTAAAACAAAATAATGTTGCCTGCTGTGGGTTTTTGAAAAAAAAATAATGTTGCCAGCTATATGTTTTTGAAAAAAATAATGTTGCAAGCTATACCAAAATTATTTTCAGCATAAAGTGACCACTAAGTTTGGAATACCGTTAAACAAAACAAACAGAGGATACTATGGATCAAACATGTGAGCAACAAAAAGGTTTTGGAGAAAATGAAATCAAAAAGGAAACTTATATTTAACATCAGGAAGAGGCAGTTCAAATTTCTGGGGCATGAGGAAGGAGGGCTTGGAAAACTTGATATTCCCAGGTCAGATTGAGTAGGGAAAAAGATGAAAACAGCGCATAACATTTGATGAGCTTGAGCGAGTGGATGGTAGAACAGGGTTTGGGAAAAATAGCAAAAGTGCAAAAGTTAGAGTTACAAGGGACAGGAAGATGTGGAGAGACATGATCGTCTATTATGATTCTTCAGGTGTTCCATCAAAGGTTTTCTTAGGAAGATGTCATAACAAGGACTAAGGGATCTCTCTTCCTTCACCTCCTTCAATGGTTCTGATGGCTTTGGGATAATCGATGAGTGATATTCATTTGCCAGGTTCACTATTTGCCTATAGCTAGGGCCATAACAGGCTATAAAGGGTGTTAGGGTGGACTGGAAAATGGCAATTAAGAGGTGATGTCTTGCTACTCAAGAACTCTAATCTCCTGATAAGAGGTATTGTTGCCAGATGTAATTTATCATCATACCCAGGACACTTTCCAGCTTGTTGGAAGTCCTCTTCTCTTGTTCCTGCTTTTAAGAACTCTGGAGAACCCTCTGATCCCCCTATCAGTCTCTTAGTACTTTTTGGCATAGTACTTGAGCTTCTAATCAATTGCCAAATTGGTAAAGCATCTTACTTTGCATGGCCTCCTTTCAGACAACAATATGGCTTCTGTTTCACCAGGTTTACTGCCAGTATTTTAACAGCCAACACTGAATTTTTATTTCAAGCCTTAGATAGGAGTGGCTTTAGATATCTCAAAGGCATTCAACAGGGTTTGGCATGTTGGCCATCTCCACAAGCTTAAGGGCTATACTCTCAAGAGACAAATATTTGGCTTAATTCAATCATTCCTAACAAATTGTGTAATGAAGGTCATGTTGAATGGGCAAGCTTCTCTATCATTTCATATATTAAGACTCATAGGGACCTTAAATATTTAAAAGATTTTGGGGTACTCATACATTTGCAAGTATGCTAGCATGGAGTCTGTGAGAAGTGCAAATAAATGATATCAACGTGCATCATGGGAAAACTAACTGGAAATAAATATAGTAGGAACTGAAGGCACATACATCCAAGGAGAGAGGCTGATCATCAGTTCCAACCTAGAATAACAACAACCATGAAAGAACCAATCACAGCTGAGCAGCCACTGTCAAATGAGCCATGACCAGATTCTAACAGAACTGACCAGAAGGTGCTGTGTAATCAACAAACCAGCATGTTACAGAATCACAAATACATGGCTAGAATAATGCCAAACAAACGAACATGAAAGTATTCTATTATCGTTCACAATACTCATTATCTCCTTTACCTCATTACCTTATTAAGCAATCAGAATGTCAAAGATTTGCTACAGGTCAGTTGTCTCCCCCTTCATAATGGCATCCTGTTGATTCAAATATTAAGTGTTTGACTTATTTCTTTAGACATATTTAACAACGTCCTATTGTTACAATTTCTGTGGTGCCCACTTCCCTTGATGCCCTGAGCACATGATTGTTTTGCTTAATTGATCTACACTGTTTTTGATCTTCAGTGACCTCCCTGATGTCATCAAATCCCAATTAGTTACTAGGTTGGTGCAAAAATAATGACGTAATAATGTTGTTTTTTGACGTTAAAAAATACGTCAAAAAACGACATTATTACGTCATTATTTTTGCACCAACTTAATATTTATACAGATGTCACAACCATTTACTCATGTCTTAGTAGTAAGTCTGACAGACCCAACAAAGTCAAACTGGCAACTGCTCTATAAAAAGGATCTCTAATCAGTGGTTAACTGGGACAAAAAATGCCTTCTAAATTTAATGCCTCTAAAACAATTGTTTTCATTTAATCAATATAGAAAGCTTATGGATGCTGCTAACCTTCAGAAGAATAACTCTTTTCACCTTCTTGTGGTCACTCATGTTTTCCATTGACATGGAGTGGCTACATTGAATCAATTGCTACATCTATTGCAAGGAAAGTTCGTTCACTGTGTTGTACTAGAAAATTTTTCTCAGCAGAATCCATCTTGCACATTTATGAATCTACCATTTGTCTATGCATTGAATACTGTTGCCATATTTGGCCTAGTGATCCTGCTGTATATCTCAAGATTCGTGACAAAATTCAAAGAAGATTCTTTAATGTAGTCGATCCTGATCTGGCATCTCAACTTTAGTCATTTTCTGAACAATATGACATTGCTTCATTTTGTCTTTTCTGCAAATATTTTCATGTATTGTGTATTTGTATTGGCCATTTGAGGAGCATTTATTATTATTATTATTTTGAAAGTTGTATTTTGTATGTTATTTTCTTTCAATAAATAATTCCCTTTTCTTTTCTTTTTTTTTTTTGTAATTGATTTTTTTTTGCCAACTTAATTATTTTCCTTATAAGTAAATGGGTTATTCTCTTAACAGTAATTTATAAGTATTGACATTACAGTGGTTAGTATTCACTTTGTGCCTTTTGATTACCATATGCATGAAACTAAGAGTTACGTGAAACTGTGCAGTACAAATGTATATTTCATTCTTAAAATTGTCCTGGGTAAGATGATAAACTACGTCCAGCAGCAAGGCCTCTGATCAGGAGGGTTTTGAAGAGTGTGGAACCACCTCTTAATTGCTGATGTTCCCAGGTCCACCCTGACCCAGGGTGGTGGCACCTGTTAGGTTCCCAACTTTGGGTAAATAATTAACCCCCGCAAAACTGGGGTCAAAACACTATGAAAGTGTAAAAATAGGTTTTAATACCAGAAATATTTTGTCAAAATTATTACCAGCTATACATTTTTTTTTTTGAAAAATATTACCAGCTATATATATATATATATATATATATATATATATATATATATATATTTTTTTTTTTTTTTTTTTTTTTTTTTTTTTTTTTTGAGAAATATTACCAGCTATACATTTTTTTTTTTTTTTTAAAAATACTGGCACTGATACATTTTTGGAGAAAAATATTATCAGATAATATAGATTTTTGAAGAAAAAAAATATTACCAGTAATACATTTTGAAGGAAAATATTACCAGCTATAAAAATTGTCAGCATTAAATAATTCATTGTGGTTGATATGTCGTAAAACAAAAACCAAACCAAACCAAAACAATTCTTAAAAAATTCCAAATTCAGATTTATATTTTGCTATGCTGAGAAAATTTAGACCTTGTATGCATATCACTCAAGAGAGACTTTGTTCTAGGAGGGATGTTAGGCAAGGATATTCCAGATGAGTCAAGAGTAGACTTTGAGGAGAACTTACAGGCAAAGCATTCAGCTTTATCAGCAGAGGATAACACTTCATACTGATTGACGAGGGGAGGAATAGAGACATTATACTTATTTAATGCCCTGTTACAGAGCCACCAGTAATCACGAGAACCAAAGTTGTTAGAGTAATGTGGAGTCCCGATCAGCATGGTGGTAACAGAAAGAGGATTTGTGGATAGGGAGTTCCTGTTTAATAGAATTTAGGAATTATTCACATATCTTTTGATATGTGGCCTAAATAATAAAAATAAATAAAATAAAAACAAACAAATAAATAAAAATAATAAAAAATAACAAAAAATTAATAAATAATGAAAAAAATTATAAAAAATAAATCCATTTAACTTTATTACCAATTAAATACTGTTTTGATGAATAAAAGTTAAGTCTTCAATAAATGTTCCAAAAATAAGAACTTCTCCAAGATTTGAATTATTCGTGTCAGCATCACAACTTGAAAGAGAAATTCATATACCCTCAGTATTGTATTGAAGACACAAGATAATAAATCTATTTTTCTAGATCACTAAAAGCATTTTGTGATATAACCATTTTCTTTTCTCTATTTTGATTTTTATCTCTAACAAAACAAAATCAATTGCATTTATCTGAGTATTTTTCTTCTCTAGACTAAACAGAAAATTCAGAAAACCTAGACACTTGAAATTTAACATTGGTTGAAGTAATCCAATGACTTGACCCAAAGAGTTATGAGTTCAATACCTGGCCACAGCAGAGGTGAACAAAATTTGGAGAGTTGAGTGACTAAAGAGAAATAACTGAAACAGATGTATCCAGAAAAGGCATGGCATGTGGAACTAGAACAATCTACCCCAGGGTCGAAATAAAGGGTTTGTTTTGAAATTCCAACAGATATCACCTGAAGAAGACTGGAACTTACAATGGCCAAAACATTGTGACAAATGTAAATAGCGTCCATTGTCTAGGTTCAACAGTTTCTAGGACCTGCCATGCTGTGTTCATGCAGTTGAATCCCTATTCCAAATGTAAGGAGAAAGTCCCACTCAGCATCCCTCCCACACAAGAACTGCTATGGATGCTTCCCTGAACACTACAATCTTAATCTCTTCAAGTAAAATCCCAATCATTATCTATACACCTTTTTTTCATAATATTCACTTCCTCCCATACTTCATTTATCATGATCATTTTGACAGTAACCCTGTAACTTGAATGGCTCTCGAACACTGTACTGGGTAAAAAAAATAAACTTTTCAAGGCAACTTCTTCAATCTTACTAAGCATTTCATGACTACTTGTTTGATCTTACTAACCATTTCGTGACAACTGGTTCGATCTCGCTAACCTTTTCATGTCGACTGTTTCGATCTCGCTAACCTTTTCATGTCGACTGTTTCGATCTCGCTAACCTTTTCATGTCGACTGTTTCGATCTCGCTAACCTTTTCATGTCGACTGTTTCGATCCCGCTAACCTTTTCATGTCGACTGTTTCGATCCCGCTAACCTTTTCATGTCGACTGGTTCGATCTCGCTAACCTTTTCATGGCGACTGTTTCGATCTCGCTAACCTTTTCATGGCGACTGTTTCGATCTCGCTAACCTTTTCATGGCGACTGTTTCGATCTCGCTAACCTTTTCATGGCGACTGTTTCGATCTCGCTAACCTTTTCATGGCGACTGTTTCGATCTCGCTAACCTTTTCATGGCGACTGTTTCGATCTCGCTAACCTTTTCATGGCGACTGTTTCGATCTCGCTAACCTTTTCATGGCGACTGTTTCGATCTTGCTAACCTTTTCATGGCGACTGGTTTGATCTCGTTAACCTTTTTCATGACATTCAACCTCGCTAACCTTTTTCATGATGACTTATTCCCTATGTGGATGTAGCAATGGGAGTATAGGGATGATTGTAGCTCATGCTGAAGATAACCCCAACTTGGAATTAGCACACTGCATTTTACTAATGAATAGAAAGTATATGTTTATTTGTTTTCATTTGGAATCTGTCAGGCATTAATATTTTATTACTGATTATCACTCCTATATTGCTCTCTTGTAACCTTCCAACACTCACTAAAGATGGGCGTATTGAACACTCTGGACTTTTCTGGAGATGTCTACTTGAATCCATAAGAACTTGTCAATCACCCAAAGACTCTTGTATCATTATATAGGATTCCATTATTTGGCAATTAAATCTACTTGGTCTCAAAGATTTTCCTCAAAATGGGATAAACTAATTTCAGGTGTCTAGCTCTTCTGAATTTTCTGTTTAGTCTAGAGAAGAAAAATACTCAGATAAATGCAAATTTGTTAGAGATAAAATCAAAGTAGAGAAAAGAAAATGGTTATATCACAAAATGCTTTTAGTGATCTAGAAAAATAGATTTAGTACCTTGTGTCTTCAATACAGTACTGAGAGCATTTGAATTTCTCTTGCAACTTGTGATGCTGACATGAATAATTCAAATCTTGGATTGAAGAGGCATTTAATTTATATTCATCAAAACCATATTTAATTGGTCCTAAAGTTAAATGGATTTATTTGTTATTTTTATTTTCTATTAATATTTTAGTTTTTTTACTTTATTTTTTTATCTTAATTTTTATTTCTATTTTATTTATTTATTTTTTTTTTATTATTTAATTTGCATACTCAGAAGATATGTAGATAATTCCTCTATTAAACAGGAACCCCCTATCCACAAGTCAGCTTTTCCATTACCAACATGTAGATTTGGACTGATTCCATGATTTTCTCCATGACATCTCTTGGACTTCAATCTGTAAACGCCCAATTGAAAATTGTACAACTGAGGCTTCTTCATGGGTCAAAGCTGGCATGAATGCTTTCATCCCTTCTCAGAAATACCAGATGAAACTGTAATCCTCTTCATGATTTACATGCTCAGCTGCTATAGTACATAGGAACCACCATTTTTGGCTATATTTGCATGATGGCTTGTCGAAATTTAGCTTAGTAGCAGCCAAACTCGGCGCAACAAAGGTTGGGAAACTTTGTCATTACGTCCAATGACGGGAATCCCACGTAACACAGTTAACAGAGACCTGAAACCAAGAATATACAACCATAACAAGCGAGATAAAGAACAAGGAAAGACCACTTGAAATAGCTATAAAATTTATTGAGGGAAAAGAAAAAAAATAAAATGAGGGGGGGAAAATAGTCTGATGTTAAAGTTCACTGGTACAACTTGAAAATAACTGCCAAAAACGTCCCTTTGGCGAGCCCTTAAAAAGAACTCCAATAACAGTTCAGAGAGAGTGAAAGAGGTAGAGAGATAGCAGAAAGAAGGGAAAATTTGACTTACTGTTCAAAAGAATAGATTTAATGTTTTTTTAAGTAGCTGGAAAAAAAGGTTTTAGATATTTTTTGAGTTGCTCTCCTTGGAAGATAAGCGAGCTTCCTGTTAAAAATAAATGCAGACTTGTTTTTTCAAACTTTCTCTGGACACAGATTCAACTTCTAGAGACGACTTAGAAGATCTTTTTTCACATACTTTTTTTCACGTCAGAATTTCGTCCACCAATAGGACAAAATAACTCCTCGAAGGAAGGTAGCTTTTCAATTGCTTAATTTTGACTTTTTTCTCTCTTCGACCCGATTGTCGAAAGAAGACTTCCTTGAGAATGTTCTATTGTAAATTCTCTTTACAATAATTTCTTTAACTGATTTTTTAGATAAGTCTTTACTGACTTGTTCTTTGGTAGCTGAACAATAATCCACTTGATTACTTGAACAGACTTGACTTCACTTGTCTAGAGAATAAGCTTTTTCCACACGGCGAACACACACTTGTTCTTTATCTTCAACTCTCTTAGACAAATATTCTTGACTGTTTTTTTATGACTTTTTTCCTTGTCAAAGCAACAACAGGTTATCTTCAAGCTGGCTTCCTTTTCATCGCGAGACAAGACGACTTCTCGTCTCCACACTGCGGTGCCCTTTTTCTGCTACTACTGACTAGATTCCTCTTATCTAGTGGAAAACAAGCGGGAAAATCACGTACGACCAATCGTTAGACACGATTTCGCCACGTGACACAGCAACAGCAGTTCTTACACTGCATACAGGGGGGGAAAAAGGAGAGGGGGAAGGAAAGTAAGAGAGATAGAAAGATAGATACAGAAATTAAATTTCTGACAGGCTCTTGTCACAACAGGTGCCTATTCGTTGCTGCTCACAGTAAATGTGAGTCCTTGAAGGAGCAAAATCCCTGATTTCTTTCGCACTGCATAGCCTCTAACAACTTTGGCTTTCTCACTTACTGGCGTTTCTGTAATAGGACATTAAATAAGTATAATATTCTCTATTCCTCCTGTCTTCAATCAATGTGAGGTGTCATCATGCTTTGCCCATAAATTCTCCTCAAACTCTACTCTTGACTCGTATGGAATATCCCTGCCTAACATCCCTTATAGAACTGAGCCTTTGTTGCATGATATGCATATAACCCCTTCCATAGTTTCTGCTCTCTCTAACCTAGATCCCCCCACAAAGCATGTAGACTCTATGGTATCCCTGTAATAACCGAACTGGCTCCTGTTCTATCTAAACTGTATAATAAAAATACCTTATTGCCTTTTGCTTTCCTGCCTGCTGGAAGTCATCAGCTATTCTTCCAGTTTTTAAGAACCCTAGTGGGCCATCTGACCCTTCCAGCTATAGGGGCCTATTAGCCTTCCTACCTCTTTTTGGGTAAACTCCTAGAGGTTGTAATCACTGCTGAATTAGTTTAGCATCTCTCATCACAGGGACTTTTCTCAGACAAGCAATACAACTTTTGTTTTTCCAGGTCAACTGCTGATGTACTAATGATAATTGCAGAAAGAGTCTATCATGTACTAAGTGAAGCTCTGGCTGTAGCATTGGACATCTCGAATGTGTTTGACACAGTGGTCTGGCATTCAGGTCTTCTCCACAAGCTGAAAAGTTTCAGTGTCTTCCGACACTTTTTTGAACTAGTCCAGTCTTTCTTATCAAATCTTGAAATGACTTATCCTGAATGGCCACTTGTCTAGATCCTTTCGTAGTAATGCAGGTGTCCCCAGCCCCAGGGCTCCATCTTTGATCCTACTCTGTTTTTATTTTTATGACTGACCCTTCCCAATGGTATCACCTCCCAACTTGGCATTTATGCTGACTACACTATCATTTACTCCTGCATTGATAGTAAGGCTTAGCAGTCCAACAATGTCCAAAATTACCTAAAATCTGTCACTAACTGGAGCAAAAGATGACTTGTTAATTTTAATGCCTCCTAAACTAAACTTCTCTCCATTAATCATCTGTGAGACCCCATCACTGCCTTCCATCAACATGGCTGATGCTAACCTTCAAGAAAGTGACTCATTGTGCCTTCCCTGGCTCACATTCTCTGCTGACATGAATTTATTGCCAGATCAGCTGCTAAAAAAGTCAGTTCATTATGTCGGATAAAACAATTTTTCTCTCCAGAATTTTTCTTACATATCTCTAAGTCTACTAATCATCCATGTATAGAATATTGCTACCGTATATGGTCCGGTGCTCCTGCTATTTACCTTGAGCTCCCTGATAAGAGCCAAAGAAGAATCAGCAATATTATTGGTCCTGATCTGACACCAAAGTTGCCTTTTTGTGTCTTTTCTATAAATACTTTTATAGTAATTGTTCAGATGAGCTGTTTGCTATGGTGAATTTAAGTGCAGCAGTAGACTTGGTATTGAGATCTCATCATTTGACAGTTGAGCTGGTTAGATGTAGCTGCAAATTCAAATTCTATGCTAACAGTTTCTCCTCTCATAGGTCTTACTTGTGGAACTCTTTTCTGGCTCCATGCTTTCCAGCCAACTTTGACATTGATCTTCAAAAATTTAAATTCAATCACTATCTACTGTCCTCCTGATTACTCTTTCCTCTTTCTTTCTGTTCTTAATTCTTCCACACCCTGTAATCCTTTGTGTTTTAGTAGTGTTACTACCTTGCTTGGGATGATACCGATTTTAAAAAAAGAAAAAAAAATTAGTGTCTAGTATTGGACATCAAATTTCAAATTTATTGAAAAATGCCTTAAATGATAACTTTTGCATTCTGATTTTAACTGTATTGATTGGATGAGGTGACATCAGCTTTTTGACTTTAATTACTGTTAATGATAGTAAGTAAATGTATATATTGTGTAAAGTGCTTCCTTCCCTCACTTATGCTGATGATAAATGTATTGGGTGATTTAATTAAAAATGAATGAATGAATATTTTTGATAGTAACATTATTGAACGTTGTACAAAGGCAAACAAAAAAAAAAAAAAAACAAGCTAAAAAGAAATCTTAACTCTTATTCAGGCTCTGTCTATATTTCTGAGATGAGGTATTATGTACAGTATTTACATTATGTGGACTATTGTCCTCATCTTTGTCGCCATATTTGTCACAACGTTTCGGCCGTTGTACGCTCCGGCCTTCTTCAGGTGGTTGGAATTTCGAACTGAACCCTTTATTTCGATCCCTGGGGTAGACTGTTCTAGTTCCACGTGCCATGTTTGATGGATGTCAGTTATCAGTTATCTCCTGCTAAAAATTATCAGTTATCTCCTGGTAAAAATGGTTGCTGAAAACATTAGGTTTATAATACCCAGAAATTCATACCCAGATGTCCTCAAGGACACATGGCACAGTGGATAAAGGCGTTGGTTAGATCCAGTGACAAACCCAAAGAGTGTGAGTTCAATACCAGGTTAAGGGAAAAATTAGCAGGAGATAACTGATAACTGACATCCATCAAACATGGCACGTGGAACTAAAACAGTCTACCCCAGGGATCGAAATAAAGGGTTCAGTTCGAAATTCCAACCACCTGAAGAAGGCCGGAGCGTACAACGGCCGAAACGTTTTGACAAATATGGCGACAAAGACGAGGACAATGGTCCGCATAATGTAAATACTCTTATTCAGGCATTTAATGTTTCCAGTAGTAGTAGTATCTGATGTTATTCAGTACTTCTATGCACAGTGTCCCTTCAGTTTCCAATTCTTTGTAACTCTTAGCAGTATTTGTCTTTTATTATTCTTTAGAATTCCTCTGCTGTCATCCATTTGCACAAGCTTGTTAGATAAGTTAATTGCTGTTTCCCTTTGTCTTGCAATGTCCTGTGAGGATTAAATTCTCCAAGCCCTCTTTCTTCATTGTTTTTTCTAAGTGTAAGTGTCCTTTTAGTTTCCATTTTCTTTAAAACTTCCTCATTGGTCACATGCTTCATCCATGTTATTTTTCTATAGGATCACATATGTTGACTCATTGCTTTTATCTGCGAGGAAATTGTCCAGCATTCACTTCTGTATAGCAAGACTGATATTACATAGTGGCTGGTTTTTTTTTAATTAAGGTTCAAATTGGTTCCAAAATTAATCATTTTAAGCATGAAATGGAGTTCAGATTTTTTTTTTTTTTTTTAACTAACTACATTAATGATTTCACCTTTCTCAAATTTGAAATTTTGTTTTGCAATAAATCTCTACTCTTTGTACTTTGAAGTCTTGTTGCATATAATTTTTTTTTAAAAGTAAACTGTAACTAAAATTCTTAAATTTGTTCAAGTGCAGGTAACATTACTTTAACATAGCCTCTCAAAGACCTACAGCTGTGATAACTCCAAACTTAGTTACCCTCAACTTAACATCAAGAAGAGATGAAATTTCTAGGGCATATAATTAGGAAAGAGGGCTTGTAAAATTTGATACTCACAAGACAGATTGAAGGCAAGAAGCACAAAGGAAAACCATGCATAACATACCCAGCGAGCTTGTGTAAATGGATGGTAGGACAGGGTTTAGGAGAGATAGCAAAAAGACAAAATTTATTAAGATTTCAAAATCAAGTTGGAATATTTTATTTTAGGTTACAATTGATAATGGATGATTTTCTAGTGGCATCAGCCAAGTTGCTTCAACTATCACAGGGTTTTTTCATTGTTTATTTTTATTTACTTTGCAAAGGTGATACTTATTTTAAAGAACTTTGATTTCTTGTTTTTTTTTTCTTTGTTCCAACCCCACCCCCATGTGATTTCTTAAGATATATGTGATATGTGATATTATGTGAAACTTTTAGATAAGGAGGATAGCATCTTTGGATATTTTGAGGTCACATTCCTGTGCCAGCATAGTTTTCTGTCTTTTTCTTTTTCTTTTTCTTCTTCTTTTTCTTCTTCTTTTTCTTCTTCTTTTTTTTTCTTCTTTTTTCTTCTTTTTTTTCTTCTTTTTTTCTTCTTTTTTTTTCTTCTTTTTTTTCTTCTTTTTTTTCTTCTTTTTTTTCTTCTTTTTTTTCTTCTTTTTTTTCTTCTTTTTTTTCTTCTTTTTTTTCTTCTTTTTTTTCTTCTTTTTTTTCTTCTTTTTTTCTTTTTTTTTTTCTTCTTTTTTTTCTTCTTTTTTTTCTTTTTTTCTTCTTTTTTTTCTTCTTTTTTTTCTTTTTTTTCTTCTTTTTTTTCTTCTTTTTTTTCTTCTTTTTTTTCTTCTTTTTTTTCTTCTTTTTTTTCTTTTTTTTCTTCTTTTTTTTCTTCTTTTTTTTCTTTTTTTTCTTCTTTTTTTTTTTTCTTTTTTTTCTTCTTTTTTTTTTCTTTTTTTTCTTCTTTTTTTTCTTCTTTTTTTTCTTCTTTTTTTTCTTTTTTTTTTTTTTTTTCTTTTTTTTTTCTTTTTTTTTCTTTTTTTTTTCTTTTTTTTTTCTTTTTTTTTTCTTTTTTTTTTCTTTTTTTTTTCTTTTTTTTTTCTTTTTTTTTCTTTTTTTTTTCTTTTTTTTTTTCTTTTTTTTTCTTTTTTTTTTTTTTAATTTTATTTATTCAGATTTACTCTCTACATTATTGAGCTCTTGCAAGTGAAGGTACATTCTTCTATTTTTTTTTTTTTGTGTGTGTGAGAGTGAGGACTCTTCCATCATAATGAGGTGCTAACAATTTGGTTTTAGAACTGAAATTCCAGACTACCTACACATGATTTGATTATAGTCGTGAATACTTGTGCACAATCAGCCATGCTTTTGAAAGAACTGATAAGTTTGCCATGAAGACCCCAAACAACTCTTCTCAGGATTTTGAATTCATTTTTCCTTCTAGACTAGTTGCCATTGATTTTTTTTTTTTTTTTTTTTTTTTTTAACCCATAACTGGAGGGACAATAAATAGATACATAAATTTGTAAAGGTTATTTTTTTTGTGAAAGTGTGTAACAAACCCAACTGGAATTTCTACTCAGCTCATCAGTTTCTCATCATGTGTTACCATTACACTACCTGCATGTGCACACACACACACACACACACAATCTCCAATCTCCGGATTGGCCAAACCACGGCTTGCAAACCACGGGTGGCACTTTTGACCTTTTAATATGCAGCTCAGAGAAATATGTTGGCTGATAAGAAAAATTTCAAGCTTTATAATTATTTACTGGGTATGAATTGATGTGATATTGGATTAAAACACAAGTTTAATCTTCATGGTTAGTAAAAAAATATTTAAGAATTTAAATCTTAATTTTAACGCTAGATTGTTTTCTAGTGCTGAGGGAAGGAATCGTGGGATTAAAGTAATTTCTGGTGAGTAAGAGTTACAAAAGAATGTGAGAAGACTGAGGTAATGAGTTTAGGGGACTAAGGGGACAGTACTCATGTCATGTACATTAATGATGCATAACACAAGATGTTGAATTGTGCAGACCTTAGCTGGTACACTTTGGATACAAGTTCTGTTTAAGTGTGAAGGTTTTGAAAATATTTGGTATTATGTCTAATTTGTAATTACAGAAACTAATACAAATTAAATTTGAAAAAATTGTATACATAAATATTATTGCATACATACATTTCTTAATATTTATATAAAAATTTTGTCATAAAACCTATGTAACAAAAACATATGTATAAATTTTGTTCATGTCTTGCAGCTCTCAAACATCTGAACTTTATTGTATGTAGCTCTTAGATTAAGCAGGTTTGGTCACCACTGATATATACATATATATATATAATCAACTTTCTTGCAACATTGTTTTTTATGTAGACCCAATCAGTTATTTCCCAGTTTTTGCTGTATGTCTTGTATTGCTTCTTGTAGCAACTGATCTTTGGTTATCATCCGTCCTGGGTAAGACTATAAACTACATTCAACAGCAAGGCCTCTCTGATCAGAAGGTTTTGAGGAGCATGGAACCGCCTCTTAATTGCTGGTGTTCCCAGATCCACCCTCACCCAGGGTGGTAGCACCTGTTAGGGTTCCAGTTATGGATAAATAGTTAACACCTAAACTTGTGTAAAAGTATGTTTTAATACCGGAAATACTTTGTAATAATAATAATAATAAATTATTACCAGCAATCATTTTTGAAGGAAAAATTATCAGCAATACTTTTAAAAAAATATCAGCAAAAGACAAACAGCTATACATTTTTTGAAAAAAATATTACCAGCTATAGATTTCTTCAAGGAAAAATATTCCCGGAAATAGATTTTTGAAGAAAAACACTTTACCAGCAATAAAAATTTTGTCTGCATTAAATAACCCATTGAGGTTGATATGCCGTAAAACAAACCAAACCAAATCTTTGGTCATCGTGTTTTTTTTTTTGTTTTTTTTTTGTTTCTCTTGTTTTTGATTTTTTGGGGGGGTGGGGGGTTGTTTCTCTTTTGTGTTTTTTTTTTTTAGTTTCTCTTTTGTGTGTTTTTTTTTTTTAGTTTCTCTTTTGTGTGTTTTTTTTTTTTTTAGTTTCTCTTTTGTTTTTTTCTTAATATTCAGTTTTGTTTTAGTCACTACATCTCACTGTTGCCTCATTTTCATAGATGTTATTTTGGTCAGTGTTTTTGCTATTGTGAAAGTTGATGGAACACCAAACTGTGGCCAGTGGGAAGGAGTTCACAAATTCACACCTATTTTCAGGTAAAAACAGAAGGTGAACTATAACTTGAAGCACTTCACTATGCATTCCATACAACAATTAAATTTCTCACTGAAGACATTGCAAATATGCTGATGAAGCAAATTTGATTATGAATTACTTTGTCCTACATTGAGTTGAGGCTGCAGTTTCTACTCATAGAAGTCTTGCTGATTATAACTTCTGATGTCCATAAATATAAATCAAATTAATGTTACTTTTCTTCTAGAGGTTTGTAACTTTTGCATACCCTATTTTCAATACCTGGCCACAGCAGAAGTGAACAAAAATTTGGAGAGGAGTTAAAGGGAATTAACTGAAACTGAGATACACAAAAAAAGGCATGGCTTGTGGAACTAGAACAATCTACCCCCTTGGACCCTAACTAAAGGGTTTGGTTCAAAATTCCAACATATATAACCTGATGAAGATAGATTGTTGTATGTATATATTTATATAATGTTTTCATTTTCAAAACTTGGTCAAGATATTGTGTCCATGTTCATAGTTGATATTATTGAGTGTTGGTTTTTTGTTTTTATTAATAAAGCTTCCATTATTTTTAGCCATTTTTACATGTAGATGATGCTATTATATTTGCATTATCAACAAATATTTTATGAATAGGATCCAGTAGGTCCCCATAAGTATGTATGTATGTGTGTGTGTGTGTGTATATATATATATATATATATATATATATATATATATGAGAGAGAGTTTAATTAATGGATATTTTAATGTGTCATTTCTTATAACTAATGATATATTTATAGTGTTGATATTATTTAGACATCGATTTTTTTTTGATTTTTTTTTTTTTTTGTCAAGAAGATATAAATTTCAATTGAATGTCGAATTTATGTTACTTTATATATTTGTATATAAGCTGACTTCATGTGTAGTATAAACCCTGAATATTTTTGCATGAATTTTAACACCTGTGTATAGTGCAATTGGTCACCAAATAGGCCTGATATTTTTTTTTTTTTATAAAGTTTTTCCAAAAAAATTACCTGTGTATATTGCAACCTCATAGTTTATACATAAAAAAATTTATCATAAAACCTTGCACAATACTTGAGTATATATACTAATAAGAAATATGTCATAAAAAATAAGTTCTATTCAAGATTTTATTTTTTTTATTTCAGAGTTTCATCCCTCCCCACACACCCCAAGAAAACACTTATATATGGGCAAAAAATTATCCAAAGTGCTTTTTAAAGTCTTTCACAGAATTGAAATTCTTCTTCATTCAAAGAATTCTGTCAAGATGAGCATAAATGAATACGTAAGGTGGCAATTTTGGGTGAATATGGAGGAGGAACTAAAACTTCCGAACCAAACTATAACAATCTTTCATTTACTAATCAAAGAAACCTGCTAGTGTTAGACTCTTTTTGATTCACTCTACATCAAAACTTATTAGCTGGATGTGAATGCCATGAAAACAAAATAAAAATAAAACGGTCACACACTCTATGCATCACATATGACTCATAAAACAAATTTAAAAACAAATTAAGCATCAAAGCCACTCATGAACTTTGCCACTAAAGCAAAAGTCTGACAAAACTGCTGAGTTACCTATCCATCCTAACTGCTTAAGAGGACCTACTTGGTAGCCCTCAAGGCAGTTTGCAGCTGTTTCTTGGTTAACTGACCTGACGTTAGGTTAAGCCAACAACTTCCTTTCACTGCAAGCTTCACTGTGAAGCCAGTACATAACCATCACACCTATCTTCTGTGATCAGACCTCTTTGCCCATTAGTGTCACCTCTCTCACCAACATTCTACCCTTAATTCATTATATACATTGATAATACCGTTAAGTCTAACACATCTTGTCTCCTTTTCCTTCCATCTCATTGGCAATACATTTGTTCATATGCAGTATATAACAGCCAGTCTTGTCTTATCTTGATGGAATATCAGGCCATTTCTCTTAAGAAATTCCAAATTCTCTTGTTAATTACGGCTTTCAGGTAATCTAATTGGGAACAGTATATAGATTTACTTTGGAGGCAGATTGATCCTTGTCATGTTTAGTGGTTCTTTCTTCTTTAATACTTTCATTCCTTGTTCTAAAATATTCACTTTTAATCACTTATTGTAAAAGTCTAATATTTTTTAAGACATGCAAAACGTCAAAGTGTCTAACATGACCAAACTGTAGCAAACGATGTTTAATGCTTAACATGTACATTTTGATTGTAAACAATAGCCCATGTTGGGTTTTCAAATATAATTTTTTTATCTGTCTATATTTCTGAGATGAGGTATTATAATTATTTACATTATTTGGTCTGTGGTCCTCATCTTTGTTGCCATATTCATGATATTTCGGCTGTTGTCTGCTCTGGCCTTCTTCAGGTGATTGGAATTTCAAACTGAACTCTTTGTCATCCATTGGAGTAGATTGTTCTAGTTCCATGTGCCATGCCTCTTCCAGTATCAGTTAATTGCCTTTTAACTCAACACTCCAAGTTTTTTTGTTTTTTTTTGTTCACCTCAATTGTAGCCAGGTATTGAACTCGGAACTCTTTGTGTCAAGTCCCAGTGGCTAAAAGTCTTAGTTGGATCCAGTTACTTGATAATTAAAGTTGGCTGGAAAGCATGAAGCTGGACGGGAGTTCCACAAGCAAGAAGTGAGAGAGAAGAAACTGTTAGCATAGAATTTACAGCTACATCTTATATATATGTGTGTGTGTGTATGTTTCTTACTGAATAGCTGCCTTCAATTCACAAGAATAAATCTATGGTCTGTTATTAGGATATTATGTTAATTAGTCTGACAGTAATGCATTAAAACGATTTTCTGTACTGAAATTAAATCTTTGAACGTCTCTAGTTTTCTACATTTGCTTCTGAGTAGATAAATCTTTTTTTAATTTTTTTTTTTTTTTTTTTTTTTTTTTAATCGGTATCACCCCAAGCAAGGCAGTAATGACACAAAAACAAGGGTTTAGATGGTGTGAAAGAATTGGGAACAGAAATATCAATGATGAGCAGAAAGAAAAGAGTAATCATGAAGATAGTAGATAGTGATTAACATTGCATTTAAATTTTGTAGATTAAAGTTGGCTGGAAAGCATGGAGCTGGAAGGAAGTTCCGTAAAGGATAAGTGCAAGAAAAACTGTTAGCATAGAATTTACAGCTACATCTAACCAACTCAACTGTAAATTGATGAGATCTCCATGCCAGTCTAGTACTGTGCTTAAATACATAAAGTCTAGGTACCATAGAGAAGTTCTCATCCAAACAATTACCATGAAAATATTTATAAAAAAAAATATCAGAGAAATGCAACCTTACAGTGGTGGGAAAGTGACTGGAGATGAGCTGCCAGACCAGGACCAATAATATTGCTAATTCTTCTTTGGATTTTATCAAGGAACTCAAGGTAAATAGCTGGGGCACCAGACCATATGAAGCAGCAATATTTTAAGCATGGTTGAATGATAAACTTATAGATATATAACATAGATTTTGGTGAGAAAAATTGTCTCACCTGTCATAGTAAACCAAGTTTCTTAATATCTGACCTAGTAATAGATTCAATATAGTCTTTCCACTTCATGTCAGTAGAGAATGTGTGCTCGATATGTAAACTATATGTCAGTTGTACTACTAATTCCCTGTTACAATTAGGCAAAGAAAAATAGATACTTTGAAGTTATTTAATTATTAGTTATTTTTTTTCTTTCTGAACTCATACAGGCTTTACTTAATGTAGAGTGTAATAGACAAAAAGGATATTTTCAAATGTAATGTGTTTATATGCACGCACACACATTACTACCAAATAACATATTGTTGCAAAATAATCTACCAATCATTCTGCATATTCTACTTTGATGGTTAGGTTAGGGCAGTGTTCTTCAACTGGTACACCTGGATGCACTAATGTGCACTGAAAGGTAGCCAAGTGCACCAGAAGAAACAGAAGACTAATATATTAATTATTTTTATATTTAAAAAAAAATCTTTATTTTTTAAAAAGCTTATTTATTATTTCCCTATTTTCAAATTTTATAATTAATTTTTCCTCATTAAGTTTTAGTTATTCATTAAATGTGCCCCTGAAATTAAAAAGGTTGAGAAGCACTGAGTTAGGGTTAATTTTGGATAACTTGATATTAACCAGAATTTTTTTACAACATGCTGACATGTTGAAGTTATCACTAACATTTTTTTTGTTGAGATTAATAAACTCTACACTTTGCTCAATTTCACAAACCAATCAATTCTGAATAAGCTGATTTGTTTGAAAAAAAAAAAAAACTTTGACAAAACCCCTACTTCCTAATTCAATAATTTCTTTAATTTAATCTAATTTTATAGGACTTCATGGTAAACAATGTTTTTTGAGAAAATTTTCTTTTCCTTTCTAACAGTGAAGAATAAATTCCTAGAATTTCTTACTCTTGAGCATGCAACATACAACTGGCCATACATAAATATTTCTTTCTGGTAGCCAAATTCCAACTTCTTGAAGTGTTTGGCCTTGCGATTTCTTTATAGTTCTCTTAAATGCAGGGCAAACTGGATTCTTGGATATATAAAAACTTAATATATGCAAAAGCAATATTGTATTTTTTATTAAGTATTTTTTTATTACTTTAATTATTACATTGTTTTTAAAATAGTGGGAGTATTTTGTATGTTAAATAATAAAACTTAATTTTTCAAAAAAAAAAAATTAATGAAAATTTATTGTACTAAGCTACACCCCTTTACCTGCACTCCTTCCCAAAATTTGGTTTTGATCAGTCAATATATGGCTATTTTAGAGGATGTGAGGAAGGGCCAACTTATATATAGATATATAACAAATCTTTTTTTTTTTTTTTTTTTTTTTTTAATTATCTCACCTGCTACTAGATTGTCAAGCTGCTTCAGTTTAATAACTAAACCAGCCTGACAGTTCAGAGGTTAAAAATGCAGTGGCAGGTAAGGTATTTATATATTTTTACATTCTTACAATTGTTCTACTGTTTACATATTAATTATTTCTGAAATCAGCAAATCTGGGAAAGTCTGCAGAGGATTAACTGAAACTCTTAGCATAGATTGAAAAAAAGACAAAATATATGTCGATTATTAATAATTATTATTGCTCGGTCTCTAGGTATTGAGTTCTGTATTTACAAGGATTCCTTGTCTTGAATATTTAAGATGGAATTACTTTGTTTGAAAATATATATTAATGAAAAACCAAAACCGTTGATGGAACCAGCAGACAACTTGCCAAATCCTAAAACCTTTATCCAGATGAAGTTTCTAACAAAAACAGCAGTGAAAAAAAAGTAGTCCTAAAGGCAAACCTAGCTACTCAGTAAAGTAAAATTCTTGAAGCCTAGATAGAACAAAAAATGCTTAAAAACATTAATTCCTATGACAAGATGGCTCTAGATGTAACCAGTTTCACAGTCATGTGATCTTCAGACTAGTTGAATGTGAAACTCGGAGATATATTGTTTGTGTGGAACATAGATTCTTTGTAGCTGAGTGGTAAAGCACACTGCATCAAACAGCGATTTCTCCTACAAAGAGACACATGTTTGATCCCTGCTGGATAGCACATTTTTGTTAAGATGTTTCCAGTGTGCAGGTCAGTAGACCATTTAAAAAAAAATAAATAAAAATGGGTCATCTATTTCAAATACAAATATCCACTATAAAGTAATAAAAATGTTGGATTAAAAAATAAATCCAATTCTTTATTTTTATATATATATATATATATATATATACACACACACACACACACACACACACACACACACACACACACACACACATATCTGTGAAGTGGCTTTATAGAGGATAGAAATTATGACCCCAAAATCCAAATGTGCATTGAAATATCAAAAGATGCCTTTCAAAAATTAAACAAAGTATTAAGAAAGAAGAGAATCTTATGAGAAAGAGTGCTGGCCTGCTATGTAATATCTGTCCTCTTACATGCCAATGAATGCTACAACAATTTACTTGAGTGAAAACTGGAGATGAAAGAAATGTGGTTCTACAGTAGGGTGCTGGGAATACCATGTGTAAGCAATGAAGTCATCTTGAGGAAAATGAAAACAAAAAGCACACTTGTACTCAGAATCAGTCTGCTGAAATTTTTGGATCTCATAATGAAGAAGGAGTGCTTGGAAAATTTGACACTCACAGGACATATCAGAGAAAATAAGGAAAGAGGGTGTCAGTAGGACACTTACCTGATGAGCTTATACGAATGGACAGTAGAACTGGGAGTGAAAGAGATAGTATAAAGACACTCATTGCTATGAGTTGCAAGAGATAGGAGGTTATAGAGCTATAATTTCCCAGGTCTTGAAGGGACATAGCACATAGATTTTTAGATATTAATTTAATTAATTTTAAATTAATTACACAAGAGAATTTTTATAGCTTTTTTTATCCATTTTTTTTTTTTTTTCCTAAATTGATTTTATATGAAATAAATTATAATGTGCTTATTATCTACAATTTTTTAACTCCTGAAATGCAGAGAATATTTTGTGCATGTTTTTCTGCTTTTTTTTTTTCATTTATTTTTATTTTGTATTTTTTTAAAGAAAATTTTGAAATTGTTAAACTCGAAGTAAAATGTTTAATTTTGAAGGTATAAACTTTTGTTTTTGTAAGATTTTATTGTTAAATTTTTATCTGAATGTGTGCATGAATAAATAAAGCCATAAAAATTGAGATAATTACCTTTTTTCTTTAATTTTGTAAAATCATTTCTTTTATTAATATTTGCATTATATATAAGTGTATATTGCATATTGATGCCTCATAGATTTAAGCAAGTGAGGATAAGGTGTGGCTTAATTCGTAGAATGCCACTGAACACACACACACACACACACACACGAGCGGAGCTCAGGCTTCGATTCTATTTCTTAAGCTGCCTCATCATTCCCATGGTTAGCAGAACACAGCTCTGGCAGCAGACAGACCACATGGCTCTGTACAATACCAGCTTCCTGCATCCTTCATCAGAGTCCCTTACATATATTTATTCTTCTCTTCTCAATCTAGGAGATGAGCCACCACCTGCAGAACCTGACAATGTAGAACAAGAAACAAAGGTGAGTAAATCTTTTTTTTTTTTTTTTTTTTTTTTTTTTTCCTGCCCCACCTACTTAGGAGTTTAAAATTTGATAAGTATAAATTTGATTCTCCAAATTACAGGTGAAAGAAATGAATGAAACAAGTCTACGAAAATATTAATCTTTTCTTCACCTTCCTGAGGAAATTTGTGGACAGCAATGAAGCTGTTAAATTGAGCCAGTGTCTTTTACTGTGGGTGGGGGTGGTTGTAGCAGCAGTAATAGTGCTGACTCGAATAATGTTTTTGAATGTGGAGTCTGCTTGAATTCTTTGTCTGTCTTCCTTGGAAACCAATTGCTGTAAGTTTCAGGTGACAACACAAAAGAAAAACCGTTTTTTGTTTCTTTGGAATCTTGAACCTGAACTTGATACATTGTAATATGCATTTTATTCTTTTTGCTTTATATTTTTCTTTTGTTGTTTTTTTTTTTTTTTTTTTTACCACTATATATATATATATATATATATATATATATATATACACACACACACACACCTTTCTTTTTTTTTTAATAGCTACTTTCTTAAGTCTGTCCTAGAATCTTTATACCTGTAAACAAGTTTCCTTCTTGCTTCATGGAACTTTGAGTGATTTTTTTTTTTTTTTTTTTATTGTTGGCAAAGATTAGTATGGAAGAATAAAAGTTAGATTATCACATGCAAGAGATCCTCCCTCCCGGTTGTATCTCCACCTTACCTAGTTTGTCAGCCAAGCAACACCTGGTGTGCCACACCTGTGTGCGCCAAGGAAGACAGTGGCATTAATCAGCAGAAGTAATCATTGTTATAACTGACATTCTCTATCTGCTACTACTTTCATCCTATTCCCTTAGATGTTAACAATTGAAGAGAAGTCGCTTTAAGAGATGATAATTTAACATTAAGTATCCTACACACCTGCTAAAATAGATAAATAAAAATTCACCTACTTCAGGTGGGAAGATTAATATCCAAGAATTTTAGTGTTTGCATATTTGTAAGAAAGATTTTCTTTTGGATTCTCAAATAGTCTATTATCAAATTAGGTATGAAAAGGTTCTTTTTAAAATATTTTCATTTAATTTATTACACACATTCATTTTATTTTGGGAAAGACAGGGGAGACGGACAGATCCTTTGAATCTTTAGCATGTCTTCATTGCAAAAATCTTACATTTTTCTTTCTATCTCTCTCGCACGTGTGTACACTGAAATAAAAATCATTGTCTTGAGTTTTTGCATGAGTGAATAGCAAACAAAATAGCATATTTATTTGCTTTTTAGAAACTTCCTTAAAAAAAAGCTCTTCCTATTTACTTCAAGATTTCCTTTTAGTTTCTCGAAGGATTTACTATGGGAGAATAATTAAAACTATTAAGCACAAAAGCATTTTCTCTGTTTTTGGCAAAATCAAATCCTTAAATGCTAGAAATATCAAAGTGGTTGACAGGTTAGTTTTTGTGGAACCTTTTACTGTATAATTCTGCTGGAATGTGGCAGTGTGTAGGTGTATATGGTATACCAGAAATTGGTGGAGGTGGTTTCCCCAAGTGCAATCTTTTAAAAAAAAAAATCTCCCTCTCTCTTTCTCCCTCTGTTTTTCTCTTTCTCCCTCTGTTTTTCTCTTTCTCCCTCTGTTTTTCTCTTTCTCTCTCTGTTTTTCTCTTTCTCTCTCTGTTTTTCTCTTTCTCTCTCTGTTTTTCTCTTTCGGAAAAGCAGAAAATATATTAATATAAGACATATATCTTGAGTTTGAATTAGATGGCAGTTAAATTTGATTTCAATTAAATGTAAAAACTTTTTTTTTTCTCCACTAGCTGCTAATCAGAATTTTCAAAGTGTGTGTGTGTATATATATATATATATATATATATATATATATATATATAATATCCCTAAAATTATTGACATTGAATATTCTCTTTCCGATGAAAGAGGCAAAAGGAAAAGCTTGTTTGTGCAATATATTAATCTGTTTTAAAAGGATACTTCTTGCTTCAGAATTGAGATAAGTGCCATTGTTTCAAATTCTTTTCATATAAAATTGGGTGTTTTCCCTTTATAAATAAGAAGTTGAATATTAGTACTTCTGTAGTGGGTGGATAAAGAGATAAAGATCATTTATTGACTCAGAAAGATGCTGTAAAATGCTAGAAAATTAGCTAGTAATTGTAAAGAAAAGTAAGTTTTAATTTTTAATAAAGTGATAAATAAGGTTATCTGATAGCTTAAAGTAATTAAAAAAGAAAAGGCAAATTCTGGAGCTGTATGAATATCTAAGCTTCAACTATCACTAACATACTGTATATTGAACTTACTATAATAGTGAATGCTGAGAGACTTACTCTATAGTTGACTGGAAAGTGGCAGAGTATAAAAAAAAATTAATTACCTGATGCTTACATATACAAAATAGAATCTAGGTAAGATATTCAATAAAAAAAAATTAACTATATTGGCCTGTAATTGCATTGGTTTAAACAATCTCTTAGTCTATAAAACCTCAACTGACCTTAATTTACCTATTATTTTTATTGTGGTGGTAATTGGATGCAGTTCATTAGCAAATTTTAAAGGATCCTTGCTTCAGTTTTTTTTTTTCTTTATACCTTTTCTATTCAACTTGTGTTCCAGTTTACTAATATTCTATCACTGAAAGTATTTTAGGTTCCAGTTATATTTTTTTGTCTGTGAGGTGTGTGTGTGTTTGGTCCCCCCCCCCACCACCACAAACTCTCACTGTATTGACAAATTCCACAAAATTGCTCTTCAAATTAATTTATGGGATTTTTTTTTTTAAAGAAAAGGTCATTGTTATGATGAATATCTGTATCTCAATAAACTAATCTCATTTTTAATTTTCATTTAAATACAAGGTGCTTTTTCAAAGCGACAAAAGAACAGTTTTTTGTAAATATGTAATGCAAGAAGAAAATAATTTTTGATTATAAATAATTGTAGGTACAATTATTTATAAGCAAGAATTTTTAATATTTATTTATAAAATCCTAATATAATTTATCTACAGAATAAAGTTTCTTCTATTATATTTTCTATAACTTTATTAACATTATAATTGGGCAACTGAGCTATTTCAGCCAATTAATTCTATAGCCTTTTCAGTTTATCTGCCGTTAAAATAAAAAGTTCTTTTTTTCTTTTTATTTTACTTTTTTTTTTTTTAAAATAGAAATGAATATAATTTACTCAAAGATGGTTGCATTGTAAATGCCATGGTTTATGTGTCTCCCTGTGATTAACATATTTATGTGCTATTTCAATTTATCATCTCTTACAAATTAGAACTGAAAGAAAATGGAATACATGAACCTTAAAAAAAGAATAAGTAAAAAAAAAAAAAAATTTTTTAAATTGAGTTGTAATGAGTTAAAATCTAATTTCTATAATAATATAATTAAAGTTGTAGATATAGAATTCGACCACTTAATTTGAAACAAATTTTGTTATTGTAAAATAAATTTCTTTTTCTGATGATGTCAGTTCATTTGCAATACATGTCAGTTAAATTTTTCCCAAATATATAAAATACACACACACAGTTATCATTAAAAACAAAAACACCTGAAGAATATTGTAAAGATAGATTGACCAAAATGTTAGTGTAACATGAACAATAGAAAGGAATTTTTTCAACTGTTCAGATGAATTAGATAACTCAATCAGCAAATTATGTCCATTAGTGGGAACCATTAAATGGTGGGGAGTGGAGGGAAGGCAATAGACATTGGATTCTGTGGATGAGTTTGACATTAACAGAACAGTCACAAGGCCAGTGTGACAGTCGGAGGAGGATGGCACCTGGAACACAGAAATGCAAAAACAGCATATGCTATCTGCGTTGACGAGATGTTCATTTTCTTTCCAGAACAAGATTCAACAATGTTCAAGAATAAAAAACACTGCTGAAAAAGACAGGTAAATATACAGTAAGAGCATAAGAAGAAAAAAAAAAAAAATGAAAAATTAATCTGTAAAAAATGACCTATATATCCTGGGTAAAGTTTTGAATATTATGTTGCGACTACTTTCCTCTTCTAATTACTTTCATTCATTGACTCTTAATAGTTACATTTTAAGTAAACAAAACAAAAACAAAAACCCCAATATAATGAAGGTGCTAACTTTCCTCATGACCAAAACAAAAGGATTGGAAGGAAACTGCCATCAATATGAGAAAGATAAATAATGGTGGACTTGAGAAGTCTAATTTCCTGAAAAACTTCAAGATTTTATAAATTTCAGCTGACAGTAATTGAAACTGTTCAGTCACTGAATAAATGTTGAATGTTTCATGATTAACATTGACAATTCTCGATAGTGAATAGTCTTTGAGCAAGGTTTTGACCAGCATTATCCTTCTTTGAACATTGTGGACTGATGCTACAGAATTCCAAAGGGGTATACCAAATAACAGAAATCACGCCACTTGAGGATTTTGAACGCCAACAGCTAAAATGGATAGCACATTATTATCTTGAAGAGATAATGAGATAACCAAAATGCCAACTTGCTTCAAACAAAAGGTTAGGAAAGTCCTATCAATACTGGCAAGAGTGATAATAGCTACTGGAGTTGAGACCTATTTTCCTGAAAAATTAGTTTAAGAAGAAAAATTTTTAAAAATTTCAGTTGACAGTGGCACAGGCTGTTCGGTCAATGAATGCTGATTGTTTTCTTATAAATAACTGCTAGATAGCTACATGTTTTATCCACTAACATCATTGGTTAGTGGATGTGCAGGTGGTGTAAGGGATAGTTACTTGGAATGAGAAATCAGAGAGCCAAATTTGAATTCCAATCAGGTTTGTTACATTCATTTACTTGGAAAAAGTATGAATGTATCTCTTCTCCCACTAGCTATGGGTTAAGTAGTAGGATTTATTTCTGGAAACAAAATAATTCTCAAAATTCACCCCCCCCCCAAAAAAAAATTAATGTTACAATCCAAAATGTTTTGGCTTTAAATAACCAACAGAGGGATAAGTTATGAAAAATAAATCAGTCAATAAAAATGAATGATTGATCTTTCTGCCACATTTCTTGCCATAAGGTTTTTTATTAGCACTCTGCCTTACTAATATACTTCCGTTTCCACTGTATTCTTTTTCAAGGCCTCTCATTTGCCGTATCCTTATTATTTTCACTCAAAGTTGTTTTCTGTTGCCATAGCAGGATATGACAACACAAGTTTGTGTAGACATCCCAATGTCTAGTAGCTTAGATCATTAGACCACTATAAATAATGTTTATAGCAATAAGGGATAATACAACAATATGTAGTTTTGATAATTTATTGCATATGGAATATACATTGATAAATTAATTTATTGCATATGGAATATACGTACTATTTTAGCTCATCAATTAATATTAAGAAAAATAATTTTTTTTTTTTTGTCCTCTTTTCAGTTACATTTCCATTAGCATTTTACTTAACTTCCCTCTTTCAAACTTCCATTTTTCTCCTTTCCTTTTTTTTTTTTTTTTTTATCAACTAAGAAGGGGCAAGGATTGAACAGATGTTATACACTGATCCTCGGTAGAAATGTATAACTGTTGTATATATAAACAAGCAGAATAAGAATTGGTTCAACTTCAGATACAACATATCTGTGGCCATTATTGTAATATAAACAAAAATGCTGAAAAGGAAAGTTTGTATCCTAAAAGTTGCTTTTTCAGAATGGACTGAAATAAAATCCTATACTTGTCTGAAATTATCAAGAGTAAATTCAGCTCCATTGTTGGTTTGCTTCCAAGTGCTGTAAAAGTGAAGATTGTTATGTTGTCATAAAGTTTGGAATTTATTGCCAGTCCTGGGGAATGAAGTTTAATTAATGTTCAACAGCTCAAAATACAATCACATGCATTTTTTTGTGGGGATAGTTTTCCATCTCTGAGCACAATGCTTGTCCTTGGCACCTGTGAGAATCTTCTCCACTCTTTGCCAAAACTCTCTCGGCTGATTTGGATTCAGTTCTCCTCCTCCTAGACTGCTTGCCAACCAAGGCTATAGGGTCCAGTCTGTCCATTGCCAGGGGGTGGGGGAGAAGAGATGGATTCATGTTTATCCCAAGAGTATTTGCACATAAGTGAATGTAAAAAAACTGTACTGGAATTAGAACTCATTCTGAGACATTATCCATTAAGCTATCTCCATGTCCCAGCTTGGAGCACCTGGTATTCCTAAACAGTCACCCATTTACATACCAACCAAGCTTAACATTGTTTAACTTTAGTGATTGAACAAGAATAGCGATTCAACATATAGCCATAAATTGTTTATATATATATATATATATATATATATATATATATATATATATATATATATATATATATATAGTACAGGTAATAAATCCATTAGTATATAATCCAGGTGGATCCTAGTAATATAAAATATTAAAACTGATCCACAGAGAGCTCAATGTATTTATTATAACAGAGCATAAATAGTTCTACAGCAAAAAAAAAAACATCATCATATATATATATATATATATATATATATGATAGAAATTAAGGAGGATTTGAGATAATTATGATTAAGTAATTCATTGTGTCTAGAAGAAACCTCAACAGAATGTAGAAAGCACTGGACAGCTGTTTCATCCTATATTGGGACTCATCAGCAGTGCAACCAATACGGAGAATTGAAAGAAGACAGTTATGATATGAGGTAAATGTCATACCAACGTTACCAATGGGCCTTGGTGACAAAGATTTAACGAATTAGACTCTATATTGTGCTGCTTATCCACATATTCCATGGTGGAAACCATCCGAGTTTCCCTTACCTATAGGACTGTTCCCCCAAGAGCCATGACTACTATGCCCAAGCCACTCCATCCAGAGCATTAAAAGTTGGTTCAAGCAAGGATATACAAATAATAGAAATTAAGGAGAATTTGATATAATTATAATTAAGTAATTCATCAAGTCTAGAAGAAACCTTTTATATATATATATATATATATATATATATAAATCTACACTAGCAGTAGACCCGCCATTGCCCGGGGATGTAACAGTAAGAGAAAGATCAAGTATTGGCCATCATAAAGACTGAAAAATTAAATTGACAAAGATTATTGTTTAAGGTTGATGGACACGCATGTCTTAATTATTATTTTTTTGTTTTGTTTTTTTTTTGTTTTTTTTACGAATTGATCAAACTCAAACAAAAACTTTGTTTTCAATCGTTATGAGTCTACTGATTGAATAGAATTTTATTATAAACAATTGTCTTGTAAATGAAATTTTTAAAGCATTCTGAATGTAAAAATAAAGAAAAAAGTGTGCAAGACAATAAGAAACACTACCTGCCAAAAAAAAAGTGAAGTTTTATTGAAATCTGTTGAAAAACGAACACGCACACAACCTGGGTTTTATAATAAGTATAACTCGATATGAGTTGTCTCCTTTCATTCTCGTTATGCCTCTTAATTGTGTTTTCAAATTGATTTTGTGAAAAAACAATTGTTTTTTTTTTTCCAATTTTTGGTGCTGTCAGAACCACCGCAAGGTAATTTTATGTAGTCCTGTGAAGTTTTTTTGAAATCAGTTGGAAAGTGTAGGAAATCCAATCCAATATATAAACGTAGACACAAACAACCTGGGTTTTATAATAAGTATGATATATATATATATATATATATATATATATATATATATATATATATATATATATATATATATGGGAAAATAAGTAAACCTGAAATTTACAACTAAAATCCCACTCAACAAAACAATATCTCTGGCAAATGATAAAACTGGTATGGAAGAACTGTAGAAGGATGCATACACTACTTCCATTTTGATGAATATAAATTTGAATTCATGCAAAGGTTAATCCTATAATGGTGTAGAAAGAACTTTGGTTATGGGCTGAATAGATACATGACTATTTCAGGGAGAGTACTTTGACTGCGTACTCATTTGACACTGCCTCCCAATCACTTTATATAGCACAGCATAGATAAATTTTACCAGTGAAACATTGTACATTTTCCCTGAAAGTTCTCAATCTTGCAAGTCAAACAAAATCAATAAATGTGATTTTATGTAATCTCTCTTTTACACACACACACACACACACACACACACACACATATAATTATTGATTCGAAAATTATAACATAAATATATTATAAAATCACTACAAAAATAGCCATTTTGTTTCAACACATCTGGTGTCTTATCAAGTGATGGCGTTGAATGTAGAATAAAGTGTTTTAAAAAAATTTGAATTGATCAAATACCCCTCGCTGAGGGGAAACACTGTTACACAGACACATATATATATATATATATATATATATATATAATATAAATTAACTGATTGAAAATGTTTTTTTTTTTTGCTACACAGTAATAACCATGTTTCAAAAATGGAAGCTAAATCTTTAAAATTAATTATATAATTTAATTAAAAGCATTAGTTCCATTTCATCTTCAGGCTAATATTGGAATAACTTATTTTTAAATTTACTGAGTTTTGAACACATAATTTCATAATTTACTGTTTTCAAGGATACAGAGAAATCCAATCATTCAGACAGGGGTGGTAGCATGTTCATTTTTATTAACTACTCTTGTATTAATTATGAGTTACATTCGAAAAAGAGGTTAAGTTTAGGGATGGTAGGGGTGTATTTTTCAATGAATTCTGATATCCGTTAAATGCATCTCATCTGGGTTATTTTTGTTAATGGCAATTTTTGAAACATGGTTATTACTCTGTAGTGAAAAAAAACGTCTATTCAATTAGTTAATTTATAATATTTATGCTCTGTAAATTTAAATTAAGCACTGTTTTGTAAAAATAAAAAATATCAATAAGAACACTGGATTATATATCTTTTCTTTCTTTTCATATATATATATATATATATATAAAATAGGAAAGAACTCGTTAGGTAAATAATCCAAAGTTCTTTAGTATTTTAGTTATTTTTTAAAAATAATGCTCGATACAAAAGTAGAGCATAAATATAATTATTTATTTAAAAATATGATTCCATCGCTACATAAGAGTTCTCATGTTTCAAAACAAGAGCTGAAAACTTCACTATAATTATTTGAATTAAATAGAATTAAAGTACCAAGCTCTGTTCCATCTTCAAGCAATTTTTTTTTTTGAATAACTAATTCCTGAAATTTACACGTTTTATAAGAATATTCATTATTAAAATTAAAATTACTATGGTAACGGCTTGAGCAATTATTTAAAAAAAAAAAAAAAAAAAAAAAAAAAAAGCGGCATAAGGGTTAATAATTTGTATCAATATCTCAGTTACATTCAAAGAGGTCAAGTCAGGGTAAGGTTGGGGTTTCTAAATTTAAAGCAGAAGATGACATCTTCTAGTCTGGTTAAGTGTTCATGGAGATTTATTTATTTTATTTTTTTTTTTTCTTGAAAAGGTTTTGTGTATATAAAAAGAAACTGTCATAATTCGCTAACATTTGGTTTTTTTTTTGACGACTTCATAAAGGGTTTTTTTTTATTGGTTAGCGCATTTAAACTTTTTATTTAGACTATGGAGTTTAAAATTTGTATTTATTATTTTATTGTTTGTTTGTTTTTATAGACAAACCGTATTGCACTGAATTTCAATTTGTTTTTTGATGATTACAGAAAGGGTTTTTCCTATTTAATGATTTGGCTAAGCTTTTAAGACTTATTTTTTTTTATGCTAATTATTCAAAATTTGATTTTGGCAAAAAAATGTTAACTCATGTCTATTGTTTAATAAATTTTTATTATTTAGAAACTTGATAATGTGTAGTTTTTCATGTAGGCATAAAGGGCATGGGTCATCCCAAGTTTTACAAGTTCTAGTTTTGTTTATAATTTTCCATTTTACTTTTGATGTTTTATTCATTTCCTTCAAATGCCAAAAATATTTAGATAGTGATGTCTGATTTCTTTTATTTATATTGTTGAAAGAGCACTTATGCTGCCTCCATCTGGTTTTAAATTCATTCTTCGTAGATCCAATGTATATCGTATTAGTATTAGGACTCTCAATGGATGAGATAGTACATTGGTATACCACAGATTTTATGCAGCATTTATTTTCCAATAGGCAGTCTTCTGGGTTTCTGCAATCATATAATTTTTCACTATTTTTGTCTAATTTAAGTGTAGGGTTTTTCTTAATACTATTCTGGCATGGGGGTTTATTCAGGATTTTATCATTGTGTTTTTTTATTATACTTTCTAGATTTTCAGTGCAACTGTAACCTAATTTTAGGGTGTTTTTATTAAATATAATACCAAGTCTATTATTAGTAGGAAAGTGTTTTTCAATTAAAGCTAGGAATTTTTGTCCTAGCTTAATACTAACCATTTGGTTGAACGGAGGGGTATACCAAATGATTTTTCTTTTCCTGTTTTTCTTCTGGTTAGTACAATTGTTTCTATAATTGATGTTAGCATTTTGTATCCACTATTTTTTAGGGCTGCATTATAAAAATTACTGTGTTGTTGGAATATTTCTTTATTAACGGAGTTAATACTGTGGTATACCAATACCTGTGACTGTCTGTTTCATGCTTATATGCAATTGTCAGGCCTGATTGTGTAAAAGCATGAAACATTGTCACCTTGGTGAAGACTTCATTGTCCACTTTAATATTTACATCTGCTCTATCCCTGATATGGTGCACTAACCCATAAATATAGCATACATTAAAACTATACTTTATCATATATTAGGTTGGTGCAAAAATAATGACGCGTTTTGACGTATCTTTTAACGTCAAAGACCGTCATTATTTTTGCACCAACCTAATATTACACCAAAACATAATCGTGGTTGATAAACTCCAAATATGATAACATTGACAATTAAAAGTGCTAAAATACAATGTAAAACCTCATAGAACTTAAGATAAATAAAGAATCTTATTTATAAATAAAGTGCAGTGTATGTTTGTCCATCCATCTGTCCATTTTTTTTAATCTCTGTGAATCATAAACATCCTGAAGTAACAGGTACTAACTACTGTAGTTAGACACGATTAAAAATTAAATAAAGAACTCATTTCAAGTTAAATTTAAATATCAAACTGCATGAAAGGTTTAAGAAAAATTTAGTAAAGGTTTAACTTTAATTTTACTTTTTGTCACAATTGCAATTGATGTTATCTAATTAAATTGTAATTAAAACTTAAACAAGGCACAGTACATTGCTCATATGGTTTTTTTTTCTTTTTCTAGCATATACACTGTGATGTATTTGAAATATTATAGTTCAGGTACCCTAATATCTTAAGAGTGATTTTATGTGAAGGGAACATAAAGAATGGTAATTTTTTTTTTTTTTTTTTTTTTTTTTTAAAGAAAATAAAAATTGTGCACAAAATAAATGTAAACAAACTATAGAGATTGGGTATGTATATGGATAAAGGTTATGCCAAATTAAGCTGTTGAATAAAGATAAAATAATTTTATTATAAATTCTTATAACTTTTATGTACATAGGATGGTGAAGGTAAAAGGCCAAAGGCATAAAAGCTCTCTGCAGGAGTTAGCCTAAAGCTAGCTAGTAAAAAAAATAAAGGATCTTTAATCCAGATTCAATAAAGATTGACGATCTTTCATTTTTATGGATGAAACTTAAGTTATATCCATTTTATTTTTTATTCTTTATTTATCTTATAGATTATATATAATGGCCTATATATTTCTAACAAATTATTACAAAGGATTTTTATTTCTTTAATCCGACATATTTTTATTATATCAAAGGTTACTTTTAGTGGATACCTGTATTTGAGTAGATGCTCACATTTTTTAAACAGTGTTTTTCAACTACCGTCCTAAGTACTGGTGAAATTGCTCGAGGACACATTTTCTTTCAATTTTCTCAGGTGCATAGGATGGTAGATGAAATAAACACTATTTTAAAATATATGTCAAACAAAAAAAAAATGTTTGAAATTTTTATATATACACACACACACTTCTTTCCAACTGATTGATTAACACAAATTTCATAATTGCCTTTTTTCTTGAACAATGTCACTGTCGGAAAAAATTGACTGAACTTCGAATTGTTTCAATCAAAACTCAGATCTATTGTCATTTTTTAAAAATATTCATTCTAAGCAGGATAACTTTAAAATTTGTTATGCTGATCTAAAAATTCTTCAAAAATATTGATTTACTTTGACCTATTTAATGCTAAATTTTTATCCATTCTCCTTTCTCTCTGCTACTTCTAAAGTATATGCAGTTTAATGTGGGTGGGAAACTAAATTCTAATATGTTTACTTACTATTCCTGAGAGATATATATAGTACAGATAATAGGTCCATTGGTATATAATCCAGGTGGATCCTAGTAATAAAACATATTAAAACTGATCCACAGAGATCTCAATGTCTTTATTATAACAGCATATATATTTTTTTACGGGAAATACCAAAATTACTTCAGCATGAGAATAGTTTATTTCTGGCTGATCTGAACCCTGCTGTCTTCAGCTCTTAAGGCTTAAGAGCTGAAGACAGCTGGAGGTGCAGTGGAGTATGGATGCAAGGTGGAGGCTAGTGGCTCAGATTGAGGAATCTGAGAGCTGAGTTTGAATTCCTGTTGAATCCATTATGTTCACTTATATTGTTAATAACCTTGGGAAAGGTATTAATCCTCTTCTTCTCACTCCAGCTATGGATAAATAGCAGGACAGGCTGGGTATTATAGCCTTGGATGGCAACTGGTCTAGAATGAAAACTCTGAATTCAAAACCTGTGGAGGGTTGTTTGCGAAGCTTGTGGCACATAGTGCACCGGGTCTCTATATTCCGCCCTTCAAAAAGTGTGGTTAGTTCGGCACAAATTCATGACTATACTCAAATCATATGTGCTCGTGTCTGGTTGTCGGTTCCTAGGAACTGAACTGCTTGACCCCCATAGAACGGGAGAGTTCACTATCTCATATATATGAAGAAATAGTTTTAAAGTGTGCTATATTTATGGAATAAAGTGCTCAATATCAGAGATAGAGCATATGTAAATATAAAAGTGAACATTGAAGTCAACCCTCGGAGGCAACAGGCTGTTTCTTGCTAGATGCAATCGTCAGACCTGATGATTGCATCCAGCATGAAACAGCCTGTTGCCTCTGAGTGTTGACTTCAATGTTCACTTTTATATATAATTTGAGATCTGATCAAAAAGTATAGAACTTGTGCTATAAAAAGAAAACTATAACATATCAATTCATCATTTAATCTCCTTCAAAGTAGTTCCTTTCTGAAGCCACACAGTTTATCCAGTCTGATTGTTTCTATTGATGGAAGCATTCCTGGAACTCCTTTTTGGGGATAGCAAGAATTGTCACATTCTTTAGAATATCTTTGACATCTTGAAATCTTGTTTCATTCAAGTCTAATTTGATTTTGGGGTAGAGGAAAAAATTACAAGTGGTAATATCTGGATAATATGGTGGTTGTTGGAAATGGGAATGTTGAACTTTATCAAAAAATTGCTGAACAAGCCACGGTCACTGATGGAACCTCTATGGTGAGCTGATCACATTCCTTCCAAGTACTGCTATAAATAACAAAAGTGAGTAAGGTGCATGCATGACTGAGTTCAAGATTAATCTGTGCCAAGCAATGTCACTCAGCATACTTTAGCTCCATTACTATCATAACAGTCCCAATACTTTTTGTTCTGACATTGTGTGTGTGTGTGTGTGTGTGTGAGAAAAAGGAAAGAAAATGCTAAAGAGTGAGCGTAAAATGAAGAGAAAAAAATACAGATAAAAGGACAAATGATCACAACACACTACATATATTCACATGCATGCATACACACACATACAATATAGGAAAAACTTACACAAATAAGTGTATAAAAAGGACAAAAAAATCTAAAAGTAGTAAATTGCTGATACCCACTGAAGAGTGGATGGATATGTCCACCTTCAAAACTCTGAAGTCTGGATGCTGAAGGTAACATCGATCAGCACAGTGTCAAACTTTTACTCCTATTCATATATATATATATATATATATATATATATAATGTGCATGGTTCTTATTGTAAAGCACTCAATCACAAACTCACATCGATACAACTATATATATATATCTCAACCAGATATAAGCAAGCTATACACACATAAGCAGAGTCATTATATTAATACATGAGGTGCAAACATAATAGTGCTCGATGTGGTTAGAAAGAGCAAAGATATATATTAATTAGTACATATACTAGTACCTATGTGTTGGTGTGTGACTAAAGATTCACTGAATTCAGCAAAACTTTAGTCGCACACCAACACATAGGTACTAGTATATGTACTTATATATATATATATATATATATATATATATATATAATGGGTTTATTGGTAATTTGACATTTCTTATTAAATCCATTAATTCTTTAGAAATTGCTTTGTTTATGTTTTTGGATATGAAATTGAAATGATATGGGTTTTCAAGATGATGTGCTTTCTTTAAAAAGTGAAACTAGAGGTTTGCTTACTGGGATACCCTTCATAGCTGAGCACCCTAGATCAAATGATGGTTTCCTCCCTACAAAGGGGGATACAGATTTGATCCTTGCCATCTTTAAGATTACTTAAAGATGTGCGGTTCCCATCCAATCACTGAACTTAAGCAATGCTGAGCCAGTTCAGTACCTTGATGAAGGATTACTTTGGAATGCCAGATGCTAGTGGTGCAGTAATGGCCTAGAATGAAAAATCCGACAGCTTAGTTCTAATTTGTGTTATGCAAATACCCCCTTGATTCTATCTCTTCCACTCCTAGCAGGATAGACTGGTCTCTATAGCTTTGGTTGGCAACCCGTCTAGGAGAATAAAAACTGAGTCAAAACCAGCTTGGAGAGAGAGAGAGTTACAAAGGCAGATGAGCCTCTCATACTAGCCAACAGCCAATAACTTTCTCTCTGCCCAAATTTTAAGCTGTCAGTTTATTTATATATATATATATATATATATATATATATATATATATATATATATATATATATATATATATATAATATTTAACCTTCTCAAATTCCTTACAACTTAATATGGTTTTCTTTATTAGTAAATAATGAATTTCAGCTTAGAATGCTAGAGGATCAAGTAGATACTGCACTTTGATCTGAGATGTAATGGTTGCCCATACAAGCAAACAGAATAACTACTTAAAATTAGGGTAAAGCAAAAGGAAGAAAGGATGTTGAGTAATTTAAGTTTGCTTGCCTTACAATGAGTTATTTTTATAAAAACATATAATTTGCAATGAACCACAGGTTTAATTTCAACCTTTTTAGTGAGTACTGCAAATTAACAGCTGGCTATCATCACAAAATTACCAGATCTCTATAAATTCTCAACCATCCCTTCAAATGCTTGAACACTTTCTAACAGGTTCAATTAAGGACCCCCCCCACTCCAAGTACTAATTGTGGAAGGCTAAAACTCAAAATAAATGGACAGATTTTACATTCAATGTAGTTTTTTGCTGTGGAGATAGACGATTGACAGATAATTTATATTTAAGAGATTTTGTAGAAAATAAATAAAAGTAACTGAATGTTGTGTGTGTGTGTGTGTGTGTGTATATATATATATATATATATATATATATATATATATATAATGTGTGTGTGTTTGTGCGTAATTACATGTATTGTCAACTAGTAATTTTGTAATTGCATTTTCTATATGAGTAATCTATGTAAACTATTAGCTTTGTCACACATATTGTGTGTGTGTATATATATATATATATATATATATATATATATAGACATACACGTCCACCCAAAATGGATACACACTTCAGGAAAGGAAAAACTTGTATTGATATTGTAATAATAAAGTTATTCAGACATCATGAGATTAATGCAAATTGCCTTTGAACTCTGCAATCACAAGAGATGCTCAAAAATTGTGGCCTTTAACTTGCAGACATTTATTAGTATTAAGACAATTCATAACAAAAAAGAGAGAGAGTAACAAAAATATTTTACCATAAAAATGGTAATACTGAAAAATAATGATTAACAAATACAGGTAAACTGTTTTTTCTTGTTGGGATCTGTCTACCCAGATTTTTGTTAAGGGTTGTTGTTCCACATCTTTTAAATGAAACATATAAAAGGTTATTTTTTTTTTTTTAAGACAAAGTAGAAGCAGAACTTCAGTTAAAATAATGTTTATATATTCTTTTCAGAAATATACAATAACAATAAAATGTTCAATTTTCTTTTTGTTTTATAAAGTAATTAAGTATTCCTAGTGCTGTGTGGACTTTTACTTTATGACAGCCTAATGTGTTTGTGAGTTTGTAGACAAAAGCTAAGTCAGCTGTTGCTGGTTAATCCCTTCTATTGTGTGTGTGGACAAGGCCTTAGTTGGTAGATGCTGGCTATCATCTCTTCCATTTTTTTTGTTTTGCGTCTGTCTGTGTATGCATGTGTAGATCAAACTGACCTCCAAAATTGTTTTGAGCCTCCAAGAAGTATGCTTCTATTTTTATATCCATAAGGGGATTCAAAATCTAATTTCATATAGCGGTAAGAACTTTTTGAATACAATATTTTCATTATTTAAAACATAATTTCACACTGGCTCTCAAATCTTTTAAATTTGTGGGAGTGGTGAAAAGTTATTTTCTAAACGGTCCAAAATTAACATGTGGTAGGTCTACAACTACAAATATTTTGTTGGTATTTGCCCTAGTAATTATTATTTATCAAACAAACCTTCTGTTTGGATTTTATTTGTTGAGACACACACACACACACACACACACATATATATATATATATATATATATATATATATATATATATATATATAAAATTTAATTCCTATTTCTGTCCTTTCATATCAGACCAGTGATCAAGGACATTTTGTTCATAGTGACTTAAAAAAAAAACCTATTCCCAAGACAAATGTTATATTGGAAAAAAAAATGAAACAAATTATGCAGTACTTACTTACCATAGTACTTAAAATGTTACTTTGCTACTTATGTAAATGTAAAAAAAATTATATGGCAAAATAATGACCAATAGCTATAAAAATATGCTGACTATTGTTTGCATCGTGTGGTAATAATTATAAGTAAAATTATGCACTAAAATAAGATAACTAACCAAGTAAATGTTTGGAGTTCTCTGAATATCTGTGCAAAAAAAAAAAAAACATTTAAAATCTGATTATATTAAAGCTCTAAGTGTGTGCATGCCAAAGCCATTGGTTTCATGCTAAAAATAAATAACAGCAAACTCATTCTGTCATTTATAATATGATGCCCAAGGACAACATTTCAAGTGCAACCACACCAGCCAGTGCTATATACACATATCAGGTTCAAATACAGAGAGTTGACACCACATCCATTCATGTAGAGGTACACAGACCATACACCATTGGAGATCAAGTTTAGGTGAAGACTCGCAATAGCCGACAAGGTGGATGTATGGATTTGTGGCTCAGTGACAGTTTATTACGGCACTGAACATGTCTGAGCTATAAGACTAGGAACCCTGCTGGATTTTAATTAAATGTTCAGCTATAGCTGAACCTGTTACATTTATGTGCCTATGTAAATTATCCACTTTTCCCTTGTAAATATTGGCTGGTTCACATTGGTTGATCTATGCATTCAACATTTGATCCATTCTTTAGATGTCAGCACCACACTGACATGTAAGTTAGTAAAATACTGAACTAATATGATGGTAACGGTAATACTAATTGATAGTCCTCAAGCAATGTGGTTTCATTTTATTTTGTACAGTTCTTGCTTTGTGATTCTTTTAATACCAGTCCAAAATGTTCAACAAAGGATGCTCTTTGCCAAGACCTTTTCCTTACACAAAGCCATTTTTAACCATTGATCTTGGTCTACTGTATACAACTACTTTCTGTCTTGAAAGTACTCAAGTGATATGGTTTCTCTTATCTGGTACAGTTATTTGTTTGTGATTCTGTAGTGCCAATCCACAATGTTCAAAGAAGGATGGTGTTTGCCAAGACCCATGTGGATCACTCACTCAAAGCCATTTTTAATAATTAATCTTAGAAAGTAGCTGTATACAACTGTCTGTTTAAATATTTCTGAATGGGTTTGGTGCCATTCATGATATCCATATGAAAGTCTTGATCTGAAAAGGCTTTTTAAGAACATAACTCGAGTTTTCAGGTTAATGTTTTGGTTTTGTAACAATATTCAGTGTTGGGCAAAACTACTTCTGGCGCAGTCTGTTCAATGTTATTTTCTTTAATAATACTTTGGATGTATTAAGCTATTTGATGTTAATTTTACTGTTCGTAAATATGCAAGGATGTGTATACACTAAAATAGTATTTGCAGTAATATAGACAGATTGATAAAAAATAAATTACTAAAATTTAAAAAAATATATAACCTTTCTAACTTGTTTTATAACAATTTATAAACTTTACATTTGAGACCAATGAAAAATGAATTTTAGAATATTTAAATTGCGAAGATAAAAGTTAAAAATATTCCATGGAAATTAATGGAATCCTAGAATATACCCTTTTTTTTTTTTTTTTTTTTAAGTATAATCTAGTAAAAGTTTGCAATGATTATTTTTGTTATGCAGAACACCTTTTCTTTTATTCAAACTGAATTTATTTTACAACAAAGGTGTTAAAATTTACAGAAAAACTACTTAAATTTTAATTATTTTTTTATGATACCAACTGACACAAATACAGTATGCTATTCAATTATGAGTAAGACTTGTGATGTGCTGAACAAGGCTGGTTTATTAAGTCATGATCTTGTTCCAGGAAAACGGATGAGGATGATTCATATTCTGCTCTTTAAGTGGCTGTGATAATCATGGCTCTTTACAGCTTCCCTTTCTTTCTGTCTGAATTTCTGGGATGAGAAATTATCATTTACACTATTTACATTCAGACTATTTTCCTCATCTTTATTATTGTTAGCACCATGTTTTGGCCATTGTTGCCATCATCAGGTGTATATCTATTGTAATGCCCATTTGTAGGAGAGACTTTGGAAATCACAGATACAACAATAGTAATGCTTTCAAACAATACTCGGTCAGTTGCTTCTAATTCCCATATATAATATATATATATATTTCCTTTACCTGTCATGTGATCTAATTATTTCAAAATGAGGTTGACTGTGCTTGCTCTCTAGCGATCCATGTTCAAATTCAACTGTTGGCAGCAACACTTTATTCTTATATGACAATATCGATCTGGGTAACTTAGAGGGAATTCTAAACTGAACCCTTTATTTATAGAATGTTCTCATTTTCTTGGGATATCTTCCTCTAGTTCTTATTTTTAGCACTGCTTGGTTATTGCTTACCCTATTTCCACAGAACCCAAGTACATGCTGCCCATCATGGGGATTGAACTCACAATTAATATTTCCACAAATTCATGAATTGAACCACTAGGTTATTCTTCACTTTCTTTAATCTGTAAACTGTGGTTACCATGATTGTTTTAGGGGGAAACGTTGTGAAGTGGTTTACCATTGCCTTCAGTTTTTTTAAGAGTTGTCATCCTATACTGGTTGCTAGTCAAGGCAAGAAAGCTCAGTCTGCCCTATTATTTCAAATATGGATTCGGGTCTTTATCAAGAGCATTAGAGAATTGTGAACATACATTTGAACCTGGCTTGCTAATTCTATTTCCTATATGTTAACTGTTCATCTATCTGCATGTGTTGATTTTTCATAAAATAACTTTTACTATTTGTAAATTTTGTGAAAAAGATCGACAAATGATAAATGAGAAGCAAAAATTAGGATAGGAATTGTAAAGATCATCACAATGCTTAGTAGTTGTAAATCTACTAGAAAACAATATGAAGATTTAATGTTTTCTGTGTTGTCTGTTTTATACATGATTCATTCTATGCCTGTAGCATATGACTACCTGATTGACACCTGATACAATTTGGCCATTCCAAGTCTGCAGTTCCAGTGTCAAGAATAAATCTATGGATATTTTTCAAGAAAGCTTTAAGGAATCTGAACTCTTTGTCACTGTCTTATAATTAGCACAGGCATTTTTACATTATATTGAAAGAATATCAAGTAGGCTTTTTGCAATATAATATCTAAAGATAAAAATACATGAATATTGTATTTATTTCTATGATGACTTATTTTTAAACTATTTAAAAATGTATCAACTTAGGAAATAGTGAATTGGTGATGATAGGTCTCTACAATTTCCTATGTAGCTCTTAATAAATGTGGTCTTTTTGTTATTTCTCTTAAACCCTGTACACTAGGTAGGTTATGCATTGTTTCGCTCTGTCCCTCTTGTCTTCAATCTGTCCTGTGAGTATCAAATTGTACAAGCTGTCTTTCCTTAAGTGCCCAAGAAATTTCGGCTGTCTTTCTGTTGTTAAGTAGAAGTTTTTTTTTTTTTTTTTTTTTTGTTTCCATTTTCTTTGAAACTTTGTCATTGCTCACTAGTTCACTCCATGGTATTCTCAGCATCCTGCTGTAGAATGACATTTTTCTTGTTTTAAGTTTCTTCTTCATCTGAGGAGATTGTTCAGCATTCATTGTCATATAGGAAGACTGATATTATATAACGGTTCAGTAATCTTTTCTTTGTTTCTAATGAAATTTTCCTGTTTCTTAATACTTTGTTTAGCTTATGGAAGGTATATTTTGCTATCCCAGTACTCTTTCATATTTCAGTGTCACACTTTCTGTCAAAACATTTCCCAGAAATATGAATTGTTGTACTTATTTCGTTTTGGTATTTCCAATTTGTAATTGGCATGTTTGACTGTTCCTTTTGCTGACAAGTATTCATTCTATCTTCTTGCAATTGATGTTTAGTCATTTCTTCTTGCTTTCCTTCATTACCATCTGTAGGAGTTCTTGTCCTTTCCTTTCTGTGTCTGTTATCAACACTGTGTCATCTGCATTTCTTATGTTAAGATGGCTGCCTATAATTAATCCTGGTATGACTTCTTATTTGCTCAGAATTGCCTTATTTCATAGGTTGAATAAATCTGCTGCTGAGTTGATGAATATTTTAAGTCCTTACTCTTATTTAAAGCTTTTCATATGAGTCTTAAAATATATTTTTAACAGTTATTATATTAATATGTAGTAATTCTAAGGGATTCTAGCCATCAGTGTTAGGACAAAATTTCAAAACTGAATAAGTTTTTTCTTTAATCTTCATAATGGTTAGAAGTTGAATCAGATACAACCTTTCATCCAGACAGACATTCTCTAGTATGGAAACAAAGGTTAACTTAAAAAAAAATGAAATAAAAGCATTCTTGTCTATTATGTTTAATCAAACTTGTATTAATAAGACATATTGAATACCTTGATAGAGAATTTAAAAAATTTTAATTGTTGGGAAATTTCTTCCTGTGAAATTAAAGAGCAATTACAGACAGAAAAAAATGAAGTGGCATTTGAAATTAAATAATTTGATTATATAAACAAATGCAATTAAAAATACCTTGTCAATTTATAATCTGTTTTTGAATGCTTTTCAAAATGTTTCTTTTACCAAATGAATCGTACAAAATAACGAAATGACTTTAAATTATTATAAAATCAATAAACTTTCAATCTTAATATTAAACTGTGAAAAATTTATATCTGTTTGATTTTAAGGCAAAGTTGTTTTAACATATAGTCTTTGGCAAAGTTTAACATTCATGCCTGTAAAAAAAAAAAAAAAAAAAAAAACAATATTTGAAAAGGACAGATTTTCTTCTGTTGAAGTTGCTGCTATTGTATATGACAAAGACTCCTTCAGCAATGTTTGTTTACAAGATTATAAAAATATGTGAACCAAGTACAATGTGATATTTATTATTTACCATTTTATAAATAAATTTGAAAAAAAATCTTAAATCATTGCTCATTTTTCTAAAAATGCCTACAAAATCTGCCAATAGATTATTTATTGTCAGCCAAGTAATGACTGATGAAGAAATCTTGCAATTGGCAAAGCTGATGAATTGGCTTCTTTAGAATGGTTGGCAAAACATTGGCTAATTGCCAATCAATCCAAAATTTATAAAGATTTCATTATAGCTGGTTCATATATTTTTATAATTTAGTAAATTTTTATAAATTTATGGATAAAAAAAATTTTTATATTTTTTTTTTTATAAGTTGATACATGATAAACATTACATTGTATTAATTGTTTCACATATTTTTAGAATGTGGAAAATTAAAAATTATTCTTGTAAATAAACAATTCAATAAAAAAAATAGTGTTTAATATTTTTGTTGTAAATTAACATGAACAAAGAAAATGTATAAATTTCCTTTCATATGTTTGGATTTCATTAAAATTCTAATGATCGCTTTTTAAAACAAACATTGCTGAGGCAGTAAAGAGTTTATAGTTATTACAATGTCATGAGATAAAATGTCCTTTTGACACACCATTTGTTTTGCAGGCACAATGGTTAAACTTTACCTGACCGTCATTAAAGATTGCTGTATTCTTTCATTAGAAGGTACACAGTGAATTTCAACTGAATCTGAGAAAGTACTTAAAAGAAGCAAATGATTGTCACAGCGCCTTGTCTTTTTTGTTACATTTAACTATTGTCAGTAGATATTTCTTTTCACATTGTTAATGATTTTTCTGAAGTTGTAGAAATATTACCTGAAAATATGATTTCTGAAAATGACTGAAATTGTATCCTTCTCAATAAAAAAAAACTTAAGATTTACCTTAAAAAAACAAAAAAAAAACTTTAATTTCTAGAAAACATCTTTTTAATTAAAACATAATTAAATAAGATGCTTTCTAATTAACTTGGGTCTACTTTATAATTTTGAATGATCTAGAATTATCTATGTTATTGTGCTATGGTCTACATAAGTAAAATGTTGGTGACACCTTTTTGAAGGACAAGTAACTGATGCAAATTTATGAATGTATTCAGTTTTTAAATTATAAAAAGTGGGTAACAAATAAGCACCAGCATTTTAGCATTTTAATTATTTAATTACAAAGTCTTATTAATTTTTTTTATTAAATATTGGCTTAATTCTTTAAGTCCTTAATTTGGCATAATCTTTATATATTCAGTACCACCATGGACTTTCTAACAAAAAAAAAGAATTTTAAATTAAATGCCTTTGAACTTAAATTTCAGTTTTATTTGAAAGGTAATGGTCTGAAGCTAATCTGAATTAAGAAAAAATAATTTCTGTATATAAATAAACCTTTTAGGCATTTTTAAAACATTGGCACTTTATTTCTTCACTCATTGACTCCTTGCACCATGATTGTATATAAAAAATGCAAACTAATTTAAAATTCTCTTTAAAATCCAACATTTATCTTAGAGATGTTTCTAAATCTTAGTAAATTTAAGACTAAATTAATTGAATTTCACAAAGGAATGCTTACTTTAAAACAGAAAGAAAGTAACATTTTTATTTGTGTATGGTAACCTGTGAGGTCAAAGGACAAAATAGAAACACTATAATGATCCAGAATTATGCTGAAACTTCTAGTAACTCATTTTCATTCTGAAATGATTATAAAATATTAAATCTTGTTCATTTTTTATTTTTACAGAAATTATAGAAATTTATTATAAGGCAGATGGAATCACTAGCCTTGGCTGGTAGCCAGTCTAGGAAAATGAATGCAAACTGGTTCGGTGTACCTGTGCTGTAAATTGCAAGAAGAGGCATTTAAAAAATAGAATGATAACAATTTTTAAGAATAAGAGTAATACTGAAATAAATTGAATTTGTAATATAAAATTAAGTCTTTCAGCTAAGTGAGAAAAATCATAAAAGTAATTGATAATTAATATTCAAAATTTGAAGTTCTTTTCCAAATGTAAAAAATATTTTGGTCTATGGAGAAAGCATTAGAAAATCCAGGTTTTATAAGTTTTCAAATTCATTAAATCAAAATCCTGTCTGGCTGTTAAATCAAAATCTGTTATGGTCCGGTTCCTTGTACCACGGTGATAGTCCAAGGTAGAACCAATAAAGAAGAACTCTAACACAGGTATGGAATAACACCAGACATATTACAAACAGGAATATATACAGAGAAGTAGAAGTGTTAGTATGAACAATCAGGTTTAGTAGAGAGAACAATGTAGTTTCGACCAGTATTGCTATTCCAATGTCTTGCAGTAATTGTCTGAACGCGACTCTATTTCGGACTGCCTCTGACTCAACTCTAACTACTGACTCCACTTGAACTACTAACTCCTTGCCTACTCCTGAGGCATAGTATTTATTAAGTATGGAATAGTCCATTATTATTATTATTATTATTATTATTATTATGGGTAAGATCAAAATCCTGTCCGGCTGTTAAATCAAAATCCTGCCTGGCTGTTTTTATACTTATGTGAGGTTCTCACTTACATGGTGTGCATAATGCTTTTAATGGATTCTCTGTATGTGACCTTATTATGCACTGATCCTAATAATTCTATTCGATGCCAAAAAGGAACATGTGAAAAACCATGACTGTCAACATTGTGAAGGGATATGGCACATAGAAAAAGAACTTATACAAACCAAAGCAACTGTGTTATTAATGGCTTCCTGATTTCATACTCTCTATCAAACAGTAACTGCTGTTTATCAGCATGTTAAATTATAGGTTTGAAACCCCTAAAAAGTATAATTTGATTAACCAGAAAGCAATGAACCATGTAACTACCTCTTGATATATATATATATTTATTTTTTTATTTTTTTTCAGCACGTACTGTAATGAATAGTCAGTTATTTTTACCAGATGTTGGCATTGATTTTATTCTCATACAGTCACTTAAGAGATAATGTCAGGATATATTAACAATTTCTTCAAACATCAATGAACTCTGAGGATTTCATTACTTGGGGAAAGCTATTTTTCTGAAAAAATTTATAAATTCCAACTGACAGTCAATGAATGCTGAATGTTTTTTTTTTATAAGGAAATGGTTAATATTATCCTTACTATTAATTTTTTTTCCTTTGTTTTTTGAATTGATTAAATGTTGAGGGAAGGTATATGAAAATGAAAATATTAGTAGTGGGTTGACATTCCTGGGCTCATAACCTGTAGAGTGAGTGGCCATGGGTAAATATAAAATAAGTAACAGAACTGTCCAACAAATAGAATTAACAAAGTTTGCAATAAGCAATAACAAGAAAAAGAACAAGGCCAAAAAATGATATAATGCAAGCAAACAATATATGCAAGGCAAATTAACAGTAATATGACAAAAAGTTCACAAAATAAGAATTGATGTTGACACAATAGCAAGTTTGAATAAGTGAACGTGGTGTTTTGACTTCAAGATCAGACGGACAAGGACTGTCAGATGGTACTGACAAGCTGCTTATCTTATTGACTAGGAAGAAATCCAAGCATGCATTTGTGTGCTTTTGTCTAAATTGGGGAGGGGAAAGTATTTTACACTCGTTCTCATGTAGATTGGAACCAACATTTTTTTTTTTTCTTTCTTCAATATTAACTTTATTGAACAATATAATTACTGTTTTGTCTCAACTTCTGCCATTTCTATTTGTGCAACTTCATTATTACATCCTCCAATGACTTATTTGTCTTGCCGAAGACTTAAAGTGCTTTTGCAGCTTTCAGGAAATTTAATGTTTGTGTTTTTTTTTTTTTTTTTTTTTTTTTTTTTTTTTGTTTATTTGTTTTCATTATGTAGTACTCCAAAAGTACAATATCTAATGAATACAGCCATGGAATGAAAAACTTCCTATTATGTTTTTTTTCTTTCCCCACAAAAGAAACCCATATATTATTATCTTGTTTGAATATTATTTTATTAACTTTAATTTTTTGTTTTTAATATTGGTTTGAATAAATTTATTTGGCTGGATCTTTCAGTTCATCTCTGTTGGAATAATACTGGTTTGAACAAAATTTAGTTCTTTGCCTGGAGCCTTCAGTTTGTCTCTTTAGGAATAATACTGGTTTGAATAAATTTAGTTCTTTTGTTGGAGCTCATAGTAGTTTCCACTACCATTCTATCAACATCATTGTCTTTGAATGGAAATTAGTCTTTGGTACTGTTAGTAGTAGTTCATTTTGTAGAGTAGTGAATGCTAAATTTTTCAAATCAATAGATCAAATGACAAAACAAACATACCATACATCATCAGCCTTTTGGTTTCAAACATTTTTTTTTTAAATTAATAAAAATAAAGAATGGCCAATAAAATCATTTCCCACCAATAAATAAATATAGTCTTTTTGAGCCTACACAAAGTTATATAAACCAAACATCCATTCATCTCAGCAGAAAGACTGACAGCAGTAAAGAGACATGAATGAACCAAGTGTTGCTGTTTTCTCACCAAAGCAACAGCAGACTCACTTTGATCTTGTCTCCCAACTCAACTTTCTCTCTTTCTCACTGAAAGACTATTTTCATTTCCTTTTCAGTCAGAGAGAACTTTCTAAATATAAACTTTTTTTTTCATGTCACAGTTAAGAATTTGTGTATTTTATGTTAAATAAATGTCATTTTATTTGAACATGCAGCAACCATTTCTCTCATTTTTTTTATTCAACCAATGGTGACACATGGAATCTTTCCCCAACAATTTTACTCCCCACCACATGATCACTTACATTCTTATTGTTGTAAATCATTTTCCATTGTAAACACAGTCCAGTAGGTTTCTTTTTGCTTATTAGTAAGCCAAACATCAAAGTAACTAACATAAACAAGCTAGTGTAAATGAGACAGATTTTTAACTTGGATATTTTGAGCACATATGGCAGATTGTCAACATTAATGTTGATTATTCTCAAGTAATACTTTTATTTATTTCAAACAATCTGTGGAGCACTGTTCAGTGAGAAATCTCCAGCACAAAACTTTGCAAACTACTTTTGACATATTCGGTCTTTCATAGTACCTTCTTCATAAACTATACTGAAAATGCTGTGTATTTCCTTCCATTTTCAAAATTAAAAATGGAATCCATTGCTAGGTCTGCTGCTAAGAAATTTTGGTTCACTATCACGCTAGACAATTTTTTTTACCTGAATCTATCTTGTATATTTAGCCATTTTTTTTTTTTAATACATATAGTCCAGTGTTCCTGTTATATATTTAGAGATTCTTGATAAAATCCAACGAATCAGCAATATTATTGGTCCTGACCTGGTATATTGGCTTCAGTCACTTTTCCAGTGCCATAATGTAGATTCCCTTTGTTTTCTATAAATACTTTGATGAAATCTTCACTATAGTACCTAGACTTTATGAATTTAAGCACAACACTAGATTGGTGGCAAGGGCTCATCATTTTGAAGTTGAATTGGCTGAGATGTAACCATAAGTCCCATGCTAACTTTCTCTTGCTTGTGGAACTATAGTGGCAAGGGACTTCGGGGTTAAAATGAACAGTTGATTTACTCATGCTAAGAAGGTTAATGGAGGCAGATAATGATGAGGAAACCATCGGGCAATTTTAACAAAATAAGATAAGGAATTTATTTACGAATTTACATGCTTGAAGTTGTGTCAGTAGCTTTTTTTAGGAAAATAAATTGGAAAATCTTAGTTTGTAGTTGCAACGAATTTTTCATGAAGAATTATTCACACAACAGATTAAATGATACAAAATAATATTCAAAAATGTTTAAAACAAAGGTAAGAGAGTTCATTGTTCTCAAAATGGATATATGGTTGTATACATTCAAAAGTAGATGAAGAGAGATGGTTTAAAATACTTAACTTTCTTGGATTATTGAAATAAAAATCTTTGAAGTGCCAAGTGTTTGGTTAAGGCTGATAATAAGTCATAAAAAATCTGGACAGTAATGAAACTTTTCACGACTTCAGACTCTTGTTGATTTAATTTTTTTTTTTTTTCCTTATTTTATATCAAAAAGGATTTTGCATAGTTATACTATTTTTTTCTTTTTCTAGGTCAAATGGCTAAGTTCTTTGAAAACAAGGTTTTCATTGCTTCAAATAAAATTTCACATAGGCTCGCAAATTTCTTTCTATCTTTTTCCTCATCTCACCAGAATTTGAATTGAGTGGCTAAAGGAATACTCACCACAGAACTCTGTTCTAGCACCATGCTTTCATGCAACTTTGATCTTCAAAATTTTAAATGCAATGTAAATTGTTATCTACTATCTTGTTGATTAATCTTCTATTGTTCTCACTCTTTAATAATGTTTCCCTTTTTTTTGTTATTCTTTCACACTTAGTAGCCCCTTGTCTTCGTGGCTTTACTGCCTTTTGATATGATTAAAAAAAAAAAAATCAATAAGCAAATATCTACTGTAATGTAGGGTTATGACAACACAATCTAATGATCTTTTTGAATGCGTGGTTAGTTAAAACTAAATGCTTCTAATGCCTTTTAAATAGTTGATATTCTGTTTTATGGAATCTGGACAGCTACCTAAGTGGAACCTTTTTTTTAATTATAAAACAATTTACTGTTTTTTTTTTTGTTTTTTTTTTTTTTTTTGTACACTACTGAATTATAATTCAGTCTTGTAATTCTAATATGATTTTTTGTTTTCTTTTCTTTGTGTTGTTGAAGATTAATCTCAATAGGTGATATCCACTTTCTGTTCTGTATAGTGTGATGGTGAAACACTCAGTATTCCGGAAGAAGAGATAAACTTTGTAGAATCTACTGCAACAGCTGCTACTCCTACTTCTACTGCCACTACCACAACCTTTGTAGTTGATGGTCTGCCAACAGATCTTCAAGAAACAAAGCAGGTTTCTGCCCGTTTCCTATTGCATGTGTATCTTGCAGTTTCTGTTGTCAAGCGTGTTAAATGTTGTTGTTTGTGCTTCATTTTTTTTTTTTTTTTTTACTATTTTTTTAAATTATCAAAAACTGTTCAGTGTTTCCTATATACTATTCTGCTCCTCTTTTGGTAAAGCTTATTTGTGACTTTTGCAGCATGTTTAATCTTCCCTTATTTGCAGTCTTTCTTTTTACTGTGAAAATATTTACAAAAAAAAAAAAAAAATTCAATGGAAGTCTATGGAATATTTTTTTTTTTTTTTTTTTTTGTACCTGTTGTTCAATTTTTGATATGAAAAAATTGTTTGGTCTGGTTTGTTTTACAGCATATCAACCTCAATGAGTCATTTAATGCTGACAAAATTTTTATTGATGGCAATATTTTGTTTTGTCAAAAATCTATTTCTGGTAGTATTTTTCCTTCAAAAATGTATAGTTGGTAATATTTATTTTTTATAAAACATTGTTGGTAATACTTTTCAAAAATGTATTGCTGGTAATAGTTTTTTTACAAAGTATTTCTGGTATTAAAACCTATTTTTACACTTTCATAGTGTTTTGACTGCAGTTTGGGTGTCAACTATTTGCCCATAGCTGGGACCCTAACAGGTGCTACCACCCCAGGCAAGGATGGATCAGCAATTAAGAGGTGGTTCCATGCTCCTCAAAACCTCCTGATCAGAGGCCTTGCTGCTGGATGTAGTTTATCATCATACCCAAGACAGGAAAAAATTGTTGTTTATGTAACTATACAATCTGCACCCTTTCACCAACAAGTCAGATCAATCCATGTTGTTTTAATTCCAGTTTGCATTGGTGTACAAAAATTGGGAGAGGTTCAGAATGTGAACAGAATGTGAAAATAATGTCATGGCAAGAAATTAAAATCTTGATTGATCTTTTCTGATATATTAAGTTATTTAGTCACAGATTCAGTTGACATATTCTGGGGAGGGTAGATAGATGACACTCGAGACATCTTTGTTGCTACTTTTGTCTTCTCTCATGACAGACTAATGGACCAGATCTTCTCTTAGATCAGCAAGAATCCCATTAGCCAGAAACTCTACATCTTTCTTACATCAGTACCCTCATCACATTGCCTTTCTACCCATCTCTGCATCACAACCTTCAGCTTCCTGACTCTGCTTCACTACATCTTAATAGAGGGCTTGTTGCATCCTAATGGCAATCTTATTTATGACTCTGCGTCTCTATATCTCCACCAATGGACTGTCACCCACAAAAGGGCAAATCATAACTGATGTACTGTCATTCCATCTATATAAGCCTACAAATGGAATTCCTTAACTTCTAACTAAGTGGCACTTTATCTTAAAAGTTTATATTTCTTTGTGGACAGTGGGGATATGTTGATCTTTTCTTTTAGACTTTACTGCTAGTCATAAAACTCAAGAGCCTTTAGTCTCAGATTAGAGCCCATTTTGAGCTCATGTGTGTCCTTAATCAATTCAAGCAGGGACAATTATTTGGAAGCTTATCTTCTGACTGATACAAAATATGGGTGTCTCGAAAAGCAAATTTTTTCGAAATATATTGTGGATTCTACCTAATGAAACATATCAAGACTATGAATTTTGGTCCATATTGACTGACACTTTCTTTTAAAAGAATTAGTACAGGGCTCAACATAAATACCTCTCATATAATGGTAAGACATTAGGAATCAATGGTGTATTCATCTAACTAATGTCTAAAAATTATATAGAAGGTATTTCTGCCACACCCTGTATAAAATGAACAAAATATTCCATTTGATTTGGTACCGGTCTAACTGGTCTGAATAAGCAGTTATTCTTTGTTAGTGATGTTCCATTTTATTGGAATCCACTGTAGATATTTTTAATTTATCTTTTTTCAGTTTCATTGTTTTGTTTTCTTAAATGACCACATCTTAGAAAATTATTCACTTGCTGTCTCCTTTTCTACTTGTGAATTTTGTTGGCTCCAATCCAGATAGGAAACATGCCCCTCCCCAAATTTATAGACAAATCATAAAGATGCATGCTGGGATTTCTTCCTAACCAGTAAAATGAATAGCTTCACAATCTTACCTGCTATATTTCTTGTCCTTTCTTATCTTGAAGTCGGAATGCTAACACCATTCTTTGCAAACTTTTTATCTTATTACTGTTGGTTTGGTTAGTTTTGTCTTGTACAGTGTAACCCGGATATAAGAGATTTTCTCTGGTCCGAAATTAGAGCCATACTTACCTAAACAAAATAGACCAAACCCGGATATAAGAGAAACCCGGTTATAAGAGACTTCTTCTCCGGTCCCAACAACTCTCTTATATCTGGGTTACACTGTATATACATTGTTTGCTTAGTATTATTTTGCCGGTTCTTTTTCTTTCTTTTGTTATTGTTTATTGAAAACTTTGGCACTTTTGTTTGGTGGGTATTTTTGCCAATTATTCATATATATGTGTGTGAGTGATTACATACACATACAGGTGAGCAAAAATCTATTTAGTTAATATTGTAGACAACACAGTGCTCAATGTAGCTCTATAGTATATATCAATAATTACACATCATTACTTGATGAATAGGAAAGCTGTGAAACAGTTGTACTGTAAACATAGGTATATGTGTAATTATTAATATATATATATATATATATATATATAAGGTTGGTGCAAAAATGTCGTTTTTTGACGTTCAACTTCAAAAGAAAAACATTATTTTTGCACCAACCTAATACATACATACATACACACAGTCTGTCTGAAGTTATTATGCATACTACATAAACCTCAATAATTACAGTTTTCTTTGAAAAAGCTTTGTCAAATTTGAAATGATTATTTTAGACAGCACAACAAAGCTCGAGTTAAATATTTAGGTAAGTTCAATGTTTTATTAAAGTAATTAGATTTATTATAAAAACAGGATTCTGATATTATGCGAAACCAGAAAATCACTTTTACTTTAAGAAAATCATCAAAAATTGATCAGCACCTCTCATATATATATATATATCACTGCCATGAACAGACAAAAATTAGTTTTATTATACCACTCAACAGAATAAAAAGTAAAAATGAAAAACGGGACAGCTAACCGGTTTCGTACCTTGCTCAACAGAGCTAAATCAATGTAAATAGAGTAAATTGTATAATAAAAAAAAACAAACAATGGGCAAAGTTTATTGGTCGGAGAAGAAAAAAAAATATTTAAATGGTAATTAGTTGGAGGCCGAATATAAAGTCCTTCAGTTTACAAATAGAAGGCTTCAATGATAGAATACAGATGACGTCCAACACTTTTAGGTGGTAATTTGAGTTGGATTTGCTAAGAATGGTAAAAGCATCTGCACTAAAACTAACAGCACAATTATGGCTATCTATAAGGTGTTCTGCGATGGAAGACCTGTACGTATTGGTTAAAATATATATAGATATAAATATATTAGGCCTCCAACTAATTACCATTTAAATATTTTTTTTTCTTCTCACCAATAAACTTTGTCCATTTTTTTTAATTTTTTTTTTTTTATTATATAATTTACTTTATTACCTCAATTGCATGTTTATATATATATATGGTGGTACAAAAGTATATATATATATATATATATATATATATATATATATGCGTGTAAGTAAAATGTCTTTGAAGCATCTACATCTTGATATGACCTTTTTCTCATTAACAGACAGCAATCTCTTATACATTGGTTTGGTTTTGTTTACTTCAGTAGGTTCAATTTCCAACATGGTGGTTTTAATTACTTCCCAGGTCTGCTTTATTGTCATTGTTTACCACCTTCCTATAATTTTATCTTCACAATCATTCATAGATTTTCAATCAGATTCAGATTGATACTTGATGGTGGCCATTCTATTACCTTCTCCCTTTTGAACCTTTTATGCTCAAAAAATTAACTGGTAACTTTAGATACATGAGAAGAGGCATTGTCATGCATAAACACTTCACTTTGAAACTGCAGACTTGTAGCAAAGAAAGTCTTGTCTATGTTATCATAATAAATGGCACTGTTCAGTTTAACACCTTCATCAATTTGGAATGGTCCCATAATGGTTTGGTCAACAATTCCAGACCATGTCATCACACTGCCATCTCCTTGCTATCTTCTCTTAGCCTCAGGCACATCTGCATCAGATAAAATCCATCCTTTGGCTTGTCCATAATGTGCCACCCAAGATTTGTCTATGAAAATTACTTCAGGAAAGTCGATTTTTGTGTATTTTTTGGTTTAATTTTGAATCTATAAAATATTTGCTTTACTGAGAGAAGTTTGCTTAGGATATTTCTTGATGGATCTCAATTTGAGAAATATTCTACACCATCAATTCTAGTCTGTTCAAAGATCTGAGTACTGGTCAAAAGTGGTTGTTTTGCTATAACTTGCTTTAGTTTGTTTCACTTGAGGAGACAAGTTTCTAAAGCCTTTTCCTTTGCTTCTAGATTTCAAAGGCCTTCTTTTTCTTTTGATGGTCTTTGTGAAGCTCCTTTGATATCTCCAATCTGGACATTGCCTCACTCAATAACTTTGTTGCTTTATGTTTTTTAACATTTGTTAGATCTTTTCTGTTACCCATGTTTCAATATACTATGGAAAAAAATAGCTTTTATATTTTATATTATTTTTTAAAATTTGACAAAAGTTGTTTAAAGCAAATTCAAGTTATTGAGGTTTATGTGATTTCCATAATAATTGCAGACAAACTGTATGTGTTTTCTTGAAGATAAGACAAGTCTTATATTTTTAATCCTATTTTCTTGACAGATTACTTTAACATCCATATATGGAATCTAATCAGTCAACAAGAAAAATTGATTTAAAAAAAACAAAAAAAAAATGTAATACACCTAACTTGATTCCAATGATAGCCTAAATGTAAATAGTGTAAATAATAGACATAGTCTGTTTTCAACAAAAATTGTTTGAATAAACATTTGCTACCAACACACATGTGTGTGCACAAGAGAAGTAGTGCTGAAAAATCGTCAGCCCATTTCTTAAAATCAATCTTTTAATGACCAAATATCAGAATACTGATTTCTTTTTTTTGTAGGGAGTGTTTCAGACAGGGCTTTTCAGCACCCCCTTGTGTGTGGACATGTCATTCAAAGTTCTCTTTATTTAAATGAAGTTAAAATTTAAATTGACTTCACATTCTGGATATTCATTAGTTTTAATTTAATGAAAATTAGATTTCTCACAATTGTCAATCATATATCGCATTCTAAATTCTCTTTGCAATCTGTAATTGAAAGACATTTGGCTTTGCTTTTCTCTCTCTCTCTCTCTCATTCTCATGGCAACCTGAGATCTGATAAATCTTCCACAAATTGTTTTCTTTAATCTAATTTTTCCTACTTTTAATCACCTGTAGACAAAGTTACAATTCAATATTTTTTTATTTCTTTGACAGTAGTATCATAAAAGTGACAGTTTATTTTATATATTCATTAAGCTCCTTCCTTCTCATTTAATTAGCTGAAATTTTGCTATTATCACATGATTTTTATAATTACTTCTTTCTAGAATTGACTGTTTTCACAAGTTTGTATTTCATGGGTTTGTTACTGCCAGATCAAAATTACATTCTAAGCCAATAAAAAAAAAAAAAAAAAACATTAGTCCATTATGGTGAGGTCTGTCAAGAAGGTCTGAAGCCATTTTGAATATCTCTTCAGCTGATTATGCAACCTTGGCAACCAATCAGAAGGGACTATACTGCTCATGTGACACCATAGTGAACTTGTATAATGTGTAACCATTAAATTAGCAATGATGTATTGTCTAGGTCTTTAGAAAAATATTTAGTCACTCAAGTTACTCAACTTTCTAGCTCCCTGGGAGTTAAAACTAAAATTACCATTTGAAAAGATTTTAGAAGGTAGACAAAATTAATGAAATCTACAAGGTAGCTGATGGTAAATATGATGAACATTGTGGATAGTTTTGAAATGTAAAGTCCCAAAAGGAGTACTTTAAAGGGGACTCAAACACCATTGCTCCAGAGAGACCATTTTAATATTAAATGGTTGTTCATTTTTCAGACAGATTTTTTTTTTTTTTTTTATGGAGTACATATGATTGAATGATAGATGTTTGTAAATGACTTGCTGGGTTTTAACTTTTCACTTTTTTTTTTAGTAATATTTTGGCAAATACACTCTTCAATATTTCTCAGATATTTATGTCAAGTTTTTAGAATTTTACCGTTTCCTTTTCCCTCACTTTATCTTTTGGATGTTAATGTGAAGAAGGAAAAGACTGATCTGTAAATTCTGCAAAGGTGGAAAATAAATCTACCAAAACAGTTTTTAAAGATGACTAGCAGGAGAGCCCAGTGTTGCCCGGGGATGTAACAGTAAGGGATAGATCAAGTATCGACCATCATAAAGACTGAAAAATAAAATTGACAAAGATTATTGTTTAAGGTTGACGAACACGCATGTCTTAATTAGTTTTTTTTTTTTTTGTTTTTTTTTTGTTTTTTGTTTTCTTTACGAATTGGTCAAACCCAAACTCAAACAAAAACATTGTTTTCAATCGTTATGAGTCTATCGATTGAATAGAATTTTATTATAAACAATAGTCTTGTAAATGGAATTTTTAAAGCATTCTGAATGTAAAAATAAAGAAGAAAGTGTGCAAGACAATAAGAAACACTACCTGTCAAAAAAAGTGAAGTTTTGTTGAAATCGGTTGAAAAATGTAGGAAATCCGATCCCATATATAAACGAACACAGACACACACTCACAAACAACCTGGGTTTTATAATAAGTATAAATCGATATGACTTGTCTCCCTTTCATTCTGGTGACAGAATCGTGTTTTCAAATTGCAAAAAGTGTTTTTCTAATTTCTGGCGCTGTCGGAACCACCCCAAGGTAATTTTATGCAGTCCTGTGAAGTTTTGTTGAAATCGGTTGAAAAATGTAGGAAATCCGATCCAATATATAAACGTACACACACACACACACACACACACACACACACACACACACAATCTGCGTTTTATAATAAGTAAGATGACAAAGCTGTAAAATTCTGAAATGATAAAAATACTTCATCTGGGAACTTAAAGAGAAAATAATGGGATATTTGTTTTACTTTTAACTTTACTCCAATGTAAGTTTTATTTCAGTGGATCTATTTGTTGAGTCTTCTTGGAAATATTTCACCAATATTTATCTGAATTATTATGTCGTTTTATTCAGGTTAGCATTCTCATTTTCAGTATTTTTAAGCATTTCACCCCAAGCAAGGCGGGAGCCACTAGGATGCAAGGGGTTACAGAAAATTTAGAGCAAGATCAGATAGGAGTGATAGAAGAAAGGATGAGGGTAGTGGATAGATCAAGGTAACTGGAGATGTCGATTGACATTACACTTGAATAGCTGGAGATTGTAGCTCGCAGGGAAAGAGGAATAGGGAGTTCCACAGGCGAGAGGTGCAAGACATGAAGCTATTGGAGTAGAAGAGACGGCTACATTTAGGAGTTTCGACAGTGAAGGGGGGAGAGCGGGATGCCAGCCTTGTAGGGCGCTTGAACTCATGACGTCTGGGAATCAGCGAATGCAGCTCCTCGGAGCAATTACCATGGAAGTATTTGTAGAACAGACAGAGGGAGGCGACGACGTGTCTGTGAGAAAGTGACTGTAGATGAGACGCCAGGGCAGGGCCAACTACATTGCATATCCGCCTCTGGAGCTTATCAAGAACCCCGAGGCAAACAGAAGGGGCACCAGACCATATATGGCAGCAATACTCCATGCAAGGGCGAATTGTTGACTTGTAGATCTGGAGGATCGACTCTGGGGAGAAAAATTTCCTGGCTTGGCTCAGGGAGCCAACTTTCCTTGTGGTGGATGAAGCAATTGACTCAATGTATTTATTCCATCTCAGGTCAGCAGTCAACGTGAGACCGAGAAGCCGCAGAGAAGTTGAGCGTCAGACATTCTAATGGAGGGAAGGGTGGTGATTAATAGAGAGCAGTTTTGTCTTAGAAGCGTTGAAGTTGACCAGCCAATTCTTGCCCCAGTTCACAATCGATTGGAGGTCCTTTAGGGTGTACGAAAATCGAGGGGGTGTACAACAGCATTTCAGCCGTTGTACACCCCCTTGATTTTTATGTCTCTATATTCTGTAGACTTCTTGGGATTTTGAAATGAACCTCCTATTTAAACCATGTAAATAGATGCTCATTCTGCTTTCCATGCTTTGGGGAGATAACTAATGTCAGTTAATTGTCTTTCTGGTATAAATGTTTTATCTGAAATTTCTAATTGAATATGGAATCCATTTTTAATATTACTTTAAAATGATTTTTTCTTTTTACCCCTTTATATTGCTAGTTTAAACAAAAGCAAATTTAATTAATGTGTGAGAAACTGATGGAAACGTGATTAATTAACGAGAGTTTAATTAATAAATTTAATCGACTTTTCTCATGTCTCTGGAATTTGCTTTGTACTATTCTTCCTACTTTTCATCTGAAGTAGAACACCAACCCAACAAATTTGTAGGTCCCATTTCGAGGGTGTGTGTAAAAAAAAAAAAGAAAAAAAAAAAAAGGGCCCTGATTCATGACTGAGAACTTTAATTGTTAAATGGAACACTTTTCAGTTAACGCACTGTTACACACGTTAAAGGTTAAAGACAGACTATCCACAAATGTACAGGAATGACAAATACTATCTGGAGATTGAGTTCATTTATTTGAATGATGCATGTAACATTTCTAAACATTTACAACGGCATACATGTCCACATTCGCAATTTAGAAAAATTCTTGTTGAAAATACATCTATACTTCTTCATGAAAATAATGAACATAAACTAAAAATTCTTGAAGCTATGTATAATAAAAAAAATTGAAATCAACCCTTAATAAAATTAATTACAAATACTGCCCAAATGTTTTAAAATCTTTACAGTAGATAGTTTTAAAATATCTGTTTTAACTAATAGCTTTAAATAGTTTTTTTTTTAATAGACATCTTAATAACTTAGTTACTTCCCTTGACATACTGCACACATATGCTTACATCATAAAATTTAAAAATCATACAGTAAATAAGTTTAGCATTTTTCACTTTGCAAATGAAAAATTTAATTTTCAGATAAACACAACAAATTTATCTTTTATAAAGCAAGACCCTGAAGATGACATTTTGTTAATGTTGAAAGTACTTGGAATAAATGAATATGCATCAATATGGTAACTACTAGTAAGGATACTAAGAAGCTTGTCCATGAATATGAGAGTATCATATTAAAAATAAGTAGACAAAACTTGTTTAAATTATTTAATGAGACATGTCTTAATAAAAACAAGCTGCCAAAACACATGCAATATATATATATATATATATATATATATATATATATATATATATATATATATATATACATACACATACACACACATACATGCACACACAGAGTAGCAACCAAAATTAAGGAAAAAAATTAAAACTTCAATATATCATAAAATATGTCCAATTTTTCTGAAATTTTCACTAAATGTAGACAAAAGGCAGTTGTTCTAAATCTGCAAGTTATTTGGAATGATACAGAAAGGAAAAGCTATAATTCATTTAATTTTTTGCTCAAATATCAAGTGTTCAAAATTAAGGAACAAATCAGTGAAATATGTGAGGATAACGCACATGATCTGAATTTCTGATAAGCGAGGTTAAAATAAAGACTGTCTATCATCACTACGTCATTTTCCAACATGGCAAACCAAAAAAAGTTGATAAGTCTCTAAGAGCTGATGTTGTTTAACTGCGAAAGGAAAATCACACAACTGATCAGATTGCTGAACAGGTGAAGCATTGCAAAAGTGTAGTGATCCGAATTCTGAAACTACAAAAACACTGGTTGTTTAACCAGTCCAAACAAGATGGGTAGACCAAGGAAAACAATGGCCAGAGAAGACAGGATCATTCAACACCTATCACTACAGCAGACGTTTCACTAGAGATTTCAAATGACATTAATGTGTCTTGACAAACTCTGTAGATACTTGCAAGAAATAGGGGTTTATGCAAGGTATCCACAGAAGCTCACAAGCAAAAAGAACAAGGCAGCAAGATTGGAATTTACAAAAAAAAAAACTATGTATTGTGGTCAGAAGAACAGTGGTCCAGTATATTTTTCAGTGATGATAGTAAATTTAATGTATTTGGTTCTGATGGAAAATGGTATGTAAAAACACAGTGACAAAAGGTTGAGTTCAAAGGGTACCAAGAAGACAGTCAAGTTTGGCAGAGGCAGTGTGATGGTTTTCATCATGTTTTCAAGTTTGGATACGTCACCTCTTGTGCACTTACATAATACAGTTAATGCTATGTACAAGAATTTGTTAGAAGAACATGTACCAGTATTACAAAATTCTGGGTATGAAAATCCTGTGTTCATGCAGGATAATTCTTTCTGCCATCAGGCATAGTACATTATTGCTTATCTAAATAAGCAAGGAATAAACATTATGAATTGGCTAGCTCAAAGTCCCGACCTGACTCCGATAGAAAATTTATGGAAATCTTTGTCATGGCTTTGTAAGAGAACTTATTGTACTTACATGTAAACTCTCTCATTCTCTCAGTAGGTCTTCAGTCATGCCTTTTAATATGTTTGTACCCATTGCATATGCAATAATCAAGCAAACTGATTCTTCAAAATTTCCTTGGATTTCTCTTCTGAAATTGAATCATCTAGAATAGAATTGAATCTCTTCGCATACAAGCCATCTCTAGGTTACTTCATGTGCCTTTCCTTAGCCTCTGTGTTGACCTTGTGACCTATTGAGCATAGTAAATGTTCACATCACTTAGTCTATTCCTGTGAAATTCCAAGTTCATTGTCAATCCTGTCCTTAATGATTGCCACCAACTATTAATCTCAATAGTTGATTCGCTTATTGAATTATCTGAGCATAGTATGTGGGCAGATTCTTTCAATGTATCTCTTTTTCACCAACAAAACCATGATGATTAAAATGCCCATCCCTAACAATATTCCAAATAGAATTAATAAAACTAATAAACAGGTATAAATGAAGGGATAAGAATTTTCTCTACACTTCGTTACAAACTTCTTTTACCGTTATCAGTTTTTCAACTTCCTCTTTTGCTGTTCTGGATTTGTTTAGAGGTATTGGCTTCTTTCATGTTATGAAGGCATTTTTTTTTTCTGTGATTTGATGCAACTGGGTTTTCCTCTCTTAACTCTATTGTTCAACATTTATCATTTTCCACTTTGCTTGATATTATCTTGTGCTTATTGATTTTACTATTAACCTTTGGCACCTCCAGTTATTGCCATTTTCTTGCAATGTATAGAACAGAATAAAATTTCCCTTTTTTATGCTTTCTTTATTCAAATTTACTCTTATCTTTTCCCAGTCGATCAGTTGACATCCAAATCAGTATTGTCTGCTATCTTTAGGAATATAGGTCAAAAAATAATTCACTCTTTCATACCAGCTGGAAGTACTTTTATACACATTCATGCTTACAAATATTTTTCTTGTCCAAGGGCAATATCAAGTTACACAAAACAAAATCCTTCTCACCTTTCTTTCCAGCAGATTAGCAAAGTTTATAATTTCTCTTTTTTTTTTTTTTCTTTTTTTTTTTTTTTTTTAAAGTAGTCATTACCAAACTTGCATAACCGAATATTATTGTAACTGTAGTGAGTTCAATCCTTGTTTATTTTAGTAAATGCTCTACTGTTGGAGAAATAGTTACCAAACTACTTGTAATGTTATTGTCTTGTACAGACTAATAAAAACATGTGCCTGAAGATTTTGGATATAATTTCACTCCTGGATTTGTCAATCACTGTCAGCCAGTGGGTGTGTTACTCTGAATGTGAACTGAGGTTGTATGAGAGATTTCTGGGTGGTTGTTTATATACATATAATGTGGTTCTTTCCACTATGTCCAACTGTCGAAGTCAGCCAATAACGTCTTGTGGGGTGCAGATCTGCACTTGGTGGCAAGGCGGTCATCTGTCAGGTTGACCCAACAATGCACCTGGCCTCTTTGATGGACAATAAATAAAAAGTCCACCCTGTCTGTCTTCATCCAGAGTCAAACACTACATATTTTTACAGAACTGATTACTACTGTAGTGAGTTAGATTTCTGTTGGGTGCTCTATACTTGTGTCCTTTTGCCATGGAAAGCTAAGCTTATTAAATATCAAGTGCACTGATTGGCAAGCCAGTTTCTGTTGTGAGTTTGAATAATATGGTGCCCTCCCTACATTTGTGGCCTGGCACCAGTTTTACTAAATGTCTGAGTGCCTCACCATGGATTGGCTAACAGCCACATCATGTTGAAACATTGATTCCTGTATGATCACTAAAGTTAACTGATCTTGCACCTGATCAGTGTCTAAATGGGTGACTACTCAAGAATACTAAGTGCTGAAAGTTTGGATGTGTGGGTGGTGTAATAGATAATGGCTCTGTATAGTTAAATGAAGAGCCGAGTTCCAATCTTAGTTCTACTTATGCACAAATGCCCTTGGAAAAGGTATAAATTCACCTATTCTCTCCCCAGCTATGGATTAATTAGTAGGATTTGTTTCACTAAACCATTATCCATTACAAAAAAATTCTTATCTAAAAATGTTGTCTGGATTTAAATAAACTGAAGAGTTGATAAGCTGTAAAAAATGAATCAAACAAACCTTATCATGACTGATACTCAGCTTCACAAGAGCGTCTCTTTGTGCCTTCTTGGTCTCATGTTTTCCACTGACCTGAGATGGAATGACTACATTGAATCAATAACTACATCTACCGTGAGGAAAGTTGATCCTATGTCATGCCAGGTTTTTCTTGTCTGAGTCCATCCTTCAAATCTATCATTCGTTCTTGTATTGAATACTGTTGCCATATAACGTCTAGTGCCCCCACTGTTCATCTTGAGGTTCTTGACAAAATCCAAATCCATATGCAATGTGACAGGTCCTGCATCTCAACTCCATTCACTTTCTCACAGATGTGATGTGGCTTCCCTCTATCTTTTTTACAAATATTTTCATGGTAACTGCTCTGACAAACTGTTTTCACTGGTGCCCAAAGTGCATGAATTTAAGGGTGCTATTAGGTTGGCATCTCAGTCCCACCCTTTTACTGTCAAAACAGTTAAATGTAGCTGTCTATTCTACTGCAACATCATCTTCTCTTGCACTTCCTGGCATTCGAACTCCCTTTTTATTTGCTTCTCTGATAACTATTAATATAATCTTCAAAAATTTAAATGTAATGTCAATCGACCTCTTCTGATGCCTTAGATGATACTGTTACTACTACCCTAGGCCTTTCCTTACCAAAATAACACACCACAACTATAAGCAACCAAAGATATATATATATATATATATATATATATATATATATATATATATATATATAACCAGCTCAACAAAAAACACCTAAACCCTTCAACCTTTCTTTCTCCAATATTCATGGTATTCATATCAGTGTTGAATTGTTTCCTTTCAAAAGTCTGTGGACTTCCTAGATCTCTGTGAAACTAATCTTAACTCTTCAATCCTCTCCTCTGATTTCTTGATTCCTGGCTATCTTCCTCTCTTTAGGAAAAGATTCTAATGTCCACATGCCTGGTCTGGGAGTTTGTCCATAAAAATCTCCCACTAGCTAGGGTATTTGCTTGAATTTCCAAACCATTCTTACATATGTTTCTGCCTCTCTCTATTAAACTCGGTCAACTATCTCATCTTTTTCTACCATTTCCCTTCCTCTCTCTTACTGTAGTGTGCTAGATGGTATTTCTAATAATATAGACCAGGCCATTTCCCTACACCCATGTGCAAATATATTTATGTTTGGTAACTTTAATGGCCACCATGTCAAGTAACTTAAACACTGTCACCGACCTTGCTGGCATCCAAACCATGAACTTCTCAATCTCTCACACAAGTTGTAGACTTCCCCACATTTCTCCAGTAACCATGATGGACACACTTCTCTTCTAGATATCTTTTTCACATCTATCTCTGACTCCTGTCGTAGTATGCAGTTCTGCCCTCTTGACAACTCTGATTATGTGGTAGTCTGTAAACATCTCTTTCCACTCACCCACCAGCCAAGAACCTCCAACCCATAGAATATCTTTCTGTTATGATTGAGCGGATTGCGATTCATTCTGTGATTTCTTTTACGACATCCCTTGGAATGTAGTTTTTATTCATCCTTTTCAAATATGCACATCTGAGGACTCCTCCTGGGTGAAAACTGGCATCAATGCTTTCATTCTAGCAAGGTAATAACAAGTTAAATCACATTCATCTCCTTGGTTCTGACCTGCATGCTTGCACACTCTAGCTGACATAAATCACTTCTTCCAGTTGTACCAGAGTGACATGTGTGATTGCAACAGGCATCTTGTCTTTCCTCATAATGAATGCAAGTGGGTCCTCAAAGAAGTGAAGTTACTGTTTGCTGATAGAATGAAACCACGGATTGCATCTCACAGGTTTGATCCTAGAGATTGTTGGTGGTTCTGCAAGAATGTGATGAACAGCAGCAAATCGTCAATCCCTGCTATGTTCAATGAATTCAAAGTTCTGACATCTACAGCAGATAAGGTAGAATGCTTTGCTCAGAAATTTTCTTCCAACTCAACACTGACTTATTTGGAGTAGTCACATCCAATTTCTTCACCAGAACAGGCTCTACTGAGTGATATGTACATAACACCATCACTCGTCTTAGACATGATTTCTAAATTAGACTCCCATAAGGCAAGCGGAGGTGATGGGATCCCAGCTGTCATCTGACTTCAGTTCTCTCCAAACTCTACAATTATTGTCTCACTGCTTCCTGCTTGTTCAAAGTACTCCTCTATAGTTCTTGTTCTTAAGAACTCTGGAGAACCTTCTGACCCCTCTATTGCCCTATTAGTCTCTTACTGCTTTTCAGCAAAATATTCTAGACTTTAATTAATGATGAATTGATTAAGCATCTTACCTCTTATAACCTACTCTTTGACAAACAATATGGCTTGCGTTTTGTCAGATCTACAGAAGATTTAGACATGGAATCCTGTCTCAAAAACAAATCAGTCAGAGTTGACAAAGTTAACTTGGCTGCTTCTCTTGAAAAGGACCTCCAGTCAGTGGTTAACTGGGGCAGAAAATGGCTCGTAAATTTTAATGCCTCCAAAACTAAACTGATCTCATTTAACCACCATAGAGAAACTTTCCTGCTTGCCAGCAGCAGGGCTGATACTAGACTCCTAGTGAGCAACACACTATGCCTTCTTGGCCTAATGTTTTCAACTGACTTGAAGTGGAATGACTACATCGACTCAATAGCTGTATCAACTGCAAGAAATTTGGGTCACTGTGTCATTCCAGGTTTTTCTCAAGAGACTCCATCTTGCATCTGTCTATATCTCTGGGATGAGGTATTATTATTATTTACATTATTTGGACTGTTATCCTCATCTTCATTACCATATTCACAATGTTTCGGCCATTGTATGCTCTTCAAGGACACATGGCCCAGTGGGTAAAGATGTTGATTAAATTCAATGACTAGTGCTCCTGCTATTCATTTCAAGTTTCTTGACAAAATCTGAAGAAGGATCTGCAATATAATCAATCTTGACCTGGCATATTGACTTTCATCACTTTCTCACTGATTTGACATGGCTTCCCTCTGTTTTTTTTTTGTTTTTTTTTTTACAAATATTTTCATGGCAACTGCGCTCCTGACAAGCATTTTTTTTTCTTCCCCCCTGGTGCCCTGATTAGATAAATTTAAGCTTGCCACTAGATTGGTATTTAGGTCCCACGCTTTTACTGTTGAAAAAGTTAAATGTAATCACCACTTCTACTCCAACAGTTTCTTTTATCACACTTCTTGCCTGTGGAACTCCCTCCCTCTAATTTGCTTCTCTGATAACTACAATCTTTAAAAATTTAAATGCAATATCAATCACCATCTTCTTGAATCCCATTCAGTTTTCTTTTCCTCAATCCCCTCTATAACCAGTCTTTTCTCTCACTTTTACTCTCTGTAACCTCCTGCATACTTGTGGCATTCCCACCTTGCAATTGTCAAGAGAACAAAATTTGCTAGAGGCTATATAGTGCCTCATTCTATCAACAATTGAAGACTATAGCCTCTTTGAGGGCATGTTTGCAATTATTATGTGCAAACACAGATAGTATTTCAGAGAAGGTACAAAAGCTTTGATGTTGGCTTTAAGACAAGAAGAATCCTATTAGTTTCTTTTCTTACACTTCTTGCCATTGGAACTCTTTGGAAATTTTCAAAAGTTTAAATGCAATGCTAATGAAAGATGAATGAAAGAACTCGTTATACACACGCACGCACACACACACACACAGAGGATGCAATGAGTCAATTGTTGCCATTTTATATTTTTAATTTCATGCATTGTTTGTTTTTGATTTTGTTGATAGCATGGTATAATATAGTCAGTTGGGCAACTGTCCTGGATCAAGAGGGTGGCTGCTGGAAGCCCTTGTGTCACAAAATAACTGTTGGCTTGCTGTGTCCCCCCCAAAAAATTTACAGAGCATTATGAAAACCAAATATCCAGTTAACATCATGGTTTTTGGAGTGATCACTAGTGATGGTATTGTTATGCATCCATTTATTATTTTCACAGGGCCTCAGACTCAACACAGAGACCTACATCACTACAATTGCCTTGAGGAAGTAGTGCTGCTTGGGGTCAAGAGGGTGGCTGCTAGAAGACCCTATGTTTGGCAACAGGACTCTGCACCATGCCACACAAGCAGGCAAATACAATCATAGCGGTCAGATAATTTCTGCAACTACATCACCCTTTACATCTGGCCACCTAACTCCCCAGACAGCAACCCCCTTGATTATATGTGGGGTGCAGTTGAGTGAGCAACCAACAAAACTCCTTGTAACACCAAATATGGACTGAAGGCAAGGATTATGACAGCATTGACCAACCTAAACAAAGCGACCATCCAGAAAATTTGCAGGAGATTTGGAAGTCATCTGGAGGCTATGGTTGAAACCAATGGCGATTTTATTGGAGAAATTTACTCTTTAGTATTTCAATGTATTTTTGTATAATTTTGATAAATATCTGTTAAAATGGGATGTTGGTGTTATTTTCCTTTTTGCATAGTTTAGACAATTTATCCATTGCATCTTGTATATGTCTGAATACCAGAGGACTCTAATACTTGAGAAACAATTGGTCCATGAATTTATACAGCAATTTATCCATCCCACTGTGTATGCATATGTGTGTGTGTGTGTGTGTGTATGTATATAATATATATGCACAAACAAATTCTGTTTTATAATTCAATATTTCAGAGAATTTAATATTTTGCAGTAAAATTTATTAAACAAGCTAAGAATCATTTTACCTTTCCACAATTACTGCAAGATGAATATTATTTCTTTGATGTCACCAGATTGCAGATTTCTGTCTTTCTATTACCATTTCCAAATATTCTGAGACATTCTTTTGTCTCAAGACTCTATTATTAGTTCTTACGTGCAGTACCAAACCTTTCTACTGAGGACATGTGATGTGAGGAGGGGATGGTAATTTACAAAATATGAAGAGAATTTATTCTTTATTTTATTTACTTGAATCCAAAGTGTCTAGAAACCAGATGCAAGAATTTATAAATGGAATATTTGAGTAGAACCAAAAAGAAAACAATCAAGATGGTGCCAACCATTTCCCAATAATCTTAAATATTACCTCTGTCCATAATAGTGGTTGCATTTAGAATATATGTGTATTCAAATGTAACAGCGATTTTTTTTTTTTTTTTTTTTTTTTTTTTTTTTTTTTTGGGGGGGGGGGGAAGTTGTACTAATTCTGATTCATACTTTATTTTGAAGTTTGAAAAATGCAAAACTAAAACTTTTTTTTTTTTTTTTTTTATAAAAAAATTCTCAATGTATTAATTAAACCCAAGGAAAAGAATGAAGTCTTCTATAATCCCCTTCAGTTAAGATGACGATGAGTAAGTCGATGAAAATATCAGTATAACAAAATTTCTTCCACTCACAAAAAAAAAAACCCCAACAATCTAGCCAAGTTGTTGTACAGACTTTTAGGCTATAATCTGCAACTGATGTGTTTGCTCAAGATAATTATCGATCAGCTGTCAGGGCTAAATAACAGGTAATTATGTTTGTTTTTTTTTTTTTTGTTTTTTTTGTTTTTCAAAAACTCTGTAAAACAAAAACAAAGAAGCAGTATTTACCTACATTCTACCTTTCCTTAAATATTGCAAATCCCAGAATTTAATCATCTAATTTTACTTGGTTAGTGCAGAATGTAACTGAAGTAGAAGAGTTGTTTAAAAGTCAGTGAGCAGCAATGAACCGTGAAACCTTGCCCCCCCCCCCACACACACCACTGCCACACACAAAAGAAAGCAGGTTTTTGAAAAAAATTATGAACCATGAAACCTTGCCCCCCCACACACACCACTGCCACACACAAAAGAAAAGCAGGTTTTGAAAATTTTATAAAGACAAAATACTAAGAAACAAAAATACATTGCTAGATAGGAAAAGGTTTGAAGTTATTAAAATAAATGAACATTCTTTTCAATCATGTTCAAATGCTTCTTTTTGTTTTTGCTGTTGTCGTTTTTGCTGTTGTTTTTGCTTTTGTTGTTTTTGCTTTTTGTTGTCGTTTTTACTTTTTGTATAAATTTAAACTATAATTTGTATGAGCCCTTAAAATGGCCACACCACAAGAAAACGTGTTTTGTGTACTGCAATTTGTGAAGTGTAACCTTAAAATAATAAACTTTGAACCTTTTCCTATCCAGTAATGTGTTGAATGTATTACTGTCTATTAGCATATCTGCTCTTTTTGAATAACCAATATAAAAATATCATTCAGATGCAGTTCGTTCTAAATGCGAATATGATTAAGATTGCATTTTTTTTTACAATCCTATTAGTGATATAATGTAGATGAGGCTACCTTGGTGGTCACCTCAAGCACAAATTTCAAAAGATAAAAAATATTAATAAATTAGTAATTATTTATAAAAACTAGCATACCTCCTTGTCACACAGTACTGCAATAAATGTGAAACTTGAATTAGTCAAAACATACCAAATAGTTACCATAAACAAAAAATAAGTAATCTAACAATGCGGTCAATGGAGAGAGATTTCAATGTAGATTTTAATACTGGCAATTGCAAATAAATTTTAGTATGCTAGCATTAAATGCATTTTATTTTAATTACATCAGTATTTTCTTATTAAAGTGCATGTGCTTGGGTTGGGTTTCAATATTGGATTGGTTGATAGGAGTGCTAATGGGTTAGGGGACACAATCACCAGGGCATTCCAATGCTATCTGAGGTACCACTCTATTTATGCAACTATTAGAGTGCATGAAAGTTGTTTTTTTTGTTTGTTTCTATCTCATCTTTATTGCCATATTCATGACATTTCAGCCAGTATACGCTCCAATCTTCTTCAGGTGGTACACATTGGAATTTCAAACCAAATCCTTTTAGTCTAGGGGGGGGATTTTTCTAGTTCCATGTGCCATGCCTTTTTTTTTTTTTTTTTTTTGATATCTCAGTATCAGTTATAGTAACTAAACTCTCCAAGTTTTTGTTCCCTCTGTTGTGGCCAGGTATTGAACTCACAACTCTTTGGGTCAAGTCACTTCTTAGATTACTCAACCAGTATCTAAGGACACATGGCACAGAGGACAACATTCGAACAATGTAAATAGTGTAAATAATTGCAGTACCTTCTCAGAAATATAGACAAATATTAAATATTCTTGCACATTTCATAAATCATTATCATTGCAATACTTAGCATGATAGTTGGTAGTCCTGAAAACTCAACTTCACTTAATCGGTATGAAATAATTCTAAAGTTGACAATGATTGTTTCTTAAATTGTCTCAAGTAGAATTTATCTAATATTGTGTAAGACATCTTTGTTAACCAACTTAAGTGATCGGCACAATAGCTATTGAGATTGACCTTCTTTCAATTTCAGAGAATGATGATTGTATTCTGTTTCAAACAAGAACCAAATCATCTGAACCCATCATCTATTCTCTAGGCATTTTCCTGCTACTCTAAATAGTCGTTCTTTCAGTAAGACACCCTTTTATGTATCGCTATTATTTTAATAAGCTTCACTTCTAGGCAATGTTTGTTTTGGTTTTTTTTTTTTTTTTTTTTTTTTTTTTGGTTTTTTTTTGTTTGTTTTTTGTTTTTTTAAATTACTAAAATTTTAATAAAACCTAAATATAAGAAAGTGAATTTATGTATTTCTTTTCCTTGAGAATTGACAGTGAAAATAAAAAATACTATTTTATTAGATTGTTTATTTACAGTATTTGTTTTTGGGGAATGGTTGGCAAAACGTCAGCTGATTTGAACCTTATAAAATGGTAAATAAGGATTTCATTATAGTTTGCATATTTTAATAATTTAGTAAATGTTTATAAATTTATGAATAAAAAATGTTCATTTATTTCTTTGTAAATTGGTAAATGATAAATATTACATTAGATTAACTTTAATACAATTGTATTAGTTTTTAGAATTTTGTAAATATAAGATTATTCTTGTAAATAAAAAAATCTAATAGTGTTTTAATATTTTGTAAATTCTCAAAAATGTATAAATTGCATCATGTTTTGGTTTTATTAAAATTCTAATCACTTTTTAAACAAACTTTGTCAAGTAGTGAAGATAGTTTTTTCCCTTAACACTGCTATTATTTTTAACTGTCTTTTTGACACTTCATTTTTTTGTGGCCATGAAAGTTAAATATTATCAAATTAGTTTTCATTGATTCTTCATCTTTAACATCACTATGAAGAGAATTGTATTAGGTTATATGTATTCATAATGAAAAAATATTCAATATGGTTTAAAATAAATGACTAAAGAATATAAGTTTATTTTCATTTTAAATTTGTTTAGGCCAAAAGTCCCAAAACAAACGAAAATGTTCTCAAAATTTTTCTTAACCCTTGTCATTGTTGCATAAGAGAATTTGCATTTATCTAAGACAATCTATAACATATACTCATTGTGAGAGGATGAATTTGACTCTGTTGGTCATTGATATTAAGTTTTAGTTTAATATAGATCCAAACCGAATGAAATTGAAAGTGGAGATTGTCATCTTGCCTAACTGATCAACATGTGGATTTCTTACTAAGTCTGGCACAAGGATATGGGACAGGGTTAACCAAAATTTTTAGTATAAAAGCCACATATGGTATTGGGGAAATTAACTGTTTCTTTACAGGTGTCATACTATGGACAACCACAAGAGGGAAATGCAGTTTTATTTCAATCTGAAGTGTTTGTTTAATAACTATCAGGAGGTTCTTTTTGAAGTTTTCTAAGTATCCATTTTGACCGAAAGGGAACATGGAAGTAAAGAAGTGGATGAAGAGTTTTTGGAGATCAAGTGACAATAAAACTGGAAAAGGGCCATATCTGAGTCTTTCCTTTTTATGTGCCATGTCCTTTCAGGATGCAGGTGATCATGGCTCTCCACTTCCTCCTATCCCTTGTGGCTCTCAATAGGTTTTGTTTTGTGCTTCTGCCAACTCCCTCAGACCACGCTCCACCATCCACCTACCCAAGCCCGCTATGTATGTCATGCACTACTTTCCCCTCTATTCGTCCTGTGAGTATCAGATTCTCCGGGCCCTCCTTTCACATCACATGTCCCAGAAATTTCATCTGCCTCTTCCTTATATTAAACATAAGCTTCCTCCTTGTTTGCATCCTCTCCAAGACCTCATCATTCCTTACATACTCTGTCTATGATATCCTCAGCATCCTTCTGTAGAACCACATCTCCACCACCGTCTCTTCTTCATCTTTGAGAATACCGTCCAACATTTGTTGCCGTATAGGAAGACAGAGGTCATGCAGCAGCTCAGTACTCTTTTCTTTGTCACCATAGAAATCCTCTTGTTTCACAGTACTCTTCCCATCTTTTGGAATACATCCATCTGTCTTCAGATCCCAGCATTGCACTTACTGTCCTCTGTCAGAACACTTCCCAGATACTTAAACTTCCACACGTTTGATTTTAGTGTCCCCGACCTGCAAATCGCATTTCGGGCTCATCCTTTTACTGATGACCATGCATTCTGTCTTCTAGTAGTTTATGATTAGTCCTTTCTTCTCGCTCTCCCTCATTACCTTCTATAGGAGGTTTTGTAGTTTCTTTTCCGTGTCTGCTATCTGTACTGTGTCATCTGCATATCTTATATTGTTAAGATTGTAGCTTCCAATGATGAATCCTGATAGGATCTCTAGTTCCCTCAGAATTGCCTCACTGTATAGGTTGAACAAATTCAGTGAGAAGACGCATCCTTACTTTATGCCTCTTTCTATTTTTGTATATTCACTGAACTTATTCTCAATGTGCATGCATGCCGTTTGCTGCCAGTATAGGTTCTGGATTATTCTGATATCTTTCCCAAATATATCAAGGTTGCTGAGCAATTCTAACAGGTCCTTGTGGCATACTTTGCCAAATGCCTTTGCATAGTCCATAAAACATAGATACACATTCTTACTGGTCTATATTAAGTCATGTTCAGGATTAAAATGAGTGCTGGTCTATGCTTAGCAGTAGATATGGTTCTGATGTCATTCATTTGTATTGCCAGCTACCATGTTGGGGGTGAGGAGTTGGTATGGAAATGAGATCCACATAGCAGATATTGTCCTGTGATCAGGTGAAGCTCTGAATAAAACCAGTTAAAAAAAAAAAAAAAAAAAAAAACTTTTAAAAAATGGGAAACTGGGTTTGCATTCTTTTTTTTCATGAGGTGGGGTTTATCCTTTCATCTTGTGAGCATGCAGCAGAGCCTTGCCCAGTTTTTGGTGCAAATCAACATGATCAAGAATCGAAATGCAATGTGAGGTAGCCTATGGCCAATTGATGGAAAGCTTGAGTGGGAGTCGCATTTTATATATTTGACATACAGTGACTAATTAATTGAATTTTATAAAATTGTCTTTAAAACATTTTTTCAGAAAATTAGCCTTCACTGTTATCACCCTTTCTAGCAGTGATGAGTTTCCTTTCAAACATTTTTTTTTTTTTTTGATTGTATGAAAAGTTAACAGCTTGATTAGATAATTATTTTCTCTTTTATTTTTTTTTTCCAGTTATTTGGTGAAACTCAGTGGTTTTGTTGTACTAGTCCAAACTTCATTCTTCTGTAATCTATACTGGCCTTAGTCCTGGGTATGATGATAAACTACATCTGGCAGCAAGGTCTCTCACAAAGTGATTGGAGATTGAGCAGCATCAAACCACCTCTTTAATTGTTGTTGTTCCTAGGTTCACCCTGACCCAGGGTGGTAGAACCTGTTAGTGTCCCAGCTATGGACAAATAGTGAAACCCTAAACAAAAAGAAAACACTATAAAAGTTTAAAAATACATTTTTTTATTAAACTGTTAGCATAGGAATTACAGCTACATCTAGCAAGTTCAACTGTCAATTGATGAGATCTCAATGCCAGTCTAGTACTGTGTTTAAATTCAAAGAGTCAAGGTACCATAACGAAGAGCTCATCTGAACAATTACCATGAAAGTATTTATAGAAAAGTCACAGAGAAACAAACTTACAGTGGTGGGAAAATGACTGAAGCCAAGCCACCAGATCAGGACCAATAATATTGTTGATTCTTCTTTGGATCTTATCAAGGAGCGTTAGGTAAATAGCAGGGGCACCAGATCATATGTGACAGTAATATTCTAAGCATGGTTGAATGGTAGACTTAGAGATGTAAGATAGATTCAGAGGAGAAAAATTGTCTTACACAACACAGTGAATCAACTTTCTTAGCAGCTGTATTCAATATACTCTTTGCACTTTGTGTCCGCTGAGAATGTTAGCCCGAGAAGGCACAATAATCACTTTCTTGGAGGTCATTTTAGACATTGGCTATCATCTATCTAGGCAGGAGTAAATGGCTATGTCCTCAGCATAGATGCCAAGTTGAGAGCTGATGTCATCAGGAAGGTCGTTAATGAAAATTAATAACAGCATAGGACCAACGATGGAGCCCTGAGGGGAGACCAACGTTAGTACAAAAGTATTTAGACAAGTGGCCATTAAGGATAACTTTCATTTCACAATTTGATAGGAAAGACTGGATCAGTTCAAAAATGTGTCCGGAGACACTGTAACTATTCAGCTTGTGGAGAAGACCTGTATGCCAGACCCAACTTAGCATTAAAATTAGGATTTAAATTCTTAAATTCTTAAATATTTTAATTTTATATTTTTTATTTTTTATTTTTTTTTTTTACTAAGTATGAGCTTACATTTTAATCCAATGTGGTAAAAGGTTATGCCAAGTAAATAGAAAATTTTAATTCTCCCCCACTTATTCACCTTTAATATTATTAATTGATGGGGAAATATCTCCTCTCAACACATTCCCATTAAGAATCAAAACTGCAGTTTGCCTTTTTCTGTTATAGAGTCTCAAGGATCAAAGTGACATCAGTAATAATGTCTTCTAGCCATTACTTTATGGTAAGGTGACTTAATAGTTTTGATTTACTAAGCTTTAGTTTGGCAAAAGACTTCACATTTGTTAAAGACTGATTACTCTCGGTATTCTCTTTCTTTTCATTTTTCTTCTTTCTTTTCATGTTTCTTCTTTCTTTTCATGTTTCTTCTTTCTTTTCATGTTTCTTCTTTCTTTTCATGTTTCTTCTTTCTTTTCATGTTTCTTCTTTCTTTTCATGTTTCTTTTTCTTCTTCTTTCTTTTTTTTCTTCTTTCTTTTTTTTCTTCTTTTTCTTCTTTCTTCTTTCTTTTTTCTTCTTCTTTCTTTTTTCTTCTTTTTTCTTTTTTCTTCTTTTTTCTTTTTTCTTTTCTCTTCTTTTTTCTTCTTTTTTCTTTCTTTTTTCTTCTTTTTTCTTTCTTTTTTCTTTTTTCTTTTTCTTTTTTCTTTTTCTTCTTCTTTTTCTTTTTTCTTTTTCTTCTTCTTTTTCTTTTTTCTTCTTTTTCTTTTTTCTTCTTTTTCTTTTTTCTTTTTTCTTTTTCTTTTTTCTTTTTCTTTTTTCTTTTTCTTTTTTCTTCTTTTTCTTTTTTCTTTTTTCTTTCTTTTTTCTTTTTTCTTTCTTTTTTCTTTTTTCTTTCTTTTTTCTTTTTTCTTTCTTTTTTCTTTTTTCTTTCTTTTTTCTTTTTTCTTTTTTCTTTCTTTTTTCTTTTTTCTTTCTTTTTTCTTTTTTCTTTCTTTTTTCTTTTCTTCTTTTTTCTTTTCTTCTTCTTTCTTCTTCTTTTTTCTTCTTCTTTCTTCTTCTTTTTTCTTCTTCTTTCTTCTTTTTTCTTCTTCTTTCTTCTTTTTCTTCTTCTTTCTTCTCCTTTTTCTTCTTTCTTTCTTCTCCTTTTTCTTCTTTCTTTCTTCTCCTTTTTCTTCTTTCTTTCTTCTCCTTTTTCTTCTTTCTTTCTTCTCCTTTTTCTTTCTTTCTTCTCCTTTTTCTTCTTTCTTTCTTCTCCTTTTTCTTCTTCTTTCTTCTCCTTTTTCTTCTTTCTTTCTTCTCCTTTTTCTTCTTTCTTTCTTCTCCTTTTTCTTCTTTCTTTCTTCTCCTTTTTCTTCTTTCTTTCTTCTCCTTTTTCTTTCTTTCTTCTCCTTTTTCTTCTTTCTTTCTTCTCCTTTTTCTTCTTTCTTTCTTCTCCTTTTTCTTCTTTCTTTCTTCTCCTTTTTCTTCTTTCTTTCTTCTCCTTTTTCTTCTTTCTTTCTTCTCCTTTTTCTTCTTTCTTTCTTCTCCTTTTTCTTCTTTCTTTCTTCTCCTTTTTCTTCTTTCTTTCTTCTCCTTTTTCTTCTTTCTTTCTTCTCCTTTTTCTTCTTTCTTTCTTCTCCTTTTTCTTCTTTCTTTCTTCTCCTTTTTCTTCTTTCTTTCTTCTCCTTTTTCTTCTTTCTTTCTTCTCCTTTTTCTTCTTTCTTTCTTCTCCTTTTTCTTCTTTCTTTCTTCTCCTTTTTCTTCTTTCTTTCTTCTCCTTTTTCTTCTTTCTTTCTTCTCCTTTTTCTTCTTTCTTTCTTCTCCTTTTTCTTCTTTCTTTCTTCTCCTTTTTCTTCTTTCTTTTTCTTCTTTCTTTTTCTTCTTTTTCTTTTTCTTCTCCTTTCCCATGTTTCCCCTTTTTCCTATTCATTCTCCTTTTTCCTAAACTAGTTGTAGCCTGTATCACAATCTTTCTAACCACTGATCTGCAGTGATATACTGAATGTGGATTGAAGTATTATCTGAATAAATGATTTCTACTTTATGATCACTTCAAAGCAAAAAAAAAATATTTTAACTTTTCTGGACCCTGCATATGAGGGCTGCTCAAAAAATATTGGGGCTGGTGCTATAAAAAAAACAAAAAAAAACTATAGCACATATCATTTAATCTCTTTTGTAATAGTTCCCTTCTGATGCCACTCTCTTTTTCTTTTTACTTCTTGGCATTATTTCCTTGACAAAATCCCTTTCAAATATGGCTGCTCTTCTGAAAATAACCCTTGCTACACATGTGAATTGATCTAAGATACACTACAGACACACTTTATTCAGGTCTGCTTTGTCTGACACAAGGCTACAGTGATAAGGGCTTCACCTTTTGAACAAGTAAATCAGCCTGCAAGATGAACTTACTAGCCATAACTCTGCAGTAGATGCTTCATGAATCTACACCTGTTAGAATCTTCTGAAATCAATATAATTCTTGCATAACATGCAAGAATTATCATAGAAAAATCCATATCTATCAATGTCAACTAGGCTTGCTCTCTCTTTGTAGCTTTATTTTTTTTTGTCTATGGATCAGCTCCCTTGGGATTTGGCATGGCAGATATTGACATGCCAAATGCATGTAAGCTTTTTTTTTTTTTTTTTTAATATATATCTGAATACATTGCAAATCTGATATTTACTTCTTCTGTAATTGATATGCAGCAGATGGTTTGTTTATACAACTCTTCTTTATTGTCACTTTTTCTTTTAAATATGGCTGCCATCAAGATTTAGATGTCTTTAGAAAAAGATGAATTCAATGTAATATCTACTCTGGTAAGCTATCTCTATTTTTTGTTGCTTAGAAAAATACTGTATAACAGAATAGACTTCCTAATGAGAATGTCTTTTAAATGCTTTAAGGCATTTTCTTAGGAAAGGGTAACATATTTTCAATATGATTCTGTAAGTAGACTTGTATTGTGTTCTGTTGAATATTACATTCTTGTACAATGCAATATCATGTAACTTCAATTGATTAAAAATCTGATATTTAAATATTTTTAATGTATTTCTAGTCAGTTCTTACTTTCATGACTAGAAAAATATCTTAGGTTGGTGCAAAAATAATGATGTAATAACGTCAAAAAACGACATTATTACGTTATTATTTTTGCACCAACCTAATAGTTGAGAAAGTTTTTTTTTTTTTTTTTTTTTTTTTGTTTAACATTTCACCCTCTAGCTAGTTCAACAGTTAAATGGAAGACCTTTTTGCCAATCTAGGAGTATGCTTAAATTCACATAGTTGGGGTGCCAAAGAGGAAAGTTCATGAGAGCAATTACCATCTAAATACTTTTAGAAAAGACAGGAAATTCATGTCACTCCAGTGAGAAAGTGACTGAAATTAAGATGCCAGGTCAGGATCGATTACATTGCAGACCCTTCTTGGAATTTTGTCAAGAATCTTGAGATATAAAGTAGGATCAGTTTGGAAATCGTTTTCACAATAATTGATCCGTCTAGTGAGAAGTGAATACATTCTTTTATGTGCTGTGTTGCTTCAGGACATTGATGATCTTGGCTCTCCACAATTTTTTATTCTTTGTAGCTCAAATGTTTTTCTCTTTGCAAACCCTTTGTTCTGCTATCCATTTACGCAAGTGCATTAGGTATGTTACTTGCTTTTTCCTTCTGCTCTTCTTGCTTTTCACTATGTCCTCTGAGTATTAAATTCTCTAAGCCTTCTTCCTTCATTATGTGTCCAAGAAATTTTAACTATCTTTTTTTAATTATTGTCAATGTTCTTTTTGCTTCTGTTTTTCTTAAAACTTCCTCATTGCTCACATAGTTTGTCCATGGTATTCTTAGAAGACTTCTGTTGCTTCAAGTGTCGGAGAGAACTGTCTAGTATTCATGGTCATATAAGAGGACTGATATTATATAACAGTTCAGCATTATCAAGTAAAAATAGTTTTCTCACTGATAATTTTTTTTTTGGTTTTACTTGATAATAATATTCCTTTTTATCTCTTAATATTTTTAGTATAACTCCAGAAATTGTTAATAAAAAAAAAATATGCAGCAAAAGTTAGCACAATAGGCATATAGCCTTGTGCTATATTGGTTTTGTAAATTACTATTGAGTTCGATTATGTGACCCACATTTCTACCCTTATAGAAGAGTAACTCTCTTTCACAATCTCCTATGCCAAAAACCTTGTTAAAAGTCTTTGTGATATCAAGACAATTATTCTGGTAACAAAGCACTTCACTGATTCTCAGGGTGATGTCAGTTAAAACATCTGCAGTGGACCTAGAGGAGCAAAATCCATACTGTTTGTCACTCAGGTTATTTATGAGATGATCAATTACTCACTTGTTGGTTACACTCACTTTGGTTAAAAACATCGAGGCAGACAGTGGTTAGATGAGGGGGTGTGGTGATAGTGGTTTGCTCCAAGTGGCACTTTTGGTCTGCAGTGAGTTTTCAGAAAAAAAAACAATAGCACAATTTCAATAATTTTTGCCAAAAAAAAAAAGCAGCAATAAGGAAGATAGGGTTCAAATCAAGCCAATTTGTCTTTGATATGACTGGCTCAAAGCCAGCTAGCAATAAATAAAAAAAAAAAAAAATGTCTCCAAAACACACTGTCAGCTGGTGGGATAAACCCCACTTACAAGACATGATCAAAAGGCATGAAAAAAAATTGAAATTTTTTAAAGGGCTTGATGTGGGGGTTAGATTTAGTGAATCCTGTTTTTTGGGGGGGGTTGTTCACATATGTGAGAAATCCAGACTTTAGCATTTTGATTTTCATGTCTGTGAACTGTTAGTGAAAAAAAATTAAACAAGTGAACCAATTGTTTTGTTTTTTTTTTTATCTTATAAACTTAACTTTAATATGGATATAAAATCATTACTTTTCATAAGTTATAAAATAAATAAATTGAAATAATTCCAATGCTTTAAGGATATCACATGCATTCCATTTTTTTTTCTGGAAATATTCAATGGAAATTTAAAAGAAAATTGAAAAGTAATATAGTTTTTAAGTGCATAAACTTCATTTAAATCCAAAATGGGTTTTTAAAATTTTCCAATTTACAAGTTTATATGGTAGTAAAACAATGCAATGTTTTATTTTTTTGTTTAGAAATTTGAAGTTTTATTAAGCAAAATAGACTCAATTAAAAGTATAACATTATTTCAGTTTTTAAAAGTTAAATTAATTTTATTGGACTTTTAATTCTTAGTCTACTACTTTGCTAATAACTTCAACTATGGAAGACAAAGCAATTTTTAAAGACATTGCATTTTTTTACATTGTTAAAAGAAAAACGAACCGTGTTTCTGTTAACATGACATTTAATTTATGACTCCTCTCTTGTTAGAATTGAAATAAATATTAAAAAAACTGATAATTATGAATTAAAAGTACTATGTGTTTTTTGTTTTTCTTTAAGTAAAACAGAGGGTATGTAAACAAAAACAAGTTATCTTTCTTTTAATATCGTAAAAAGTTTTTAAAGTTTTCCCAATTTAGAAAAAAGTAATGTCCTCAATTTTTTTTTTTTTTTTTTTACGTATTTAGTTTTATTTAGGAAAAAAAAAAATTAAACACAATTGTACTTTTATTTCATAATTTATCAATGAGTTATAAATACCATGTTAATAGAAATATGGGGAAAAAAAATTGGTATCATACAGGCATTAGATTCTGAGAAATGGATAAAAATAGTAAAAATTGATTGGTGTATGAATAATTTTACCGTTGACTATAATATCTATATATATATATATATATATATATATTAAAGTTTAAGGTGTTAATGCGCATTGTAATATTGTATCCTTTCTGGGGAGGGGCAGCAATCTTGAGGGCCACCCCAAGTAACAAAAACACTAGCTACACCACCAGAGGCAGATGTGGCACTATTGTGATGTAGATGATTGCATTCTTGAAAACAACTATTTCCACAGACTTTGGAAAAGCTTTCCTCTTTCATGTAATGTTTAAACATCTTTGCTAGCGTTGGAGATAATTCTAGGCCAAGGTTCTGTGCAGATGAAATCCAATTATCTTCAAAAATGCTGAGGATGTGCACCTGCCAATGCCACTGACTTCATGATACTGAGAAAAACCAGGGCAGACTCATTTCACCATTTATAACAGAAAACGATTGATTGAATACCCTGAATGTGCTGCCTACAGATTAGTGTACCTGCCTTCGAATATATATGAAGTCATTGGCAGTGAACAAGAGGTGAGAAAGAAAACCAACTGTTGGGAGAGTGGAATTGTGACTATTTGGATGTGCAGCTATTTGAATTTGTGGCAGTTTGCTTTATTTTTCACTGCAGGTTCTTAAGTACAGAATCCTATATAGAATCAGGGTTTTTGCTGAATCTAGAAACTTCCTGTGCTGAGATTTTGAGGTTCTTAAATTTTGTGCTTCATGAGAGGGGAGGGAGATCAGGTAAACAGGTACTCTGGTTGTCTAGAGTGGACAAAGTTGATTGCAAAGAGCTTAGCTTTGTCTGCTGAGGATGAAATAACCCTGGGGTTGTTAATAATAGACACATTATTTGCCTCTGTTAAGAATCTTATTGTTTCTTTAGAGCTTTGTTGAAAAGTCGATATTATTGTTATGGCAGTAAAGTCTAAGAGAGTAAATCTTTACTTTTTTCTTTTTTTTTTTTTTCTTTTTCCAGCAACCATATCGCAAGTCTCAGTATTTTGATGATGGTATCCGCAAGATTGATTATGTTTTGGTGTATGAGGATGGGAAGGAGGGAAGTCATGAAGAAAATAAAAAACGGCAAAAAAGAAAACGATTTGAGGAAAGTCTTCGAAATCATGACTTACAATTGGAATATGCAAAGAAAGATGTAAGTATGTTTTGTTTTTTTTTATTATTTTATGATTGTCATAAGGCTATTTTATTCTCTAGAAATCTTGAATAATTAGCTTTTGTTCAGTTTTGTTACTCTTAAAATCAGCATTTGTATATTTACCCTTCCACTTTGTAATTATTAAAAATGTGTCTATGAAACAGGATTACAGCTGAATTATGTTGAAAGACTGGTTCGATCACCAAAGTTAAGCAACGTTGAGCTTGGTGAGTACCTAGATGGATGACCACTTAGGAATACAAGGTGCTGTAAGCTTGGATGTGTGGGGGGTGTAATGGATAATAGCTCAGAATTGTTAATCACAGATTTCCAATTCCAGTTGAGTTTGTTATATTTACTTATGTGCAAATACCCTTAGGAACAGTATGAATTCACCACTTCTACCCCCAGCAATGGATTTATTTAGTGTTTCTCGACCTTTTTAAGGAATGGCACACCTATAAGTAAATGAAAATATCACATGCTTAGCAAAATTTTTAAATGGTATTTTAAAAATTGATTATTAAACACAGCATTTAAAATAACATAATCATAGTGGAAAGACTTATTTGAAAAAAAAGTTTAATACTACTTCATTTATTCAAATACTAATGTTGTATCATTACTACTGGCACACACACACACACATATATATATATATATATATATATATATATCTGTCAGTCACTGAGCGTGTTTCTAAAAATAAATATGCTAAAAATCCACCTACTTCCCTGTCGTGCGCCGACTGCTTAGTGGTAGAATCTCCGGCTGACACCAATTCAATCGGGTTTCGATCCGAGCTAGAGGCAACCGGATGTTTAGCCACACTGATGAGCTGTGAAACAGCGAAACAGTCTGTCTGTGGATGATGGTGTATATATATATATATATATATATGCCATGACAATGTTTTACAGTACACTTTAAGGAACAGTACTTGAGGGTCACTGGGTTAATTAGTAAGACTTTTACCACTAAACCATTGTTGATAAAAAGTAAATAAATAAAAGTTGCAGACAAAATATTTAGATTTTTCAGTTAAATAACCCATAGAGATATTGATATGCCTCTAAACATGAGCAATCAAACCAATCACCAAAAAGTGGTTTTAAAAAATTAATACTGGCAATTATTACAAATATATAGCGAGTTTGATCCACACTAAGTGCCCTACATTGCAGTCTTGAGTTGTGCCACAATTAGTATAGTGACTTTGTAATTTCCCTTGTGATTTGAGTAATGAAATCCATAACTTAAAGAAGAAAAGCAAAATATATTTGTAGAGGCTGACCAAAGCTTACATGAATATAATAAAAATTTGGAAGATGCAGACTTTTAGCAAAATGTTTAGAGATGTAGAAGGGTTTATAAATAAACTGTATGTGCTTGGAAAATAGGTGCAAAAATTCTCATCACTCTTATCTGGCTCTTTAGCTTCTGTGTAGTTCCTCTCCTTTTATTTGCCATGTCCCCTTAGGAAGTTGGCAATCATGGCTCTCCATAATTTCCTATCCTTTGGAGCTCTTAATAAATTTTGTCTTTTTATATTTCTCCTAAAACCTGCTCACCAAGTATGTTATGCGTTGTTTTTCTGTCCCTTTTGCTTTCACTCTGTCCTGTGAGTATCAGATTTTTCAAGCCTTCTTTCCTCATTATGTGCCCTAGAAATTTTAACTTCCTCTTTCTGATATTAAGTATAAGTGTTCTTTTTGATTCGATTTTCTTTAAAACTTTGTCATTGCTCACATATTCGATTCATGGTACCTTTAGCATCCCTTCTATAGAACAACATTTCTGTTGCTTCAAGTCTCTACATCTTTGAGATTGTCCAACATTTACTGCCATATAGCAGGACTGAAGTTTAGATTGATGATGTCGACTAATTTTTTTTTTGATTTTGTTGTCTTCTATGTGCCATGTCTCTTTAGAAAATTAGAGTTCATGGCTCTCCACATTTTCCTGACCTTTGTTACTCTTAATAAACTTTGTCTTTTTGTTATCTTTCTTAAACCTTGTTCCACCATTCATTTACTCAAACTTTCTAGGTAGGTTATGCATTGTTTTCCTCTCCTCTGTCCCTCTTGCTTTCAATCTGTCCTGTCAGTTTCAAATTTTCCAAGCCCTCTATTCTCATTATATGCCTTTGAATTACCAACTGGTTTTTCGTGATGTTAAGTATAAGAGTCCTTTTATTTCTCTAAAAATGTTTGTTGTACTTATAGTATCTTTCTGTAGAACCACATTTCTGTTACTTAGGCTTTTCTTCATCTGTGAGGAGATTGTCCAGCACTCACTGTCATATAGGAAAACTGATGGTTAGATTGATGAAATTAACCATAATTTCAGACTTTGTGAATCTTTACATTTTCTCATCTGAAGTAAAAAGACTATATCAAATCCATTGGTAGATCAGCTGCTAGGAAAGTGGATTCATTGTCATGCAAAACAATTTTTCTCTCCAGAATCTATCATATATATCTATAAGTCTACGATTCATCCATGCTTAGAATATTGCTGCCACATATGGTCTGGTGTCTCAGCTATTTATCCTGAGATCCTTGATAAAATCAAGAGAAGAATCAGCAATATTATCAGTTCTGAACTGGCAGCTCAACCTCACTTTTCCACTGCTGTAAGGTTGCCTCCCTGTGCCTTTTTTATAAATACTTTCATGATAAACTCTTCACTGGTATGGTACCTAGAGTTTTTTCTTTTTTAATTTAAACACAGTACTAGACTCTGGTCGAGATCTCATCAATTTACTGTTGAGTTGGCCAGATATAGCCATGAATTCTATGCTAACAGTTTCTTTTCTTGCACTTCTCACTTGTGGAAGTCACTTCCGGCTCCATGCCTTCCAGCCAACTTTAATCTGCAAAAAGTTAAATGCAATTTCAATTGTTATCTACTGTCCTCCTCATTACTCTTTTCTCGCTCATTAATAATGTTTCTGTTCCTAATTCTTCCACACCCTGTATCTTAGTGGCTTTACTCCATTGCCTAGGGTGAAATTGATTTAAAAAAAAAAAAAAATGTCTTTCTAAGTATGTATTTTTAGACACAATTATGGTACGTTTTTACAAATGATTTAAAAAAAGAAATAAAGAATGTACTTTTATTGATGAGAATTAACAACGAAATAAGTCCCAGTAAAATTTCAGTTATTCCAACTGCATAATTACACAACCTATGTAAAATTTGAAAAGTTCAAAGCAAATTATTTAAATCTTGCTGGTTAGCTTATTAAACTTTTTTTTAAATAATTCTTTCCACTATTCTTTGATTGTTATTTTAAATACTTTTATTTAATAATCCTTTATTTAAATCTTGATGATTAGCTTATTATGCCTTATAATAAACTTACTATTAAGTCTGCAGGACATGTACTGAAAACAACCAGTAACATTATTACCCCATTCATCCACTATATTTGTCAATATTCAGTTTTCTGTGATGCTGTTTTAAGAAGTCACTTTTACAGTGCAAATCTCTAAAGATGAAATATATATATATATATATATATAATTAAGGAAGGTTTATAAAAGGTTACAGTAGATATAATATCAAAACTTAACTCCTTGTTTACTTAAAAAGGCTACAGTAAAAGACTATTTTTTCTGTATTCACTGCATACACCTTTAGCTACACATGTCATTAACAAATTTAATCTATCAAAGAATACAATTTTGTAATGACAATAGAAGTCATTTGCATTGTTTATAATAACTGAATTTTGTCATTTGGATGCAACAAGCAACATTTGTTTTTTGGATTTTGAATACAAATATTTATTTATGAAAATATGTTTAATATTTTTTCTACTTATTAAGTATTTGACTTGTGGACCCCTTTATATTTCAGGCTTTATCTTAGGGACCGCCTTATCCAAAATTCAAATCCTTTGCTTCCTTCTCTGCATGAATAGAATCCATTATCTTTACCAATTTAAGATACAAATTATATTAGTATATCAAATCTATGAAATAGTTTATTGGATCAATTTATTTCATGATCAGCCTATAAGTTACTTATAAGCGCTTATAAGTTGCACGTCACCCATAAAAAAGTCTTTGCTGTCCACAGACACCCTATCTTCTCCTTGCGGACCTCCTTTGGTCCACGGACCACACTTTGAAAACCCCTGCATTAGAAACATTAACATGATTGTTAATAACCACAAAATTTTAGTTAATTGACAATTAACATTAAGAATTTAGTATATAATAAGAAAAAAAAATGACTAAATTATGATTTTTTTTTTTTTTTTTTTTTTTTTTTTTTTTTTTTTTTTAACACTATTTGAAAATGTTTCTCTCTTAGCTAAGGTGCTTTCATGTTTTTTGATAATTCTTTTAAGTTTTACTATGCATATATTTTTTGGATGGTGTTTGCTTTATCAGCCTTGTTGTATCCTTAAAGAAGGTTACAAACAGACAAATGTGGTACTTGAGTGAAAGGAACAGCAACACAGATGTAGATGGAAGAAAGAGAGGTTTATTGTAAAAGAGAATACACTACTGAAAGACAGGGAATCAGTTAGCAGGCAAGTAATTCCTGAAGCAAGTCTGCCTGTACTTAGTATATATATCTACTGATATAGTCAGTTCACATAGGGAGTGTGGGACATTCCATTACAACACCTGTCCCTGAGCTAATTTTCCCATGAAATTTTGCTCAATACCTCTTCTTTTTGGGGTCAGGACATAGTTGTTTGACTTTTTTTATTCCTAGTATTTCTCCTTCTCACTAGCACAAAAACTTGTTAACAAATAATAAACAGAGAAAATAAGTTTTCTTCTTCCCACCTATGGGTTAAATAGCAAGTCAGACTGGGCTCTCTAGTCTTGACTGGCAGTCACATGAGAAGAACTGAATTCAAACTGGGGAACTACTCCAATATCTTGCCCAAGAATGAATGTCAATTCACAGATAATAAATAAATGGAGTTTGTGGAGAGTCATAATTTCCTACATCTTGAAGGGAGAAAAAAAAATACTAAAATATTGCTATTATATATATATATATATTTAAATAAATAATTATATTTAGGCTCTACTTTTGTATCGAGCACTGTTTTTTAAAAATAAAAACAAAAATACTAGAGGACTTCGGATTGTTTACCTAACGTATTCTTTCCTATTTTCTATATAATTTTCACATATATGCACACATATATATATATACATAATAATGTCGTTTTTTGACGTATTTTTAATGTCAAAAAACGACATTATTATGTCATTATTTTTGCACCAACTTAATATAATAATGCAACAAGGATGTGGGACTCTCAGTAAATATTGAACTTACTCACTCTCTGGTCTGAGAGAGAAACCAGTTAAATGTTTTCTTTCTTGTTTCTACTACCAGACATTCTTTTAATTTGTATCTGTATAAATATTTTCAGCTATGTGCCATTTTCAGTTTTTTTTTTTCACTTTCTGTTGTATTTGGTTGACATTAATTTATTCAATGTAAAAGTCTAGAATATATCCTTCAGCAACTGTGCGATCATTTACCACTCATTTAGATTCTGCAGTCAATAACAACGTTTCCAGGAATTTATCATGCAGAATTTATGTTTGGGGAATGACAAGCAATATTCAGATTCACACAACTAAATGTTGAGAAATCAGCATTTTTTTTTTTTTTTTCTTTTTTTTTCTTTTTTTTTCTTTTTTTTATCTTTTTTTTTTTCTTTTTTTTTTCTTTTTTCTTTTTTTTTTTTTTTTTTTCTTTTTTTTTTCTTTTTTTTTCTTTTTTTTTCTTTTTTTTTCTTTTTTTTTTAAATGTTTATGATCCTATTGAAACCCAGTATCACTTGACATCTTTCTGACATTCCCTTTTATTATGACAGATTATTAATGTTGTTATGAGTCTTTTAGAATATTAGATTTATTGCTTTTCAGAAGGAATTTAAATAACTTAATGTATGCAGTTTACAGGATTGAAACAAAACTTGCTGAAAAGGTCTGAAATCTTTTTGTTAATGGCATCCACCTTGCAGGAAATGCAGTGTCGTATAATGGATAACAGTTCAGAATGAGAAATCGGAAGGAGTTCAAATTCCAGTTGAGTTCATTACATTTGTTTATGCACAAATAGCCTTGGGAAAGGTATGAATCTCCTTCTAGCTATACTGTGGTCTTGGTTAGCAACCAGTCTACTGCAGAAAGAAATGGTAACCTACTACAGGAAAATCTTCTGCCTAGTCAGTCATGAATCAAGAGACCTGATCACCCAGCCATGTATCACATATGGCACTTAACTAACTTCAGGATGTAGTTAATCTTGTGAGATGCCATGCTTTCTTGGGAAAGATACTGAAGAGGTTTCTTGTTGTCTTATCCACAGTTTGGAATTTGGTGAATGCCAACCAAGGCTAAAGAGCCTAGTCTACTATTTAACATTAATTTTACATAGCCTAAATAAATCCATAACCTGAACAAGAAAAACATTTTACTGCAGCAAATATTTTTCAACATAATCTCTTTCCTTGATAAGACAACTAATTTTTTGATGGATATTAATCTCATAGCTTGATTATACAGTGAAACTTCAAGGTCAAAATTCAGCTCATAGTACATTATTAATAATAATGTAATTTTGGATATTATTCAAATTCATATTCTATTTTTGCAATGTTAAAGCTCTGTATTTGTTTGTTTTTTTTTAACTAATAGCATACTACCTGTCAAAAATGGTGTTTATTTATTTATTTATAGAGGGATTGGTATATCTTCTTTGAAACGGAATATTCTGAAGTGTTGTGCAAAATAATGTTTATCATTTGCACAACATGATTTTCCTAATTAAAAATGAGATATTCCATTGTTACAATAATGAGTTATCCTCAGTGCCAGTCTTTGAATATGTTGTGTGTTACTATAACAATGAAATATCTTATGAATAAGTAGGGAAGATCAGGCTGTAAATGCTTTTTATTTCATGTTAGCTTCCTTTGGATAATTTTACTTTCAATATTTTTTAAAGGTTCTTAAACTGATACTAAACTTATCTGATGGTAGCTTATTGTAGAAAAAAACAAAATCCAAAATCAAAAAATGCCGGACATATAATGAGTAGAAGTTCAAAATTTATTTAGATGTTATTTTTTTATGGACAAAATTAGTGCTGTTCGATAAAAGTGACTCACCTGATTTTTTTTTTTTTTACTAAATGTTCTCTTCTCCGATGAAACGAAAGTTGAGCTAAATTCAAAGGATAAGCGCTCTAAAATCCGAAGAAGCTTTGAAAGCTATTTGAATTTAGCAGTAAGTACTGTCAAGCATCCATTAAGTATAATGTTCTTGGGATGCTTTTCTTTTCATGGAACTGGTTTCTTAAAACCTATTGAAAAGACCCTCAGGAGCGATCAGTACAAGAGAATTTTAGAGTCTTGTCTGCTTCCTTCTGCTGAATGGGTGCAAATCGACCCCACCAAGCTCATTTTATGCAGTATAATGCTCTCTCTAACAAATCAAAATTGATGAAGGAATATTTTGATGAGAAGCAGGTGAACGTTATGACATGGGCGCCCCAATCTCCTGACCTCAACCCCATAGAAAACTTATGGAGCATGTTGCTCAACTGCATTCTCGAGAGCCTGTACTTTATAATGCTCCATGTCATAATGCTCACCTGCTTCTTAGTGGAAAGTGCTCAATATCTGTGACAGAGCTAACCTGTGGTTGCATGGAGAGTTACTTGTGACCTTAGGTTTCATGCTTTTGCAATCTTCAGGCAAACTGGATCTATTTATGCTTTATTTGTGTTTGATTATATGAGTATGTATGAACTAATATGTATATGCTTGTATGTATGTATGTATGCCTGCCTATGTATATGTGAGTGTCATACCAAACAAGCACAGAAGAAAATTTCCCCCCTCCCACCACACACAAATAATTGAATGCAAATAAAGCATAAATAGATCCACTTTTGAAAAAGTAAACCAGTTTGTCTCAAGATCGTGAAAGCGCGAAACCTAAGGTCACAAACGACTCTCCATGCAACCACGTTAGCTCTATCACGGATATTGAGCCCTTTGCACTAAATGCCACACACACACACACACACATATATATATATATATATATATATATATATATATATAGGTTTGTGATCATCAGACAGTTTATCTGATGATTGTATAAGCGTGAAACCCAGGGTCACAAACTCATATCCATACAACTGAATGTGTTAGCTCTATCACTGATATTGAGCACTTTCCAATAAGTACTGCATATATGCATATATGACTCTTTTGTAAGCCTATGTTCCTGTGTTGTATATTGAAGTTTTGTTCAAAAATAATGAAAAAGATATGTTTTAGTTCTTGCAGAAGGCCACCCCATAACCAAAAACTCAACTTTACCATATACACAATAATGATAAAATATCTAAACATTTCAGAAGTTTTATTTTTCTATTTGCTTATGATGCAATTAGATAGTAAATATGTACTTTTTAGCACATTTAACAGTTTATAGCATAACATAACAAACTTAGAAATAAACAAAAACAAGCTCCAGAAAGTCATAGTATTATTATGCTTATATATGATTTTAGAAATTCTGTGTTGGGGGTGTCATTTTCAAAAAAAAAAATAAATAAATAAACCATCCTTCATTATTTTTTTATTTATTTATTATTATTTTTTTTAAAGTTCATCAATTTATGATACAGGAAATCAATTAATTTACAAAAAGTCAAAAGTTATAACCCATCAAATGTGTGAAACCCAGGGTCACAAACTCACATCAATCCAACCAAATATATAATATATATAATTCTAATACAGAGGAAAAAGTATTTTTGTGATGTGTTTCATTGGACTAAAGCAATGTTTATGTTGGTGTGACTACACACATGTATGAAGGAAAGTAATGCTGAAATTTTATTAGGTTGGTACAAAAATAACGACGTTTTTTGACATATTTTTTAACATCGTCATTATTTTTGCACCAACCTAATAGACTTTTTTTTTTTTTTGTGTATAGGGTATATAGTCTAGCCGATTTCATTTAGTCCCCATTTGTTTGTTTTTTATCACTTTTGTTAATAAATTGTTAATATTGATATTATTATAAATTTGTTCTTCATATATAAATTTATATATCATTTTCCCATATATAAAGTGGAGAGCTGAAAAGTTCTAAGCTTAACTCACTTAAAAAAAAAAAAAAAATTCTAACCCAACATGGAATTTTTTTGCTTCAGGTCTTCTTTGGTCAGGTAAATGAACTTTTCAGCACCTACCCTTCCCTCTTATATTCACACATTATATATTATTATAAAGGAAATATTAGGTGCAATGTGCAATTGTAAAATAGAATATGACATGTTTGTATGTTAAGAATGGTTTATTTTCATGTCAGTACATATGTATTTTTTTTTTCGTGATCATATTTTGTTCAGTGTGTGTGGAACCTTGACAAATTTAATGTTGATATTTTTAATTAAATCAAATCTATCTAACTTTCTAAATATGAATGATTACTTACTCGCTCAGAAATATCTAAATTGTCAGTAATATACAACTGCCTTATCAGACTGATAGTTAAAAATGGTTTTGAGTGAGTGAAATGTGAAGGTTTTGGCAAGGACTATCCTTCTTCGTACATTGTGGATTGATGTTACAGAATCACAAAGAAAGAACTGTACAAGCAAACAGAATTCACATCAGTTGAAGGCTTTTGATAGCAACAACAACTCATATTGGTACGATATGTAACTCAGAGAAAATAATGATGTAATCATGATGCTAACGATTCATACTACCTTAAACATAAGCAAGAAAGAAAGACCCCTATCAGTACTGGACAAAGTGATAACAGCTGCTTAACTCAAGAAACCTATTTTTCTAAAAAAAAATTTTTAAGTGAAAAATTTTATAAATTTCAACTAAAAGCAGCACTGATTGCTTAGTCAGTTAATGCAAAATGTGACCATTACCACAATATTGAAGGCCATTTTCTTTTCTTTTTTTTCTCTTTTAGGTTTCTTTTGATGGAAAGACGAATTTTGTCAAGATACATGCTCCTTGGCATGTGCTGTGCCAGTATGCAGAAATCCTCAAAATGAAAATGCCACTTGCGGTAATTTGGGATTTTTATTTCCTTAACTTTCTTTTAAAGCATAGAAATAACAAATTCTTTTTTTTTCTTTATTCATTTCAACCCAAGTAAGGCAATAAAGCCACTAGGATGCAAGAGGTTACTGAATGTTAGGGAATATGAGAAACACTATTATTAAGGAGAGAGGGCAATAAAAGAATAAAAATCAAGAAGACTGAAGATAACAATTAACACTGCATTTTAAATTTTTGAAGATTAAAGATGAATGGGAAACAAGAAGCCAGAAGAGAATTCCACAAGTGAGAATTCCAACAGAAGAAACAGTTAGCATAGAATTTATGGTTACATTTTGCCATTTCAACTGTAGAATGATGAGACCTTGCTGCTAATCTAGTACTGTGTTTAAATTCATAATGCAACGTACCATAGAGGAAAGTTCTTCAGAACAATTGCCATGAAAGTATTTATAGAAAAGGTACAGGGAAGCTGTGTTATTGTGGTGCAAAAGTGACTGGTTGAGATGCCAGATCAGGATCAATAATATTGCAGATTCTTCTTTGGATTTTATCAAGAATCTTTGAATATAGGGTGTTCCAATAACTTGGACTAATTTTAAATGTGAATTAAGTTTAAAAGTGTCTAATTTTTTTTCTTTCAGATTTAACAATTTAAGTCTTTGGCAATTTGAATCATGGAAAGATTAACAATCAAACAACATGTTAAAGTTATCAACGACTATCATGAAAATGGGCATTCAAACAGAAATGCATTTCATGCACTTCACAATTTTTTTGGTCAACATAATCAACCAACTGAGACTGCATTTGGAAAAATTGTTTGTAAATTCAAACAAACTTGGTTGGTGGCAGATATGAAAACACCATTGTGTGCTGATTTGTGCTGTTCAGCTCAAAACATTGCTGCAGTGTACAAGAATGTGGCCATAAATCCAGACACCTCTATTCATCATTGCGTGCAGGAATTAAACCTCTCTGTAACAATGTTACATCGAATTTTGACAAAAGATTTGTCTCTACATGCTTACAAAATTCAATTTACACAAGAACTGAAATCTACTGACCTTTTGGAGCACCATACATTCGTCACTTGGGTGCACAAGCAAAGACAAGCCAATGAAGATTTTTCGTAAAAAATCCTCTTTTGAAGCCCATTTTCATCTTGGTGAATTTGTTAATAAGCAGAATTGTCACATTTGGGATGATGAAAATCCAAGGCCACTGCATCCACAAAAGATCACTGTTTGGTGTGCATTTTCTGCTAGCAGAATCTTTGGGCTGTATATTTATAAATTTGAACATCCATTTTTGTAATAGGCTTTGATAACTTTAACACATTGTTTGATTGTTAATCTTTCCATAGTTAAAATTTCCAAAAACTTAAGTTGTCAAATCTGAAAGAAAAAAAACTCATTAGATGCTTAAACTTAATTCACATGTAAAATCAGTCCAAGTTATTTAAACATCCTATATATACCAGGAGCATCAGAACAGATTCATAAATTTTAACCCCCTAGAAATTCCTGATGACTTTTTTTTACATTAAACAAGTTAGAATCTTTTTTTAATTTTCAATACTTTTTTATTAGAAATGAAACCGACTTTTAAATTTATAGTTGCAGTTTTATCCTTTTTTCTTTCTTTCTGGGATGATGTCTTGTCATCAATTTGAATTTCCTTCCATCCTTAGTAGTCTGAGTTGCTTTTGATCACAACTTAACCCTGGCTATCAATCTACAGCTATGATTGAAATATCCCTCACCAAAAACTTGTCCCCTTATTACCAGTCCTCTGCTGTCTGCTCATTGACATAGATTTATGTTGAGATAAAAAGCAACTGAAAATTAAGAACAAAAGGAAATCTGGATCAAAATGAATGAATGGCAATGTTACATATCACCAACTGCAATGTTCCCTTAGAGTGGCCCCATGCCTTTATCACCTATTGGGACTTAAAATCAGACCAGACTTTGAGTGGAACTCATAATATAATCCATCAGTAAAGAGGTTGGAAAAATGGTTGGTTCCCTGTACCATTCCAGTAAGTACCTGACTCCTGCTGCTATCCTTTACCTTTACAAGAGCCAGATCAAGCTGAAAATGAAACACTGCTGCCATATATGGGTAGGAGCTGCCGTGTCTTCACTTTCCAGTCTCAATAGTCCAAAAGCATCTCCACGTTCTTGAGGGTGACAAATTATTTTCCACCTTACCATTCCTTTCCCTACAGACAAAATATTGCAAACCTCTCATTTCTCTTTTGCTGTTTCCATGGAAAATGTCCAGATGAACTACATTCCTTAGTCCCACCAGTTCTAACCTTCACAACTGAGACCCATCATGCCACGCCCATTGTAACGAATCCCCCTCATTCCCTTCATTGGTGATATGTAAATTCTACTTGAGCAGCTTCTTCCCATAAATTACTGCTCTGTGGACCCAACTCCCTAGAGGATGCTTCCTGCAATCACTAAAATCTTAACCTGTTTAAGTCTAGAGTTGACTATTATCTTCCCGACATATTTGCATAAACCATGCCTCTTTCTCTGTAACCCTCTACCTCAAGTGACTCCCAGGCCTTGTACAGGGGGAAAATCATGGTAAAAAAAAAAGTCTAATAAAAGAAAAAAGTACTATTGCTACTAATATCACTAGTACAAAAACAAATACAGTAATGATAAAGATTGTAGAATGGTAATTATAGCTTACATTTGGTCTTTTGTATGGTGCCAGTTTCATTGCTGCTTTGTGATTAAAGCAGTTGGACATTGAGCAAGCTTCTCTGAAACAAAAGGAATAGAAGTTTCAATCTCACTGAACGAGTCCGGTAATTCATGTGGATTATAGGGCCACCACATATATTGAAACTGTAGCTTTTTAAAGGCTTTTATTCCTCATCAAATATGTATTCAGTTACTTATCAAAGAATCTGGGTGTGTGTTTGGTGGTATTGGATAGTGGGTCAGAATGAGAAATCTGATAAATGAGATCAACTTCCAGTCAATTTCTTTAGAATCAATTATGCACAAATACCATCTCCCCCAGCTGTGGGTTAATTAGGACAGGAAAAATCATTGTTATTCACAAAAGTGATAATGCAAAATTCACTTGCGAAAGAAAGTAATGATTCTTACAATCTAAAATATGTTTATTTAAATAACCCATAAAGGGTTGATAAGTCATAAAAAAAAAACAAAATCAATAATTCACAGAATCTACAGATTGACTCAATTGCATAAATAAATTCACTGATACTGTCATTATCTTCATGAGGATAACTTAGTTAGAATTAACAGATATGGCAATTTTTAATAAGTTTCATACCAAACCTTTCTTCAATTCATGTTTAAAAATTTATAAAAAAATTTTTAAGCTTAATATAATATTTGAAAATCAAAATCTTTTAATGACTTTCTTTCACCTACTTTCCAAATCAGCTGTAACAAATGAGCCAATTATAACAAAATAATTGATAAGTGTTTCAATATGGAAGCCTGTCACTTACCTTTAATAATTCTTTTGTTAAATTACACTCAATATCTGCCATGCTAAATTAATTGACCATATAAATTTAATTTGTTAAAATATTAAAAAAATAAAGATTTTGGTTTGTTCATGTAACTTAGATGATGTTTTTCTTGAAATCTTTAGCTTCTAATAATTGTGTAAAACCTATATTGAATTAAAAGCAAAAATAAAATGTCATCCACTTTTGTGCAATGTTTCTTTTTTGTTCACTTTGAATAGATTATAAAAATTAGTTTGCTTTTCTCCCACCAGATACTGATGACATCTTTTTAAATTTTCCTTTGATGGAAATGTTTTAAAGAAATGTGTTCATAATTGAGAAAAAATTCCACTCTATTTAGTCATAAAATATTGAAACTTAATTCTCTTATAAAGTGATGTTTTCATCTACTCTCACTTTTATCAAACTGCAAGACAGAATGCATAGTTGTTAGCAAAAAAAATGAGGCCAAAATGCAAATTACAAATCTGATATACCAAAATCAAACCAGTACAAAAATTGAAGTATTTGCGAAAGAGGCCTGAAAGTGCAACACTGAAATCCGAAGACGTACTTGGAAAGCCAAAGATGCATTCCAAAAGCTAAGCAGAGTTTTATGAAACAGAAAAACTTCATTAGAAATAAAGAAAAGAATACTGAATGTGATATCTGTCCTCTTATATGGCAGTGAATGCTGGACAATCACCTCACTGATGAAGAGAATTGAAGCAACTGAAATGTGGTTCTACAGAAGAATGATGAGGATACCATGTATGCAATATGTGAGCAGTGATGAAGTTTTAGAAAAAAATGGAAATAAAAAGAAAACTTATACTTATCATCAGGAAGAGATAGATGAAATTTCTAGGGCACATAATGAGGAAAGAGGACTTGGAAAAACTGATACTCACAGGACAGACTGAAGGAAAGAGGGACAGAGGAAAGCAACACATAGCGTACTTAGTGAGCTTGAGTAAATGGATGAGAGGATAAGGTTTAGGAGAAATAAAAAAAAAAAAATTAAAAAAATTAAGAGCTACAATAAAAATTGTGGAGAGCCATGATTGCCTACATTCTGAGGAGATACAGCACACAAAGAATTTTTTCCTAAGCAAAAAAGAAAATCTGCCAATCTCAGACATTTTAATGATTTTTATCTTTTCTCAAACTAGGAAAATGACATGGTCGAAAGTGAATCCTGTTGGAGCAAATGTCCAAATCCATTTGAACTGGATCCAGAAGTTGTTAAACCTGATCCAAACTACTTCACAGCTCCTTTTAATCGTGAGAGAATGGAACAGTGAGTATGGCAATTTTCATCCTTTCTCTTGTGAATAAATTTATGCACACCTTGCATTCTTTCTATGCATCAATTATTTGGGTCTGAAATTACTTCAATTATGTTTTCAGCTGATAAATTCTTTTCTTTTTCTTGTTATTTGGTTTACATATTTTGTCTTGCTTCACAGATGAGGTATCAAATCTAATTTCTCTTTTGTGAAAGTACCAGCTTCTTGGCATCAGATGGGTGGTGATATGCCTCTTCACATATACAACTGTGGAGTGGAATGTCATATTCCACATTATTAAAAACCAGTTTTGTGTTTGGTAAACAGAAGCCAAAAAATCATTTTGGTTGAATAAAGCCTTAACTAAAGACCTCTTTTTATTTTTCACATCAGAGAGATGACATGACCGATCTATCGTCCAAAAAGTTGAATGAAGAAGATAACTGGACCAATCCATCAGTCCGATAATACAAGCCTTAAGATTAGATAGCTGGTCTTCATACCAACCAATGAGATTGCTTCCCACAATTCTTGCACATTTTGGGCCTTTCAGCAGTTTCTATGATAGTCTGCTCTGTTCTGTGATTTTATATCAATTTTTGTTTTTGTGGAAAGGGCTCAGTATTCTTGGCACTAAAATTCCAAATGAGGCTTTGTCTCCAAAAGGTTAACTAGGCTTTGTTGTTGACAATCACTTATATCTGATTCTAGATAAATTATCTTCTGCCCCACAATGAATAGATCCATGTCAAAACTGAGTAAAAATAAAAGCTTGAAATTCAAACAATGGTGAACAAAAAGAGAAGACAGATGATTTCAAGTAAAGTTGCAAGAATTATTTTTAGCAAATGATCCAAAATATTGTTCTTTGAAGACTGTGAAATGAAATGTATATTTCCTATGAACAAAAATTACTGTCAGTTGCTGGAGAAAGGAAGTCATACCAATGCTGGCAAGATGAAATTAGTCCCCCAGGCAGTGTCTCACCACAGGAGGGGGCTGGAGTCATTATTTATTGCTTTAGGCATCCCCCAAAGAGGAAGTGACGAGAGGACTTGAACAATTTTTGTATGGCTTTTTGGAAATCCCACATTAAACTCCAACCTTGTGTCACATTCTATTCCATACAGAAAAATATCCATACCAATGTTGTGAATGCATGTATGCTATAGATATGTTACAAAGTGGACAGTTTTTAACTGGGTGGCCTGTATGTCTATTGAGAGCATGTAATATATATAATTGTGTATATGCCTAATTACATCAAAAGACACTGAAAGAACTGGACATCTTTTCTTATATAAGGTTACTAAACCTTATATAAGAAAAGATGTCCAGATCAGAGAAAATGGAAGCAAAAAGAAAATTTAACATCAGGAAGTGACAATTGAAATTTTTAGGGTGCATAATAAGAAAAGAGGGCTCAAAAAATCTGGTACTCACAGGACAGATTGAAGGCAAGAGGGATGGGGGGGGGAACCATGCATAACATATTTAGTGAGCTTGAGTAAATGAATAGCGGAAAAGAGTTGAGCAGAAATAACAAAAAGACAAGAGCTACAAAGGACAGGAAACTGGAGAGCCATGATCACTTACATCCTGACTGAGGGGACACAGCACAAAAAGGAGGAGGATCAGATAAGCGATTTTTCATTTTTTTTTCCTATTTTTGAAAGAAAGCATTTTAATTGGTCAATAAATTTAAGAAAGGTTTGTTTTCAAAGTATAGCAACTTATCTGGATGCTGTCTGGTGAATCATTTGAAGTCTGAATAGGAAGCTTTTAGTTTGAAAGAAGTTTTTCGTATTGGCTCTAAAATAATTTATTAGATTTGACTTTAGACTTGCTCAAGTTACTCTAAATTCATGGAGCGATTACTTAAATGCAGGAGTCCTCTCATAGTCAGACATGTATATCAGATTACAGTTGGTCATTTAAGTTGTGCTTTTTCTAGAACATGGTAGAAAAAAATGCTCCACTTCCAAGTAGTGCAGGGCCTTCTGACTTGTTTTGAAAATTAGCTTTTTACTGACCATTGTTATGGACGAGAAATATGCACAAGACCAAACCATAAGAATTTTTCTTTGGTATTTTTTTTATATTTTTAAAATTAATAAAATAAATTTCAGATCTCAGTTAAATCTGACACAAAACCACACTAGTGTGCACCTAATTAAAAATCAAAATGGTCTGTTGGTGTGTGAGATAGGCTTACTAATCTTTACACTAGTTGTGTTTTTAGATAGTATGACAGAAGGCTGAATAACAGTGAATAATAAGGTAAGAAACATTGTGCTGTGCCAATGGGAGGGCCTTTCTGCTTTTAAAAGAAAATCAATGTTTGAAATCCTGGTTCTTACCTGAGTGAGAATGACAGAACTTGATCAACTACAAGTCACACTCAAGAATTCTTCACTCCAAAGAACTAGTATAAAGATGATTTTTTTTTACACTTTTTTTTCTATCTCAATTTATATTTGGTATTAGGTTGGTACAAAAATAATGTCGTTTTCTCACATAGTAACATATGTTAGAAAACGACATTATTTTTGCACCAACCTAATACTTGTGCCATTGCAGCATGTGAGATTATATGGTAAACACTTAATTTTTTTTTCCTTCATTTGGGGTGGGGAGAGATTTTATGTATGTCTCTGCATGTAATATTTTTACTTACATAATCTGAACAAGCTTCTTTTTCTCTTCTAACCTTTGTGTTTTTTTTTTTCTTTTCTTTTTTTTTTTTTTTTTTGATAATGGTAGATGTTATATTGTCAGTTACCTTTTTCAACTTTTATGTAGTAACCAACCTCACCAACTCAGCAACCAATAGAAGTAAAACTTGAAATAAATTTTTTCCCTTGTAATCCTGTAACATCTTTAACTTGGTCATATGTTATTTTTACAATAAATTTAAATTTCAATGACGTCAACTTTGAATGTTAGAAAAATCGACTGAAAAATTATTCAGTATTTGACTAGGTTTTAATTTCTTAAGTCAGATTGAAAAAAGTATAAGTGGGAGAGGACATTTTTCTGATTCTAATACTGGTTTATATTCATAACGACATTGCTATTTAAAAGTTATGAGTCCTTTTCAATTATTGACCAAACTGGAATATGAATAAGAAATAATCTTTTAGGATTACATATGATTAACATTTTTATTTTCCCCAGTAATTTTTTTCTTTAATTTGAAAGAAGATTCATAGATATTATTGATCGACACTTGTCAATATCATGTGATTTGCAAGATGGCAACGACAGTATGATCGGTTGCTAGGAAATGTTAATTTATACAAATACTAAAGATGGCTTTTAATTTTTTTTTTTTTTTTAGTAAGTTAAAAATAATTTAATTCTTAAGAAAAAGAAAATGTTGAAATTATGAATTTCAGGTTGAATTCTACTTTTTTTATTTTATTTTATGGTAATTTTTCATTTTTCTTTCCTTTTTTATCACCTAAAGATTACAACTCCTCAGTGACATAAAAGTTAATTTCTCATATATTCTAATTTTTCATTTATTTTTTTTTTAATTTTTTCACTCCAAACAAAGTGGTAATACCACTAATGCACAGGAGGTTACAGGGAGTGAAGGTGAAAAAGGAGATGGACAATAGGGAGGATTGAGGAAAGGACAAAAGATGAACTGGATTCAAGAAGACAGAAGATGGCGATTGACATTGTTTATAAAATCTTGAAGTTTATAGTTTTATCAGGGAAGCAAGGAAATGGAAGCGAGTTCCAGAGGTGGGAAATGAGAAAAACTGTTGGAGTAGAAGTGGCAGTTGCATTTAGCTATTTCAAAAGTAAAAAGGTCAGACCTAAATGCTAATCTAGTAGCACACTTAAATTCATGTAATTGGGACACCAGGGAAAAAGCTCATCTGAACAGTTGCCATGAAATTATTTGTAGAAAAGAGTGAAGCCACATCACATTGGTGAGAAAGTGACTGAAATAGAGATGCCAAGTCAGGGTCAATTACATTGCAGATCTTTCTTTGGATTTTGTCAAGAATTTTAAGGTGCACAGAAGGAGCACCAAATCAGATATGGCAATGGTATTCAATGCACTGACAGATGAAATATTTGTAAACGTACAAGATAGATTATAATGAGAATTTTCTGGCAGTGACCCAACTTTCCTTGTAGTAGATGCAGCTATTGATTCGATATAGTCCCTCCACATCATGTCAGTGGAAAACATGAGACCAAGAAAGCATTGTGCATTGCTTTCTATTATCACCATCATTGTTGTTAAAGCTAAAAAAAATAGGAAAATGTTGTTATAAAGATAAACATGTGCATATAAGATGCTGGAAGCAAAAATCGCACAGCAGCTCATGACGTCACACATTTTCGCTTCCAGCGTCTTATATGCACGTGATTATCATTGCTCGGAAATCATCCATGTAAACAGAAACAGACTATCATCACATTCTTGTCTGTTTATTGCTTAATATATTGTACAATAATTGTCATCTTTGATAATGGCTTATGTAAGCCGAAAGCTTAGATTGGATTAAAAAATATGTATCAATATTGTGATTTTCTTTCTTCATTTAATGATAATGTTATTAAGCTTATCAGACATTATGAAAAGAATTTACATAAAATAAATAGACAATACTTGTCTATATTATTTAATGAAACATGTATGAATGAAAAAATGCTGCGTAAATACACACAATATATATATATATATATATATATATATATAAAATGTTAATAGTATTGTGGAAACATTGTAATTTCCTCAAACAAGTGTAAGAATGAATATACAAACACTTAATACTAATAATGCACAATTAATATATTATCTTCTTTGAACAAAAGAAATGGAAAGAATACAAAAGGGGTTGACTGAAGTTTTGTATGTAGAGATGTCATTATTGTGCAAAGTTCCTATGAAAGACTAAGAAACTTGCATTTAATAGTTATTCCTTGGTTGAATAGAATTATTAGATATCCTTGTGTGTAGTCAAGTAAGTTTGGTTCTTTATATGATGTTTAGTATTTGTCTTGTGGGGAAAAGTAAGAGGAAGAGTATAAGATCTTTTGCACACTTTTTCTTATACACTGCTTTGGTAATGCCATCTAGTGTTCATTAGCAGAAGTTCTTTGGCAGACAAGTGGGGTAATTCAACAGTATCCCTATTCTGAATAATGATTACCTTTATTTTTGACTGCAGACAATGCCTTTCTACTGATTTTATTCCATGACAGATTGAATGCCAAAACTTGCTAAAAACAAATTTTAGGCCAGGAAATAGCAAAATTTTCTATTGCTTTTTTTTTTTTTTTTTTTTTTAATCTGTTTTTCATTATCCTATGAGATTTTGTTCATTCGGGAAACAATGAATGGCAGAACAATGGTAAAATCAATGGACAATGATAAGAGTTGAAATCTTGCCCATGCATTTTACACTAAAATAAAATTTACTGTGACTTAATTCTGATTATTTTTTTTTTAATAATATTAAATTAGCACCAAGTACGTTTATATTCTGTGAAGTAAAAATTATTGATGTTCCTTTGACATTTTTTTAAAGAGAGATCAGCTGGCTTTACAATGTTAAAACAAAGTTCACATTGTATAAGGCTCAAGAGCTACTCAAGGTAAAGGGTTACAGAGGCACTACCCCAAGCAAAGTGATAATGCCACAAAGATACAAGTGGCCACCGGAAGTGAAAAAGAAGGAAAAAAAAAAAAACTTTAGAATTAACTGGAAACCTAATCCTGAACAGGAAATCAGGGATAAACCTCTATTCTTGTTCAAAAGACCAAAGAGAAGTGTGAACCTATCTATTCCTAGGTATTTTCTGTGCAAGATCACACCTCAGACAATAAGGATCAATCACTTTCTTGCAAGTTCTTCTGTTATCACTTGTCTTGTTAAATCCAAGTTACAATAGCTTCCTGCTAAATCATGAGAATTTGGCAGAACCGAGTGGGTATGAAAAATCACAAGTAGTTTTATTCATGTCAGTTATGGCTTGTATAAAAAAAAACCTGATATATCTTCCAGCTGCTATAACTACCTTACAGCTGTTGAGAAAACACCTCCAAATATCGATATAGATATTGGCCTTTAAAATGAACCAACAGCCAAAATATTTGTGTGTGTGTGATGTGGGAAACAAATAGGGTTGGATTGTGTGAGAGATGCAAATCAATATCTCTGAAAAACATTGTTACAACATGTAGCATTGTAGTAGTAGTGGCTGTCATAGACAAGTGAGGTTACCAATACTGTATCAATTTACTTTCTAGCTTCTGTGACTTGACCAAATCTTAAAATTTATTAATTATGTCTGTATAAGCAAAGTCACAATTGTATCTGCTAAATATTTAATGGAATCTTAACATTGTTTGTACAGAATATTAAGATTTTGGTTATATGATAATCACTTTAATATTTTTCTTTTCTATTTTTAAAGACATAAGACAACATCATTTAACTTTGAATTTTTAAGATGAAAATCTGAATTGTGAGTGAACAATCTATTGTAAAATCTATATTAAACTACAATGAACAACTATAAATTACAGGCAAAAATTAGTATTCTAAGTCATTTTATGCTAAAAGAAAGGACTAATTTAAGATTCAAGTCTAAATATTTACACTATTTATATTGTTCAGACTATTATCGTCATCATTATTGTCATATTCAAAATGTTTCAGCCATTGTACGCTCTGGCCTTCTTCAGGTGATATACATTGGAATTTTGAACTGAATCCTTTAATTTTTTTTCCCCACCAGTAGATAAAAGCATTGGTTGAAGTAATCCAGTGACTTGACCCAAAGAGTTACGAGTTCAATACCTAGCCACAACAGAGGTGAACAAAAACTTAGAGAGTTGAATTACTAAAGGGAGATAACTGAAGCTCAGATATCCTGAAAAGGCATGGAACTAGAACAATCTACCCCCAGTGGATGGAATAAAGGGTTTGGTTCAAAATTCCAATGTATATTAACTGAAAAAGGCCGATACGTATAACACCCAAAATGTTGTGAAGATGGCGATAAAGACAATAGTCCAAACCATATAAATAGTTAAAATACCTCATCTCAGGAAAAAAAGATAGATATTCAAGTCTTGGTGTTTTCACACTTAATATCTACTGGAATTTATCATCTGCTTTGCATACAGTCTTCAAATTGCAATGGCTATAAATACAGTGGATTCCAATTCCTTGGTTACAAGGAATAACCACTTTCTAGGACCAATTCTACAAGAAATGCAAGTTTTTGTCCATTTTATGCAAATCCATTCGAAAGGAATACTTGCTTATAGGGATCAAAATTTATGATTCTGTTTTTTAGGGTTTTTTTTTGTTTTTGTTTTTTTTGTTTTTTGCTGAAGTAGAATCCATTGTATGGTGCAGGAACAACAGTTAGTTTTTCTTCAATTAATTTTAAAGACAATATATAGATGTTCTATCATAGATTTATTCAGCCATATATATCTCACTTTGTTCCACTATCACCATCTTTGAGACTGTTACATGATCCTGTCCTCCCAGAACTTGGCATCTTTTCTGAGGGATGAACTGGCCTGAGTGATTTTGACAGACTTCAATATAATTGAAGTTCTTTCTATTAAGAGAATTTTGTCAGGATCAAAAACTTGGTAATCTGAAGGTCCAAGATCAGGTAAATAGGGCATATGTAATAGGATATCCCAGTCAAGTGTTATCAATTTCTGGCAGATTTTCAAAAATAGGAGATCTGGTCGTGTTCTGATAGAAGAATACACCTTACTGATTGATCAATTCAGGATGCTTTTTATTGATTGTTGACTTTTTAATTGGTTCAATTGGGAACAGTAATTCTCTGAATTCACTGTCTGATTTTGTGGAAGAAGCTTGTAATACACAATGCCATTTCAGCCTCATTAGATAAAAAAAAGTATCACCTTATGTTAAGTGACTCATTTCATTTACCCCAGGAATTTTTTTTTTTTTTTTGCAGTGGGTATCTTTTAATTAGTGCTATGATTTGGTCATTATCAACAGCTGCAAGCCTACTGAAACATTCTGTCTTCCTGATAGAAAAATTTCCACTTTTGATCCTAGAGAACTAGTTAAGAAAAGTACTCTCAGATATGGTACCATGTCCATAAATGGCACATACTCTTTTTACTGTTCGTACAGTGATTTTTTTTTCCCTCCATTCCAGTAATGAAAGTGCATCAAATATATAAAAATAGATCTTTCACAATCTACAGACAATGTATATAGATAATAAATTTCAGTCACATGTGAAACAAAATCATCTGTTCAAATGCCACTTATTGAAAAATGGTATGAAATTTTGTTCCAATCCAATATTTATTGTTTAGATTTATGAAAGGTACCCGAAATGTTCAAATATTGACTCTTCTTATTTACATTATTTGTATTTGAACTATTGTCTTCATCTTTGTTGTTGTTATCACATTTTGGCGGTTGTACTCTCTGGCCTAACCTTAGGTGTATATTTTTCTGGGTAGCCTACAGGGAATTCTGAAGTGAATCCTTTATTTAATCTATGGGGTAGACTGTTCTCATTCTACTGTTCATGTTTGGGAATATTTTCTAGTTCTTATGTATAATACTGTTCAGTTATTGCTTGCCCATTTCCAGTGAGTACACACTTCCCAACCCAGGGATTGAGCTCACAACTAGATTAAATAAAGGGTTCAGTTCAGAATTCTTTGTAGATTACCTACAACAATATACATCTGAGGAAAGAAATGGCTGAAACATGACACCAGAAATGAAAAAAATAGTCCAAATATAAATGATGTGAATAACAACTCCTTGTACCAGAAATTAAAATGAAAAAGATTTTCCTATTTAATTTTTCCTGTAGTTCACCTTTTAGGTGTAGATATTTTTAAAATTTTTTCCTTCTTTTTTTTTTTTCTTTTGTCTTCTTTTTTTTTTTCTTTTGTCTTCTTTTTTTTTTTCTTTTGTCTTCTTTTTTTTTTTTCTTTTGTCTTCTTTTTTTTTTTTCTTTTGTCTTCTTTTTTTTGTTCCTTTTGTCTTCTTTTTTTTGTTCCTTTTGTCTTCTTTTTTTTGTTCCTTTTGTCTTCTTTTTTTTGTTCCTTTTGTCTTCTTTCTCCGTTCCTTTTGTCTTCTTTCTCCGTTCCTTTTGTCTTCTTTCTCCGTTCCTTTTGTCTTCTTTCTCCGTTCCTTTTGTCTTCTTTCTCCGTTCCTTTTGTCTTCTTTCTCCGTTCCCTTTTTCTCTTCTTTTTTCTTTCGCTTTTTTCTCTTTCTTCTTTCTCTTTTTTCTCTTTTTTCTCTTCTTTCTCTTTTTTCTCTTTCTTCTTTCTCTTTTTTCTCTTCTTTCTCTTTTTTCTCTTTTTTCTCTTTCTTCTTTCTCTTCTTTCTCTTTCCTCTTTCTTCTTTCTCTTTCTTTTTTCTCTTTCTTTTTTCTCTTTCTTTTTTCTCTTTCTTTTTTCTCTTTCTTTTTTCTCTTTCTTTTTTCTCTTTCTTTTTTCTCTCCTATAAACTATAAAAAAAGGAAAGAAGAAAAATTCTTTTTTTTTTTTTTTCTTTTTTTTTACTGAGTGAGATATTCATTATGGTTTGTTATATTTTCCTTCACATTATATTTGTTGAATCTGTGGATAACATGATCCTATGATGTATCATACTATTACACTGATTCATTTCTATAAGTTGTATCTTTTAATATTAGTAATGTATTTGATGTACATAATTTTTTGTTGTAACCTAGGGTAGAATAGAATAATCAAAGGTTAATGAACGATAACACTTAGGACATGAATAACACATAAGATTTGCCAGCGGTGCATAGATGAAGTAGTCAAATGCTAGAAGTCAGTGAAGTGAATTTCACAATGAATCTCCAACTGCAGATCAACATACAGTATTTACTACTGTATGTATGTGAATGGGGACATACCCATTATTGTCCATAGGTATGCTACAACATTTTTCTTTGTAAAGACAGATGTATCCTTGAAATAAATTTTCATTTTAGAATAGAGGCCTAGATGCCATCACCTGTGTTCTTTGCTTTCACAGTTTGGAGATATAAAAAAAAAAAAAATACCGAATTTACTTTTTGAATTTTACACTTTGTAAATAAATGTTTGTAACGGGAATTAATTACAACTTTTATTTGCATATATTTGTAACTATAAAAATCTATATGCAAATTTAGCATTTAAAACCTTTTAATTTGCATGTGACTGATTATGATACAAATTGACAAAGTTTGTAATAAACAATAACAAAAAGATAAGAACGGGTCAAAAATAATACGAAGCAAGACAAAAGTAGGCAAAGCAACAGTAATAAAGCAAAAAGTTCACAAACTAAGAATGGCATCAACACACAAAAAGAGGTACAGACAAGCAATTGCAACATTCTGACTTTGAAACAAATTCAGTTCAGTGCCATGCAGGATACGTGCTTTGACGAGGCGAATTTTTTCCCACAGTATGTTGCCATTTCTTTCTGCAGTAGACCAGTTGCCATCCAATGTCTGTCCTGCTGTTTACCCATAGCTGGTGGGGGGTGGAGGATGCATACCTTTCCCAATGATATTAGCACAAAAGTGAATGTTATGGTTTGACTGGAATTTGAACTTGGCTCTCGGATTCCTCGCAACAAGAAAGAACAGAAATATGGCAGATGTCACCAAGAAGTGGTCAATCTTATCTGCTAGAAAGAAATCTCAGCATGCATCTGTATGTTTTGTGTAAAGTTTTGGGAAGGGGAATGTTTTTGCAATCATTGCCATGTAGATTGGAACCAACACAGGGAGACAAATCTAGACAGTAAGGGAGGGGCTGACAAACCTGGGTTATATGATGTTTTGCCAAAAAAAAAAAACCCTGTGCAAGGTGTAAAGAGCCTGGTTCCACAGTTATTGTGAATGAGACAGTCATACAGTACACAAGCTCACTCAATGGCATCTCCCTGCTAATTAAGTAAACCTATTGGAGAGTATTGTTTTATGTTGTTTTGTTTTACATGTGCATCATGGGTGATGGGCAACAAGCTTGCTTTACCTATAACTATTAAATTTAGTCTTCCCTGCTTACAGCCATATCATGTTGAAACACTGCTTCTTATTTGATCACAAAGGTCAAGCAATGTTGAACCTGTTCCATACTTAGATGGGTAGTCACTTGGAAATATCAGGTTCTGTAAGCTTAGACGTACTGATGGTATAATGGATGATGGCTCAGGATGTAAAGTTCCAGTCAGGTTCAATTTGATTCATGTACATACAAATAACTTTGGGTGATCATGAATTGAAAAATGACATGATTGCCCAAGTGCATCACGTCTGCTCATACCATGTGTTGTGTCAGTGTGGTAGGGTAATGGCTCATACCTCCCATAAATCTGTGGAAGGCCTATGTCCAACAAAGGACACAGTGGCAGCATCTTGTTGCTGTAGTCTTGTGCTAGACTAAATCAAGTTCAGTAAATGCTTATATAAGGAAACAATTTGTTTTACCTTTGTTAATGAGATTATTTTGCTTACGCACAGTTTATACAAAAGAAGAAAGTCCCTCTCTTTTTGGGTAGTTAGGAGAATAGCTGAATCTATTTTTAAGACATTAAAGTGTATCTAAGATCTGAACACTTTTTTTTATGTAAAAAGAAAATACAGTCTGAAGACAAGTCTCTTGTGATTATTTGTTTCCTTTTTGCCTAAGCAATAATAAAGTTAATCTCATTGATGTGCCTGTGGCTGTTCCTTTCTCTTTATATTCATGAGATAAACAATAAAAAAAATCGCATTTGGTTTATATTTACAACACAGTAATTTCAACATACTCTACATTTAAATCTGTCCTCAAACTTCTGGAAAATACTGAAGGTGTTGCATGATGTTTGTGTGTGTGTGTGTATATTATATATATATATTTTATATATTTTATATATATTATATATATTATATATATATATATATATATTATATATATATTATATATATTATATATATTTATTATATATATATTATATATATTATATATATTTATATTATATATATATTATATATATATATTATATATAATGAACTCTCCCATCAGTTTCAACGTATGAGGATCTGACAGCTTAGTTGATTCAGTTATGAAATTTTGTGCGCTAATCTTAAGTGGCATTTAAGACCCACTAGTGATTTACAAAGAAGGCCACATATAGAACAAGAGTGAGGATTGTGAGATGGGATTACTGTTAAATTGGCTGACCTTTTAGTTCTTGATCTCACTTCTTGAAGATGATTCAGACAAGCAGATTGAAAACTGCTGAGTCCACTAAAACATGCTGATGTCCATTCTACCCACTCCAAAGCTAAGTGCTCAAGGGTGTTATGTGGTATATTGACTGATGACAAGTTGCTTTTCACCTTGTCTTTGTATCTTAGCCATGGGTGTCCTACATTCCTGTTGCCCTGGCTGTACATTAGGATCTTGGGTATCCTGTCATCAGACATTCTCAAGACATGACCATTCCACCATAACTGAGACTGTATGATAAGTCTTGATTCCTCCAATATTACACCTGTTAAACAGGTCTACGTTAGATGTCCTATCTAGAAGCTTAACTCCACAGATTGCATGCAGACAGCTTTTATGGAAAACATCCATCTGGCATATATGGTACCTGTATGGAGTTCACGACTCTGAGCCATACAAAAGGATGGCAAGTACAACAGCTCTGTAAAACCAAACTTTCGTATCCAGTCAAATACCCCACTCATTCCATAAGCGATGGCGAAGTTTACCGAAAGCATTGGTAGCCTTAGCAATCTGATGCATGATTTCATCATCTAAAGTTCCACTGTAGTTGACTGTGCTACCAAGATATGTGAAAGACTTTACATAGTTCAGGGCTTTGTCTTCTACTTTGAATGGTCTCTCTGGAAATTTGTAGACTGGTGGTTTTTGTTTCTCACCACAGAATTGCTTCGAAGTAGGACAAGGTTGGTGCACTACTCCAGTTTTCTTCATGCTAAGTTTAAGACCAAAGGCTTTACATGCAGCAGAGAAATGATTTACTAGATGTTATGCCTCCTTAAAGGATGTCGCTACAAGAGCAGCATCATCAGCAAATAACAAATCATGAATAATTTGCGTACGAAGGCGGGTCTTGGCTTTGAAGCACTGATGATTGAAGAGACCACCAGTTGTTCAAAACTGAAACTTAATGCCACTCTGTGTCTGCAAATGCATATTTCAGTATCACTGAGAAGAAAAGGGCAAAAAGGACAGGGGCCATGACACAACCTTGCTTGGTGCCATTTGTGACATCAAAGGATTCTGACATACCATCAGACAATATTAGCTTCCATTCCTTCATGAAAGATGATGACCTTTAGCATGTTTTCAGGGATGCCAAGTTTCCTCAAGACTTGCCAAAGAGCCTCTCGATTCACAGTGTCAAAGGCCTTCGTCAAGTTCACAAATACCATGTACAACTCCTGGTTTTTCTCACGAACCTTCTCTGCAACTTGACAAAGAGAAAATATCATGTCAATGGTGCCACGACACAACCAAAAACCACACTGCGATTCAGGATAGATGTTATCAACAAGGTGTATAATGATTCTGTTTAGAATCAGTCTCACTAGGATTTTGCCTGCAATTAAAAGTAGTGATATCCCCTGATGATTATCACAGACACACCTGGAACCCTTGTTTTTGTAGAGGTGTTTGATAGAGGCATCTTTATAATACTGTGGGACATGGCCTGCCTTCCATATCTTCATGAAAAGGAGATGTAACTTTTTACCAACTTTTGGCCACCATGCTTATACACTTCAGGTGGAATAGGATCCTTAGGAGTAGGTGATTTTTCAGATGAGATTTGCTTGATGGAGTCAATTACCTCTTGATAGGTAGGTTCAAAAGACAACTCCAGAATTTCAGGATTTTGCTCAATTGATGTGATGGTTTCCTCATCAGTAACTGAAGTGGTGTTTAACAGTTTCAAAATGCTCATTCCAGTGATCTAAAATGTCTGACTTCTGTCAAAAGAGTTTCACCATCTGCTGTGGAGATTGGAGCAACACCACTTTTCTGAGGACTGAAAATTCTCTTGAGGCCAACATAGAAAGCCTTTAGATCCTTTCTATCTGAAGCTTCTTGGAGTTCAGTGGCCTTTTCAGAACTGTGTGGATAAAAACGAATCAAGCTAAACCAGTAGAAAATCCAGACAAGTGATTTGATTAAAGTGGTGAAGGCTTGTGCAGAACCATACACCCTTTTTGGAATTATTGATACACTCAGTCGGTGCAAATAAATGCCGCACATGAAGCAGACAATATACCTCAGGCTTTTCGTGTAATAGTTCTCCATCTCCTAGACCAATTGGGTTCTAAAACACTAAAGAGCTTGGTCAGCCCTGGTAGACACTATTTTCCCATAGCTGGGACCCTAACAGGTGCTACCACCCTGGGTCAGGGCGGACATGGGAACAACAGCAATTAAAAGGTGACTCAACATTCCTCAAATCCTCTAATCTCCTGATGAGAAGACTTGCTGCCAGATGTAGTTCATCATCATACCCAGGACATATATATTATATATATATTATATATATATATATATATATATATATATATATATATATATATATATATATATATATATTTTATATATATATATTATATATATATTATTTATGTGCAGTACTTATTAGAAAGCACTCAATATCAGTGATAGAGCTAACATATTTAGTTGTATTGATGTGAGTTTGTGACCCTGGGTTTCATACTATTTGTAATCGTCAGTGTGAAACCATGTCACAAACTCACATACACAAAGACAACTAAGGGACTAATAGTAGATAGTGATATTTATTTGTCATGGGGGAGGAAATTTTCTTCCCTTTCCTCCAGATCTTATTAAGGCCTACTCATTTATTAATTTGATTCATTTGGTGGGTGAATAGTTGTCTGTTTTTCAGCAGAACAAGAGTTCAAACCAGGATCTGATTTTCAAGGCACAATATTCCTCCCAATCATTTCTTTGCACTTCCCTTTGTTTTACATTTAGTAATAATAATACAGTATTCTCAGTATTGACTTGAAAATAACACATTAGACACTGAAGGGTTTCTTTGTTGTTTTTTTTGTGGAAAAGAGGAAGTATTATTTTTGTTGTCCTCACTTGTGCAAGAGAGAATATCAGCATGTCATTATAGCCTGCAAGTAAAATTACTATTACCAATTACAAGCATGACTACCAAGACTTGCCTCATTGTGTAACTGGCTTGTATTTCTTAAGTCAGAAATCAATTCACAGCAGCTTCAGTTGCCAAAAGTGCTAAATCTTCAACTGGGCTATAAACCTGATAGAATTAGAATCCATTTCAAAACATTTTGGAGAAATTGAAGATATTCTCTGGGTATTCAATGTTGAATAAGTGAAACTATTTGGATGTTAGAATGATTATGCTAATATAGGTACCTTCACAAGATCGCTAAAAAAAGAGCATAGCATGATGAAAAAGACGCCAAACTTGATGAAAACAAAATTCCATCATCTAAATGATTGTTATTAAGAGGAAAGATCAAAATATTTTTTTTACAATTTTTAATAGTTCCTAGCATGTCCAAAATTTTCGTTAAAAATCTCGGGTTTTTTTTTCAGTCAGCAAAATTGACAGATTTCAATCATTTTTTCCATTTTATAACAAAAATGAAAATCTCATTTTGAAATTCTTTTAAATATTAATTATCATTTCTTCAAAACTTATTTTAAGAAAATCAGAAATTATAATGTTTATTTAAAATATTTTGAACCAATCTTAACTTAGCTTCTGCACCGAAAAGATGTAATTTGAAAATAAAACAAAGCAGGTCATAAACTTTCACGTGACTTGACAAGTGATGAATGACATATTGATGGATTCCGTGAGGATAATTTGTTCTACGGAAGGAGAAAAGTGAAATTATTTACATTTAAGTGAACAAATTATTTACCTTGTTATTTTTAAGGAAAATTTTCAGCACCCTAATTTTTTTTTTGTACTTAGCTTTCACCTTTGTTTACGATGCTTTATGAAAAATATATTATAAGGAAATTAAAATAATGTTAAGAGTGAGATTAAATTTCATATTTCATAAGAAAGGTATCTAATTAATTTATAGGTACCTTTCTTATGAAATCTTATCAGAAGTGTACATAAAATACTAAAATTTTATGTACATTTATTACATTTTACCGTGTTATTTGTATTTCCATTCATTTTTATATTAATTTTGATATTTCATTTATGGAAAAATGTCATAACTGAGATTAATATAAAAAGAAGATCATATAAATTTTATAAGATGATACTGATACTTGTAGGGATACTTCTCGGTTGAAATTGAAAAATCAAATTAACTTCTCCACACGTGTTTTGCAAAAGTAAAGGCTTTAACAGCAGAGAACAATGCTTAACTCAAATAAAGCAACTTAATTGTATTCTGGTTGGTCTTCCATACAGACTGATTATAAACATAAAATTACATTTTTTAATTATTGCAGATCTTCTGATTTGTCAAAATGATACAATTTATAATGCACTAAAAAAAAGATCTATCTCATAAGGACACTTAGGAAACCCGATGTGGCTTTTAACTAATTTTATAATATTTTAATAACTTAAATGTAAAAATCTATTATAATTAAAAAATAAAAAATAACTGTATTAAAAATTCATTTTTCATCAAATTTTTTTGCTTTCAGAAAATATTGTCCATATTCATAAAAACAACTAAAAGCAAATAAAAGCATTTGAAATTAAATAATGTATTTGTTTTATTGAGTTTTGTATGTTACAATTCAGAGCTGATTTTCAAGTAGGAGGGATCCAATTAAAAACAAAAAAAAAAACATGATTTGCATTCCTCAAAGTCTTGTGCTTTTAACTATTGTAATCACAAACCCAATGCAATTGAATTTCTAGCATTTTCATAAAATTAGTTATGGGGCGGGGAATAAATTTAAAAAAAAATATTTCTGCCATGACTTTAGTAAAAAGAAAAACATTTATAATAATTCCATTATCTCTGAATAGTTTCTGAAAGTTTCATTAACATCCAACAATTATTTTTATTTTTGCAAGATTTTCCAAATTAATGCGTGTCATACAAAAAAAACATGCTAAAAATTGTATATGCTATTTTACTAGTTCCGGTGATACAAAGAGAAACAAGGTTCTTTTTAATTAAAATTTAGTATGTTCTAAAAAGAAGGAAAAATTTTTAAAAATAATTAAAATAAACTTTGATCTTTCCTCTTAATAATTACATAAGCATTTTGATGATAAAATTTTGTTTTCGTCAAGTTTGGCGTCATTTTCATCGTGCTATGCTCTTTTTTTTTAGCAATCTCATGGAGGTACCTACACTAATATAATATAGAACACTTCTATATTAGAGCTCTACACTTTTGGTGATACTTGTATTATTTCTTGGCTACTGACAAACTCTTTGTTCATTTTCATAGCCAAACATACAAAATATGCAAATATGCTCAAAGAATTTTTTTTTTACAAGGGGAGTTGGAAAAATATCTGAAAGGGTTTCAGTTTTTCTGAGAGACACTGATAAATTTGAGTGTGCTTTCTTTAAACTGAGCTGACAGGTAGCAGACATTTGCTTTTAAGTAATCATTAATTTTCATTAAATCCTATATTTCTATAACTGGTGTTTTATTTCTGCAAATTTTATATATTCATGAATGTCTCAATTAGTGCAACTATTGTGTACATTAAAAGATATGCATTAATCAAATGTATTAGAAAACTTATAAAAAATGATGTAATTTGTACATCAAATTTTAGTCTTATTCATAATTAATTTCTAATTTGCATAATTTTAATTAAAATATATGTACATATAAAAAGATACAATGAAAATGCTATGAATTAATGTTTATTAATCTGATTTTTTATGAAAAAGCTCATTTTGAATGTTTAGTCTCATGATACTCTTGTTCTTCCTATAAGTGGCGGTACTGAGAAATTATCCCCTTCAAATTTTCCAGACATTTCATTTTAACCTGAAAATTTTATTTATAATCTTTCCATAGTAAATGCATACATATTTTATATTTTGGTATTTTTTAATAAATGTAAATTTCTGTATCATCCATTATGCATGCACTAATCAACTTTTAGTATATGAAAATTTTTGTGCATTAATTGAAAACGTATTAATTGAATGTTCATTAATCAAGGGATTCCTGTATTTCTCCTTGTCATTGTGTAATGAAATGGGACAGCAGTCCCCAAGTGCATCAAAACAAACAGAAAAAGATGAAACAGACACACACCGCATTGGATGAAAAAAGTAATGACATGTAAAATGCATTTAAAAAAAGATAAAAGCCACCCCTGAAGCATTTTGTTGTAGAATTAATAGATTTAAAATGTAACTTTGTTAACAAATCAAACAAGTAATATTTTAGATGTGTAGCATCTTATGTTTTCTACACTGCTGTGACAACAAAAATTAGAAACATTCTCCAAGGAGGGCCGCAAACAGCTAATTATTTTCTGGGCGACATCTAAAACCCTCTAAAGGGTCCACCTGTCCACTACTGAGCAGCTAGGATAACAAATACTGATGCAATATACCAGCTCACGCTCAGTTGTGCAAAGTTAGGTCATCAGTAGCTTCCTTTGTAAATTTATTTTTTCTAAAAATTCAGAGTGCCTTTTGCAGATTAAATATTTCTTTATGTAGACCTCGGTCAACATAATCAAAGTTAATTATGGATTATAGAAAATGACATTAAAAACAATCCGATACATGATTAAGGAAAGTAATCTTAATTTTTTTTTTTTTATTGAACACTACCATTTCCTTGCAATCAAAATAAAAAGGAAAATTTCAAAAGGTATTTAAATTGCATTTTTGAAATTTTTATAAAATGTTCGATCATTTGTAATAAATTTTGATACCTGCTTGGTTAAGATGATCTTACTATGTTTCTTTCTTTAGCAGATTCAATGTATTCATGGACATGCTTCCCTCTTTTAATCAATCATGAAAATCCCAAAACATTGCCAAAAAGAAATGAACCTTTCGGTGAAAGGTTCATTAACACTTTCACTGTAGCATTGCTATAGCATTATTGCCTGGCTGTGCTGGTTCATTTGGGGGGGGGGGGATAGGAAATTGCCATTTAATGGAAATAAATGGATATGAAAAAGGTTAGGTTACATGTGCTTTGTTCTTATTTACATACTTAATAATTGAGAGTTCAATCCCTGGGGTAGGTAGTATAAATTCAAAGTTAAGGAAAACAGGGTGAGCAATAACTGACCAGTCCTTAAAAAAAAAAAAAGAAAAAAAAAAAAAAGCAGATATCCATAGACAAGGACAGTAGAATGAGAGGAATCTACCCTCATGGGAAAATAGAGTTCAGTTTAAAATATCTTGGAGGCTACCTGGATTCACAGAAGACAAAATGATCATAAAAAAAAAAAAAAAAATTGTGCTAATAACAACAAAGAGGTGGACATTAGTCTGAATGTAAATAATGATAACTCCTCTTCCTGGAAATTCAGGCAGACAGTAAGCTAGTGTTATGAAGAACAATTAATGTTTCCTGAAATATAACATAAATAATATAATTTTACTTGTTAACCATTTTTTTTCTTTCAATACTGAATATGCAACACATGACTTCTTCACATGTATTAAGGTTTGCTTAGTAGAGAACAAAACCAGTAAACATTTTAGCTTTCCATGTTTTTTCCTTTTTTTCCTTAGCAGGTTTTTTCTTTAATCAATCAATGTAAGTGCAGTACTAGATTGGTAGCAAGGTCTCATCATTTTACAGTTGAAATGGTTAGATGTAACCATAAGTTCTGTACTAACAGTTTTTTCTGTCACACTTCTCACTTGTGGAACTTGGTTCTTGCTTCCCAGTCAACTTTGATCATCAAAAATTTAAATGCAATGTCAATTGTTATCTTCAATCTTAATTCTTGTTCTTTTATTGTACTATCTCCTTAACAGTATTTTTCTCATATTCTCCAACTCTCAGTAACCTCTGGCATCTTAGTGGCTTTCCAAAAGATTACCAAAGTCTTAAGAAACAGGACAGTTTCATCAAAAACAAAGAAGAGTATTGAATGTGGTTCTACAGAAGGATGCTGAGAATACCACGAATTGAACATTTGAGCAACAACAGAGTTTTAGCAAAAATGTAAACAAAAAGGACACTTTAACTTAACATCAAAGAGAGATAACATTTCCAGGGCATATAAGTGGGATTAGAAAATTTGGTACTCACTGGACAGATTGAAGGCAAGAGAAACATTTTAAAGCAGCACATGTCCTACTGAGCAAGTTTGTGTAACTGGTAGAGAGAACAGTTTGAGAGCAAAAAGTTTACCATGCACTACAAAGGACAGGAAATTGTGGAGAGTCATGATTGCTCACATTTTAAAGGGACATGGCACATAGAAGAATAATGTTTACTGCTACATGATGCATACATATCTTGTGGCATATTGCCTCTGCACATGCTTGCTAAAGTCCAGCATTTCTGATTGCACTCTGGAGAGAAACAACAGTCACTATTGCTGAGTGTCATTCTTTTTAGCTTGATAAATTTGATTTTGTTTACTAAAATAAATAACTGGCCTTGCATATGGAATTTTCTAATGGCAGCTCTAACAAAAACCACCACAGATGCCATAATATAAGGGTTCAGATATCCTACATAGAGGTTGAATATATTAACAGAATCTGTGAATGCTTGAGAAATGACAAGATAATAATCAGATCAATTTGATATTTTTAATGTCAGTTTTTAATATGTATAATTTGCATTTATCAATTTCATTCTAATTCTTTTCTCTTTTGACATGGATATTTAATTGTATGACACAAGGCCATTTACAAGTAGAAACTTTATATCCAGCATGGGCAGCCTTTTCCAAGCAGTGGGCTGCATCAGAATCCATGGTCCATCATAAGCCAGGTTGCACTATTAAAAAGATTCTAGGTAATTTTTCAATGATGGTGCTCAGCCATTTTCACTACAGAAGACTACAGACATAATCAAGTACCTTAGAAATTGGTTGATTTGGTTTTTGGAGAAACAATTTCTCAATAATTAAAAACAAAGTCTTGTTATCAAAGATGACAGTGATTAACGCGCACTACTATGTGTGATTTATTTTTTATTTATTTATTGAGAAATACAAGAAATAATTTTTAAGATAAAAAACAAAAATGTAATTTTTTTCTCTAGAGAAATTACTGATTATGAACGTCCTGTTTCTAAAGCAAAAGATGTTTGCATGCATGACCTTCCTTAAATGATTATTTATTTCAGCCATTAGGAATCATGAGGGTGTGAGTCTGTGGGGAAAATCAAGGTTCACTTCATTGACTTCCATGAAAACATAAGAATTGAGCAGAAATTCACAAGGCACATTAAATTATATTTAATATTTTGTGTGTACATGTCTTGTCATACTCACTAGGTTTGACATGATGGAAATTTATTGATACTGTTCTCTGGTTCATGTATGAATGTCAGGAATTTCTGCTGTAGTTAATGGGCCAAACATTCTTGCAGTGAAATCTCCAAAATATTCTGTTATAAAGTATGTACAACACTTATAGTTCTGGTTAATGTTAATGATAGCAGACACAGAAAAGAAATTACAAAATCTCCTACAGAAGCTAACGACGGAGAGTGCGAAGAAAGGACTAAGCATAAACTACAAGAAGACAATGCATGGTCATCAATAAAAGGATGAGCCCAAAATGTGATTTTCAGGCTGGGAACACTAGAATCAAGCAGACATGGGAAGCATTTTGACAGAGGACGGTAAGTGCAACACACAGATCCATAGACATATTGGGATGGCCAAGGATGTATTCCAAAAGCTGGGCAGATTATTGTGAGACAAGAGAATTTCTTTGGTAACAAAGAAAAGAATACTGAGCTATTACATAACATCTGTCCTTCTTTACGGTGGTGAATGTTGGATGATTTCCTCAAAGATGAAGAGACTAGAGGCGACATAGATGTGGTTCTACAGACAGATGCTAAGGATATCATGGACTGACCATTTGAGCAATCAAGGAGGGGGGCTTACACTTAACATCAAGAAGAGGCAGCTGAAATTTCTGGGACATATAATGGGGGGGTGCTGGAGAATCTGATACTCGTGTGTCGAATAGAAGGAAAGAGAGACAAGGGAAGACAACACATGACATACCTGGCAGGCTTAAGCAAGTGGATGACAGAACATGATCTGGGAGAGGTAGTAGAAGGAAGGAACTTGTTAAGAGCTGCAAGGGATAGAGGAAGGTGGAGAGCTATGATCGATTATGTCCTGAAAGGACATGGCACATAAAAAGAAGGAAGAAACACTGGAGCAAAAGGTTGTGTGAAGAACAGATTTAATCATGAGAGACAGACACACAGATTGATAATACCAGTAATAGAGAGTACCATAGTTCAGTGTGGCAATGCATGCAACTAAAATGCTAAACCTTGTGACCCACTATGTGATGACTGTTCCTATAAGCAGATGTTCTGCTCATAGTGGCTGGACAAGTCCATGTTCCACAATTAAGGTAGAGAAGATGTGTCATCTTTCTATACAACATATTCCCTCTTTTAAAAGAAAATGGAATGTTATTAGATTTTTTTCAGTGTACATGTATTATTTTTTATTTTATTTTTTTAAGAATGATTTTTATATAATAATTTTAAGAAATCTTTATCATTAAGATTTGTTCAGACTATTAATCTCATTGTTATTGTCAACCTCCTTACCAAAGTTATTCCCTTACCAAAAATAGTGAATGACTAAAGACTGCATCTATAACATTCTATTGGAAGTGTGATAAAAGAATATGAAGGCAAAACAAGCCACTCTTTGAAACTTGTTCTTGAATAATATAGAAAAGGCCATATCCAAAGGAGGATAAGAAATCTGGTATGGAAAAATGCTGATAAGGACCAAATAATGGAGCATTGCAAGAGGGTGAGGAAATTGAAAGAAGCTGTTTACAAAATAGTCTTACATAAAAATTTGTGTCAACCAGTGTAGATTTCTTGAGAGGAAAAATATTGGAGAGCAACCTTGAATATGAAATCTGTTAGATGACTATTCTGATTAATATATTTACCATAATTTGTTCCTGTTGGCTGTCATTGTCTCATGTGCATACCTAAGAAATATTCTTTATCTCTCTCTCTCTCTTTATCTCTCTCTCTCTCTTTATCTCTCTCTCTCTCTCTTTATCTCTCTCTCTCTCTTTATCTCTCTCTCTCTCTTTTTATCTCTCTCTCTCTCTTTTTATCTCTCTCTCTCTCTTTTTATCTATCTCTCTCTCTTTTTATCTCTCTCTCTCTCTTTTTATCTCTCTCTCTCTCTCTTTTTATCTATCTCTCTCTTTTTATCTATTCCTTTATTTCCATATGGCTTGAACACCAGAGGAAAGCTATAGATTGGTTCAGCTAAAACATTAAAGCAACAAAAAGAATTAGATCGATCATACAAACTTTTTTTATTCAAATACAAAGAAATTTTACATTTTATGATTATATTTAATTCTTTTCTTTGAAGCTTAATATTAAAAATCTATTCTTTTTAATTTCACTCTAACTTTGGTTTTTTGAAATAGAATGAGAAATAATACTTTGGAATAATGCAGAGTGCTGAAGGTTAAAATATATTGGAAATTGGGAGGGAAATCACTTCTTGTGAAGCTATACTGAAAGTACCATTTTCTGATCTGTATTTAGATGAGTGTTTGCTTAGGAGCCTAGGATCTTGTAAGAAGTTTGTACACCTTGTGCCAGGCCAAACAAAATTGTAGCAAATAAATTATTAATCATTATGCATTTTCAATATAGAATTTCTTCTAAAAAAAATCATTTAACTTTTGAAAAATAATTTTAAAAATAATTTTGATGCCATATCTAATATTTCTTTATGAAAACTTTTTTGTTTTCACTTCAAATCAAGAAGTGGTTCAGAATTTAGTCTATAAATGGAGATTAAATTACTGTCAATAGAAATGTTGATGTGAAAATATTTAAAATCAGGTGTTGATGGCAGTAAGATGTGGAAATTTTCATGAATTGCTAATAGTCATCAATCATAAATCTAAAATAATCATTGAGGCTGATTCAAACTCTGAAGTCTGTTCATTTAACTTCGGAACCAGAAAGTCATGCAACCAAGTAATTATTAGAAATGTTGACTTTGTGATACAAGCATTTTTTTTATTTTTTTTTTATTTATTTTTTTTTTATTTATTTTTAATATCCTTTTTTGCAAGTTATTTAGACTTTGTATCACAGTTAATTGTTAACTTTCTATGTCGCGTTCTAATTTTTTTTTTCTTTAATTATTTCACTCCAATCAAGGCAATAATGCCACTAAGATGTAGCAGGGTTACTGGGAGTGAAAGAGAATGAGAAGAATTTAGTGAAGAGAAACAACAAAAGGACATAATTCAGGAAGACAAGATGGTGATTGATGTTGCATTTAGATTTGTGAAGATTATAAGTGGAATGAAAGCAAGAAACCTAAAGAGCTCTACAGGCAAGAAGTATGAGCAATAAAGCTACTAGAATAGAACTTACGGTTACATCTATGTAGTTCAACAGTAAAACAGTAAGACCTAGTTACTAAATCTATCTAGTGGTATGCTTAAATTCATGCCTCATGCAGTTGAGGCACCAGGGGAAAATATGGGTGCTACATAATGGCAGCGAGGGGATGACTGACTTCAAGAGGCCAGGTCAGGACCAAAAGCATTACAGACCCTTTTTTGGGTTTAGTCAAGAACCTTGAGATATATAGCCAGAGCACCAGACCACATATGGCAGCAATATTCAGTGCATGGACAAATGGTAGATTTATAAATGTGCAAGATGGATTCTTCAAGACAAAATGTTTGGCACAACATGGTGAACCAACTTTCCTAGCAGTGGACCTAGCAATTGATTCAACATAATCACTTCACTTCATACTAGTGGAAAATGTGAGACCAAAAAGTTGCAAAGAGTTACTCTCCTGGAGGTTAATATTGTTGTATAGCTCCCTTGTGCTGGGGAGCTCTCTGTCATCAGTGCCAAATTAAGCCTATGTTGCATAGACTACTCATGGGGTGGTCTTGGGTGACTGTATCAATTCTATAATAAAGTTGCATTCTTCTCTCGTGGTTGGTGATCGCTAGTTGTTTTGAGTCCAGAAATAAAAGAACTTCAACACAGGAAATTTTAACTTAACTTTTTAATCGATCATGTCAACATCTGCATTTTCTGACTATTGAGTGGGGTCACTCCCTCACTGAGAAGCCGTTACAGACACAAAAGAAAACATGCCTACATTGCTTGATATGTAGAAACCAACTCACTGAGACCTTTCTCCTATTTCCTTTCCCATGCTGGATCAGCCAATCAAAATCAACTTCTGTCTTGTCGGCTGGGACTGTAGAATATGCTGACTGCACCTCTGCAGAGGGGTAAGACCCCCCCCAATGCGGTGTCCTGGGTATGATGATAGACTACATCCGTGTCCAGGGTAAGACAATGAAGTATGTCCAACAGCAAGGCCTCTGATCAGGAGGCTTTGAGGAGTCTGGAACCACCTCTTAATTGCTGATGTTCCCAGGTTTGGCCTGACCCGGGGTGGTAGCACCTGTTAGGATCCCAGCTATGGGCAAATTGTTAACCCTCCGAAACTGAGGTAAAAGGCATTATAAAAGTGTAAAAATACGTTTTAATACTAGAAATAAATTTTTGAAGAAAAAAAATATTACCAGCTATACATTTTTGAGGAAAAAAATATTAATAGAAATAGATTTTTGACAAAACAAAAATATTATCAGGAAAAAAAAGAAAATTTGTCGGCATTAAATGACCCATTGAAGTTGATATGCTGTAAAACAAACCAAACCAAAATCATGAACTTTATTATGTCTTCTCAGGAAGTTGGAGCCAAGACACAGTTCTTCAAAAAAATAATAGTTTGTTAAACTATTATTTAACAAGCATCAGCCATGATGATAGCAGGCAGAAAAGGTCCTCTATGGTGATTAAATTTTTCATTGGAAGTGTTAAAGTTTACAAGCCATTCCTTGCTCCACTTCAGCTCTGATTGGAAGTACTTTTCTAGAGCAGTTGCCAGTTTAACTTTGTTGACATAATCGGACTTACTATTAAGACAGGAATAAATTGTGTCACCAGCATAAATACATAGCAGAGAATTAATGACAATGGGGAAGGTCATTGAAGAAACAATGTTGCTCCAAGGATAGATCCTTGGAGGAAAATGCATTAATGTGAAATTATCTGGATATCTAGAAGCGAGTTGATTCAACAAGGCCTTCATGACACAATTTTGTTAAAAATGAAATTGAAAAAGCAATTATCATTTAAAAGAAAAAAAAAAAAAATTCTCAGCATTTTCATATCTCCAAAATATCCTAACAAGATTTTCATTACAAGTGACAGTGTTGCAATAATTGCAGAAAGCTATTTTAACTTATTAATACCCAGTTTATTAGAAAAATAATTCTTTTTATCATTTACATTTATGGGTTTTCCTGTAAAGAATATTTACAAATTAATTTTCTTTGCTTTGAGGCTTGTATGCGAACAGAGATAGTTGATAAATGTTAGTGGTCTGTGTTTGAGGAGAAAGTCACGGTCTTTTTTTTTTTCTCTTTAAAGGAATCAAGTCTGACTTCACACAATATTCTACTTAATATCAGTTATTTTCTCTGTTTTACATTCTACTAATTCAACCTGCTATTTCTTTGGTTGATTGTATGAAAGCCAGTCATTACAGTTAATACTTTTCAGTAGTTGAAAGTAGTGATTATTTTTACTATGGTTTTATTACTCAATTAATTTGATAATGATCATTTCAGATGATGAAGCTTTCTGTTGGTAAATATTTGTTTTTCTGACAGTAATCCTCTGTTTGTTTTATTCATCCTTATCCTAACTAAAGCTAAGTTTAAACTTCTTAGCAGTCACATTCCTACAGGAAAATGTTGGGGATGTCATGAACTGAATATGTGACCAACAACAAGGTTTTAGAGAAAATGGAAACAAAAAGGTCATATACTCATATACTTAACATCAGGAAGAGGCAGTTGAAATTTCTAGAGCATATGAGGGAAGAGGGCTTAGAAAATGACACTCACAGGATGTATTATTGAAGGCAAGAGTGATAGAGGAAATGAGTGCATAACCTACCCAATAAGCTTGTGCAAATGGTTAGCAGAACAGGGATTAGGAATAGTGAAAAGAAAAAATTTACTAAGAGTTACAAAGGGCATGAAATTGTGGAGTGCCATAATCTCTCATGTCCTGAAGTGTAATCATTGGTCAATTAGAATCTCACTGGAAGGCATTCCAACTAGAGCTAAGAAACTTCATTGTTTGGTAAATTAAGACAAGGCAATATTTTTTTTTTCCTCCTCTTCCTCCTCCTCCAAACTGAATCCATCAGCAGGAAGAACATCTCCACTCCCAGCAAACTAGACAAGGGTCAGTGACCAAGATTTTGGCTGTGTAAAATATCACAACTGTAGCTACCAATGACTAGGAATTCTAACCAAAGCGCATCCTAGTTAAAATGATAAACTTCATCCATCAGCATGGCTTCTGATGAGGAGGCCTTGAGGTGCATGAGACCACCTCTTAACTGCTGGTATTCCCAGGTCCACCTTGACTGGGGGGGGGGTAGCAAATATGGGGTCAAAATTCTATGGAAGTGTAAAAATAGGTTTTAGTACCAGCCATACATTATTATGAGCAATAAATTTAAAAAAAAAAAAAAAAAAATATTGCCAGCAATTCTTGAAAAAAAAAAAAATATTGCCAGCAATATATGATATGATACAAGACAAACCATGCCAATCTTACCAGGGCCTAATAGTAGTCGGCACATAACGGAAGTTGGAAGTACATAATGAGGAAGGAGCTCTTGAGAAATTTGATACTCCCAGACAGATTGAGGGACAGGAAAGAAGCATGTAGCATTACCCTTATGAGCTTGAGTAGATGGATGATAGAATAATAGGGTTGGGGAGAAATAACAAAAAGACAAAATTTATTAAGCACTACAAGGGACAGGAAGATGTGGATGGCCATGATCACCTACATCCTGAAGGAATACAGAACATGAAAATTACTCGATTGTACTTCTTTTATATAAGAGCAATTATGTTAAACATAAAACTTTTCTTTTTTTTTTTTCTTTTTTACTACAGCTGCTGATCAAAATGGATTTTAATATATAAGATGGCTTAAAAGTTACTTTACAGTAAAACTATTTTATAAACAGATTTCACCACAAACACAGCTTTCATATGCATGTTAGTTTTTATTTTTTATTAGTGATTTTATTTTAACTTTTTATTTTCTAGTATTCTGGTAGATTATCATTTTTTCACCCTGTATTACCTTCTTTTCTTTTTTTTTTCTTAAGTGTTTCACCCCAAGAAAGGCGGGAAGCCACTAAGACGCAAGGGGTTACAGATTTGGAGCAAGATCAGATAGGAGTGCTAGAGGAAAGGATGGGAAGAAGGATAATGGATAGATCAAGGCAATTGGAGATGTCGATTGACATTACATTTGAATAGTTGGAGATTATAGCTCTCGGGAAACTGGAATAAGGAAGGGAGTTCCACAGGTGAGAGATGTGAGACATGAAGCTATTGGAGTAGAAGAGACAGCTACATTTAGTAGTTTTGACAGTGAAAGGGTGAGAGTGGGATGCCAGCCTCGTAGGGCGCTTGAATTCATGAAGTCTGGGAACCAGCGAATGCAGCTCCTCGGAGCAATTGCCATGAAAGCATTTGTAAAAAAGACAGGCAACAGCGCATCTGTGAGAGAGCGACTGTAGACGAGATGCCAGAACAGGGCCAATTATATTGCATATCCGCCTCTGGAGCTTATCAAGAACCCTGAGGCACCTATATTGTGATTCTGATTGATTGTGCTATTATTGTTTTTCTACCTAGGATCAGAGTGTAGTATCTTCTAGATTCCAGCCTTTCTGAGTTGGAATTAGTTAGGCTTTTTAACCAAGAAGCCTATATAATAATATGAAGCAGGAAAGAATTGTGGGAAATATGAGACATCTTTGTGACAAAACAATTACTCTATTTTTAAAAATCCACATATTTCAGTGGGACATTTCAGTGTCAATACCCACTCACTTTATTTTCATCCTCAAAATGTAAAGTAATTTTTTTGGTAGTGTAGTAAGAATAAACAGAGCTGAAATTTCATGCAGAAAGAAAATTTGAATATCATATATTTTTATGATTAGTTTTTTATGCAAAAAAAAACAGTGGGTTGCATGATAAACAATTTATTTATTTTATTTTTTTTATTTTTTTATTTATTTTTTTTTTTTTGAAAATATTAAAAATCATGCATTTTCACTGACTGAATTGCACTACACACAGGTCAATTTTGTTCTGATGGTATTAAAATGAAGTTGGTTTATATATATGAGTATACACAGTATTGTAGGTTTATGGCTAAATTTCATTATTTGAAGCTTTGTGTGCTTTAAAAATGGAATGATAGTAATTGTTTATTTTATATTTTAATTTAGAAATATTTATATGTACAAGTTTTTGTTTCTTTAGGTTTTTAAATATTTTCTGACATTAATTGACATTTGTTTAGCAGCATATCAACTCCTTATGGGTCATTTAATGCCAAAATTTAATTTTCTTGGGAGCATTAGTAATTTTTTTTTTTTTTTTTTTAATGCTGGTAATTATTTTACTATGAAAAATATATTGCTGGTATTTTTCCTATAAAAATGTATTTTTTTATACTTTCATGGTGTCTTGACCCCAGTTTTGGGTTTAATTATTTGCTCATAGCTGGGATCCTAACAGGCATTGTTAACAAAAGAATAGTTCATTGTCCTTTTTGTAAAAGGAAGTGATAATTTGCATTTGCAACACACACGCATTCGAATTGAGGTCTTCCATTTTCAAAGATTCTGTACTTAAATCTGAAATGATTTATTTTAGTTTTAAATGAAGGCTTTTCAGGATTTACCAGATTTGTGTGCAATAAGCATCTCTGCTGTTAATTTTTGGAATGAGGAGTTATCATTATTTATATTCGGACTAATATCTTCATCTTTGTTATCACAAGGTTTAAGCAGTTATGCTCTCTAGCCACCTTCAGGTATCTGTTGAACTAGTGGTAAACTCCAAGGAATTTAAAATTTGAAACTTTTAATTACTCTATGTGGAATTCTCAATTCACTCAGTCTAGGGATATCTTGTATTACTCTTTATTGCTAGTCCTATTTCCACAGTCTGTACTACTTGGTTCAGGGATTGAGCTCAAAATTACTATGCTGTCAAATTTACAAGCCAATGCTTGAATCTACTAGGCTAGTGGTTGGGAGTACAGACTTGGTGGAAACAAGGTGAGCAACAACAGAACAGTACTTAAAACTAAGAAGATGCAATATCCTTAGACTGTTTTATGAGAATTATCTACTCCTGGAGATTAAATAAAGGGTTTAGTTTGAAATTTCCTGAAGGTTAGCCAAACACACATGAAAGTCAAAGGGCAAAATAACCCAAAAAAAAAGTTTACCATAGGCGGGATCAAGTCAATGCAAACGATCCTTTCCTTAGCAGCATAGTATATGTTTCACCATGGACATTATGAGAATAACAACAAAGGTGAGGATATTAGTCCATATGTAAATAATCTCTATTAAGGGGAACCTAATTCTGTTAAAACTGAAAGTTAATTTCTACTAAAACTGTTAGTTTGTGAGATTTAAGTATCTACTAAAGTTGACCGACTGGTGGTCATAAAAATATTTTAACTTGGCTACTTGATAAAATTTAATATAATTGTTTTGGAAAAGGTCTCAAATTCAGTTTTTTTTTTTTTTTATTTCATGTAAATGTTTTCAGATTTGCTCTGTTTCATTCTGTTAAAGGATGTAATGATTACATATCAATCATCAAAGAGCTCCAGGAAATAGCATACCTGCTATGTTGACCACTGCAGCATATGGCCACATTGATAGACGTTCTCTTCTCATTCATTAGAAACCACCTAAGTTATAAATCAACTAAATACATCAGTCTAATAGAGAAACTTTATTGGTTCACAAAATCTTACATGTCTGGCAATGGCTGCAATATGGAAAAATTTTCAAAGCTTATCAGGTGTATGAAAAGGAGGAAATGAGAACCCCAGTCTATTTCATCTTTTCCTAAACTTTTTCCTCTGCATTTACAAGCACATATGTGAAGAAATTAAGCACTAATCATTTAAACATTCCATACCACATTCCAGTCTGCTGAATCTACTAATAGAAAATGGCAATCTTGCTTCCCCTTTGAAGGGCAACGGGTTGATGATGGGAGCTATGCAAATAACATAGGTATTCATGGTTGGGATGAAAATGATGTTGAACAGGAACATCAACATCCTCTACTAAGTGTTACAAGAAAGAGGAACCAAAAGAAACATTTCCCAAAATAGAAACTGATCTGGAATTGGAATGAAAGCAGTGATGGCACCTACCCGAATTCTTCATAAAAATCTAGGATGTAGAATTAGTAAATACAAAATACTTCAAATGTTTTAATATATGGATCATAACAGATTTAGTATAGAAGATAATGAAATTGAAAATAGAATAGGCTGCCCTAGAGTTACAAGAAATAGGAATCAAAATAAAAATTCCCCAAAATAGAAACTATGATCTGGAATTGGAATTAAAGCATTGATGACATTGACCCTTGGATTCTTCATAAAAATTCAGGAAGTAGAATTAATAAATACTAAATACTTCAATATATGGAATTTGTAACAAATATATTAGGTTGGCGCAAAAATAATGTCGTTTTCTCATATAGTAACATATGTGAGAAAACGACATTATTTTTTGCACCAACCTAATATTATTGTGGATAAGGAAATTGAAAATAGAATAGGCTACACTAGAGTTTGTTTTGCCCAACACTGCAAATTGCTACAAAACTAAAATCTCGACCTGAAAATGCAATTCATGTTCTTAAATAGTATCATCAGATCAAGACTTTGATATGGATGTCATACATGGCTTCAAACCCATTCAGAATTATCTAAAATGTTTGCTGTATACAACCACTTTTTTAAGATCAAAGGATCAAAAAAGGCTTTGAGCAATTGAAACCTGTTGATCTTGGCAGAGATCATCCTTCTTCAAACATTGTGGACTGACGCTACAGAAATACAAAGAACTGTACTTAATAAGAGAAAACACATCACTTGGAATTTTAACAGCAGCAACAACTAAAATGGATATCATATGTAACTCAAAGGAAAAAAAAATGATAGGGATCAAGATATTGGCATTCCACATTACTTCAAACAAAAAGTTAGCAAAGAAGGTATTAGGTTGGTGCATATGTTACTATGTGAGAAAACGATATTATTTTTGCACCAACCTAATACCATCTTTACTGTAAAGAGGGATAGCAGCTACTGGATTTGAGAAACCTATTTTCCTGAAAAAAATTATTTTAAGAGAAAGATTTTATAAACTTTAACTGAAAGTGACAATGGCTACTCACTCAGTCAAATGTATGTCAAATGTTTCCTTATGAAGAAATGGATAATATTACCATGATATATAGAGACTTTGAGGTCATTCCCAAGAGAAATGTTCCTATCAAAATAGAAAATGGTAACTCTTTATACTGTCTATCAGAAATTGTATATTTTTAGGGTCAAACCATTCTGTCCATAGAATGATCTCAGATGGAATAAAACAATTGACTCTTCATTTTCAGTTTCTCATTTTCACCATAACATTCATTTTGAGCAAATTTTATATTCAGTGACATGGGTTGACAATCATAAATAATGTGTTCAAAAGGCACTGCAATAATCAGGATACCACAAAATAAAAAAAAAAAATATGGGAGTGGGTGTGCTAAATTGGATTTTAAGTTTTAAAGATTCACAATTCTATATTTTTTATTTGACACGCTCAGAAATTTTTTTTAAAGTAGATCTATTATTCTATAAAGATTTTTTGTTTTTATTTTAAATACATTTTTTTTCTTGTACTTTTCTGAAATGAAACCTATAGACTTTTTTCCAGATATAAGACCTAAGTTTTAGAAGCTAATGTTTTTGTAAAGAAAAAAACAGGATATGAAGTTTTCTGATTGATTTTTAAAATTTAATAGCATTAGTGATTTTAGACAAATAATACTGCTTAATACATTGAGCTGAGTTCTATCATTGTTATGGATTACAGACAAATTTTGTCTTTTGTTTAGTTCTCCGTTTCAGTAAAAGATGGTAGTGGCAAGGCTTCAGCTCCCTGATAATACCATGAATGATCAGTGACACATATCATTGAATGAATATAGTTACATGACTTAAATTCACATCCTGATTTACGTGATTCTAACTCTAAAACAAAGTGAGCAGTTAGCTACATTTGTATTTGGTGTTGTTAAGCGTATGGTGTCAGAAACAAGAAGAAATGACTGAGTTTTAAGAAATAAATAATTGTATTAACAAAAAATACAATGAATGGTGAAGTGGTGTGAAAGTCTTTCATTAAAAGAGATAAATAAAGCCATCCGCAGTGGCTCACGGTAGTAGAGGATGAGTGAGTCATGACTTATCGTGGTGACAGGCTTTGGCGAGTTGTCTTTGGAGAGTTGTCTTTGGAGATGGGAGGCCAGATGTCTTTGGGTGTGGCGATGGCATTCTGATGAGCATGTGAAACCTGGCTGTTGTGCAGACTGTCTGCCAAAGATGTCTCTTTGATGAGCTTTTAAGTCTTTTTGTAGGCTCAGATTGGCTCCAATACCTATTTCACTTCTTTAGGTAGGTGTGGGTGCTATTGGATAAAAAACTGGATTGTATCTTTTCGAGGGGTAGGAGTGAGGAAAGCTGAAGTTGTGTGCCGAGCCGTTCCATGTTTCATGGAATTTTTAGTTTCGTCTTGGGTTTTGGAGCGTTCACATCTGGCCAGTGGTGGAAATTTGTGTAACATGAATCAGAAGATCTGGTTTAGGAAGATTTTAACAGTGTTTTGAAATATTTATTTGTTTGATTCAACCTTTACAGTGTGAAATGGTATTGGGTGCTATAGTCCCACTTTGTTGGAAATGATTAGATGACTTAAAATAAGAAAGCCTTGTTCCATGTTTGTCTCTAATAACTTAAGAAATATTCATCTCTTGTTTAACCTTTCATACTAAGTGTCTCCATGAAGTGAGACTTCTCAAACACAAGAAAAACCTTTTCTCAGTTCCAAAACTCAGAGGTTACTGACTCTTGCCAGCCTCCTACTGTTATAATCTATGTGATTATTTTTCACTTAAGAAATTATCATTATTTACTAAGCTTGAAACTCACAAATCTAGGGAACCTAGTGAGAACTGAACTTACTAACCACATATTGAGAATAGTTAAAATTATTTTTTCTCTAGTAACATTCAAGTTGTTACTATTAGGTTGGTGCAAAAATGTCATTTTCTCACATAGTAACATATGTGAGAAAACAACATTATTTTATTATTATAGTATCTAAGTAACTGAATCACTTTCTAAAATGTGTAGAAAAGTTTTCAATAATATTTTTTGCTGACTTATAGGACTTCTTTTTTCTCTTTTATTTGTTTATCTATTTTCACATTTCATGATAATCCAAATGCAAGAGGTTTTTACTGAAATATAAATTGCTCAGTGTGTTTCTTAGTTAGATTATGGAATTGTATTTCCAAATGAATTAAGATTCTTAACTGCAAAGCATTCTGATTGGTTCTCCTTGAAGCAAGTCACTTTGGATATTAAGGACATTTACACACTTATTGAAAATAAATTACATAAAAAAAATTATCAACCAAAATATTCTAATTAAAGATTAAGCTCTAGAAATATCCTGAATGTTTTTGTAGACTTGAATAAATTCAACTGAAATACCATTTTTATATATTAATGAATATGATTTATGTCTGTTGCCTTATTTTGACCAACAAACATAGACCTTGATTCTTTGTTATCTTATAGCCATATTAAAGCTGAGCAAAGTATTAAGAAAAAAATTACTATGGTATCAGTCCTTTTCTATGGCAGTGAATGCTGAACAATCTCCTCAGCTGAAGTAGAGACTTGAAGCAACAGAAATGTGGTTCTACAGAAAGATGCTGAGAATGTTAACAACAGTGAAATCCTAGAGATAATGGCAACAAAAAGGACACTTATATTTAACTTCAAGATCGTATAATGTGGAAAGAGGTTTTTGAAAAATTGATACTCACAGGACAGATTAAAGATAGGTGGGCCAGAAGAAAACCATGCACAACCTACTTAGTGAGCTTGAGTGAATGGATGGTGAAGCAGCAGGGTTTGGGGGAGATGGCAAAAAGACAAGAGCTACAAAGGGCAGGAAATTGAGGAGAGCCCTGATCACCACTGGTTTGAAGAGACATGGCACATAGAAGATATTTGTAAGAGTTATCTCTTCAAAAAATTTAAAGTATTTAAATTTAAATATGATTTGTGACTATGCTGACTTATTTTAACCAACAAACACAAAGCTTGATTATTTCTTATTTTATACCTGTATTTGTAAATGTTTTGAAGACATAAGTCTGAAAGTAGTAAGTCTGTTATTAATGCATGTCCTGGGTAGGATGATAAACTACATCCACATCCTGGGTAAGACAATAAACTATGTCCAACAGGCTTCTGATTACGAGGTTTTGAGGAGCGTGGAACCACCTCTTAATTGCTGGTGTTTCCAGATCCACCCTGACATGGGGTGGTGTCACCTGTCAGGGTCCCAGTTCTGGGCAAATAGTTAACTGCCAAACTTAGGTCAAAATACTATAAAAGTGTAAAAATAGGTTTTAATACCATAAATACTTTGTAAAACACACACAAAAAACAGCAATAAATTTTTGAAGGAAAAAATTTTCAGCAATACTTTTAAAAAAAAAAAAAAAAATTATTACCAACAATAGAAACATTTTTGTTTTTTTAAATATTACCAGCAATACATTTTTGGAAAAAAAAAATATTACCAGCAATAAAAAGTTTGTTGGCATTAAATAACTCATTGAGGTTGATATTCCGTAAAGCCAAACAAAGAAAGAAAACAAACTGGCATTAATGCAGTTTGTCTAAGTCATCTATGAATTCAATATAAATAAACAAAATCTAATCTTGTCTAGAATTGTTAAAGCAGAAAACAGTATGATTTTAAGACACTATCTTCTCCCCAGTCAGTCTTGATAGTTTGTAATCTTTCCACTCCTACAACCAACTATTAGGCCTTCATTAGTCTTTCTAGTCATTAGTAGCAGTTGTGATATTTTGCTCAGCCCAAATCTGTGTCACTGACCCTTGGCTAGTTTGCTGGGAATGGGGATGTTCTTCCTGCTGATGCATCGAGCTTTGAGAAGGAGACAAAATCACCACTTGTTATGATTTACCAAACAATGAAGTCTCTTATCTTCCAGTGGGATTCCAACTGAATGATGATTACACTTTAGGACATGGGAGATCATGGCTATTTCTAATTTCCTACTCTTTGTAGCGCTTAGTAAATTTTTTACTTTTCACTATCTCTCCTAATCCCTGTTCTTCCAACCATTTCAGTCAGTTATGTGTGATACTCACTTAGTCAATGATGTGTCTTTCGATACATGACTGACGAGGCAGTTTTTTCTCTGCAGTAGGTTGCCATTTCTTTCTGCAGTAGACCAATTGCCATTTAAGGCTATAGAACCCAGTCTGTCCTGCTATTTACCCATAGCTGGGGGGGAGAAGAAGAAAAGGATTCATACCTTTCCCAAACGTATTAGCACATAAGTGAATGTAATGGATTACGACTGGAATTCAAACTGCATTCCCCAATTTCTCAATCCAAGCCGCTATCCATTTTACTCCACTGTGCCTCCTCCTCCATTACTCCACCATGCCAACCATTTACACAAGTTTATTAGGGTAGGTTATGTACTGCTTTCCTCTGCCCCTCTTGCCTTCAATATGTCTTGTGAGTGTCAAATCTTCTAAGCCCTCTTTCCTCATTATATGCTGTAAAAATTTCAACTATGTCTTTCTAATAAGTATAAGTAACCTTTTTGTTTACATTTTCTCTCAATGTTCTTGCATGTTCGGTCCATGGTATTCTCAGCATCCTTTTATAGAACCACATTTCTGTTGCTTCAAGTCTCTTCTTCATCTGTAAGGAGTTTGTACAGCATTCCCTGCCATAGAGGAGGACTGATATTACTGTTAACAATTCAGCACTCTTTTTTTTTTATGCTTCTAATGAAATCTTCCTGTTTTAAAAGTGTTTTTTTGTTGTTGTTTTTTTGTTTTTTTTAACACAATAAAACAGCTGTAATTAAAATTAAATTTTCAGCAACAGTTCTGTTATCTCCATTTGGTGTTGTAATGTACTGAAAAAGTAAGTCTCAGATGAAGTTTCATGTGAGATTTACTCATACAAGTTGTTTGCTCTGAATATGTTCATTGTTTGAAAACCAGAGACTTGTTTGATGACAGCCAAGAGTTTTTGTAAAAAATTTTGCTAAGCTTTTTCTTAAGGAAATAATGATTTGTAAGTAAATTGTATTTAATAAAAACCACTTTGGTCCTCTTCTTTGGATAATGATTCAAGGGACAAAATTTGTTAACCAATTTCTATTAATTCAGGACATAATATATAATACTAAAAGTTTAATCTTGTCTGTATATGTTTTTTGAAGATACAGCTTAAACAATATCTCATCCCAACCCATTTAGAAGCATATTATACTTTATACCCCTGCTGAGTGCAGTGCCAAATTTCATTAAAATTAGATATAGGGTTCTTTTAGCTAGGGCCATTTTTCTGTTTTTATGGCATTTTTAATAGGAAATTTAGTATTTGCTTTCAATACACATTATTATATCAATCTGTGCATATAAACATTTGCATATTTCAATTGTGTTTGAAAATTAATAAACATTCCTAATACATTATAACATTATTAAATAAATTTAACTATACATAATACAACATATTTTATACAACTGACATTAGATTTTTTTTAAACAACTACTTGAAAGGTGAAGAGACTCTGTGTCGCATAACTTGATGGTAAATAAATAGATGCATACTGATTTGCTGCTGTTGGATATTTTAAAATAAATGTGAGGAAGATACAAGTGTATAATAAAAAAGAATATATACTTATTTGGAAAAAAACTACATCTGTTTTAAGCTATTACTCCAAATTTTCACACAGTGTATTAACTATGAATCCAAATGGAACAATAAACCATCTTTTGCTGTGTTTAGTATTAATTAAGTTTGTACTCAGAGTACATTTCATGGAAGAAATTCTTTTAATACAAAGAAGTAAAACATATCTATTGATATCATAAATAATTTATTTTCATACTTTAAATCCGAATATATTTGCATTAAGGCATTTTTTGGTGCTTTTCATTCATTTTCATTCCAGAAAAAATTTACTTATTTTGAAAATGACTACACATGTTTTAAGCTACTATTCCAAATTTTCATGCAGTGGGTTAACTATAAAGTCCAATGGAACAATAAACCTACTTTTACCATTTTTGGATTACAAATTAAAATAAGATGTCAATAAGATGAATAATATTGTTACCTCATCATTTTGTATCATGATCTGCTTTTAAAAGAAACCCAACAGCTTTATGGATGGTTTCGTAATATATAAAATGCTTTTCTCAAAGAAAGGAAAAAAATTAGAATAAAAATAAGTCTTAATTTTCTGGTGGACTGATTTTTGTATGGAATGTTCTTCAAAACTAGCTGCCCTAGCATACTTGAAGTAGCCAAGTAGAAAACTCTGCTTTCAGTGTGATTGATTTTTTTTTTTTTTTTTTTTTTTTTATTATTATGGCTTATCAACCTTTTGCAGATTATTTAAAGCCAGAAATTATTTTTTTACATTGTAAGAACTTTTTGGAGACAATAAGGATTTATGGACAAGTCCTACTAATTAACCCATAGCTGGGAGGGGAAGAGGTGGAGATATATACATATATGAAATAAATCCTAAAGAGCCAGGAACAACCTAAGTAGGTTGTTCTTGGGTCTTTAGGATTTACTTTATTTATCGCTGCTCTAATTAGTATATTAAACACTCTACGTTTTAGCTTTATTACTCACTTGGGCTTTTTCTTTGGACTAAAACTTAAGGCACTGGATGATTTGTTTGGCCCTGTTCAAATGTTTCTATTTCTTTTTTTTCTTTTTTTTTTTTTTTAATTTTTTCCTCAGGTACCAATTTGTTTTGATATACTTGCAAGTCATGCTATGCAAGGTTTTACTATTAGTATAAAATATATTAAAGTTTTATACAAGGCCAAGTCATCTTTAGCAAAAGTGGCTTTGATCTCCGCTGTTTAATATTGAGGTGTGACCTCTTGTCAGTACAATATTCCTGGATATTTCTGGTAATTTACAATCTCAGAACTGGCGTATACCATAATAAATCGGCAGTGAAGATCAGCAAATGGCTAGTACAAAAACTGCCAAATTCTACTTGCCAGGCACTGAAATTTTTTCATTATGTCATTCCTGCCAGCAGGCAAATCCTTGTTTTACACAAAGATAACTGGAAATATCCACAATGTCTGGCAGAATTTAATCTTGTCTTTGTATGGGCACAAAACCAATTTTGAATTTTTTTGCAGAAATAAAGTTTAAAAACTGCAAATGCTAATATTAACCATTTCCTTATAAGGAAACATTCAGTATTCATTGACCAAGCAGCCACTACTATTATACTTTCAGTTGAAATTTATAAAATCTTTCTTTTGAAACAATTTTTTGGGGAAAATAGGTCTCTAAAGTTCAGTAGCTATTATTACTCTTTCCAGTATTGATAGCGGTTTCCTCTTTGAACTTTTATTTGAAGTAGTATGAAATGTTAGGTAATTATTTTCTTTCTGAGTTGCATGTGATATTCATTTTAGTTATTGCTGCAATTGAAAGTCCTCAAGTGATGCAGTTTCTCTTATCTGGTCTCTTACAGTTTTGAGATTTGGAGAAGGATGGTCTTTGCTTGCCCAACCATTTTTAGCCATCTTAATGGTTGTATACAGAACACAGTTTAGATATTTATGACCACATTTGGCTCCATCCATGGCATCCATATGAAAGTCTGGACCTGACAAATCTGTTTATGAAAATAACTCTTTTTTTTTTTTTTTTTTTTTTCCAGGTTAATATTTTGTTTTGTAGCAATTTGTGGTGTTAGGCAAAATGAACTCTAGTGCAGCCTATTCTATTTTCAATTTCCTTATCTTCTATACTAAATCTGTTATGATCCATATATCAAAACATTTGAAGTATTTTGTATTTACTAATTCTACATCCTGAATTTTTATGAAGAATTCAGGGTAGGTGTCATCACTGCTTTCATTCCAATTTCACATCATAGTTTTTATTTTGGAAATTTTTATTTTGATTCCTATTTCTTGTAAAAATTGGTAGATGATGTTTCTGTTCAAGATCGTTCTTATCCCAACCATGAATCCCTGTGTTTTTAGCATATCTCTATAATCATTATCCTCATCATCAGAAAAGAAAACTTGATTGCTGTTTTCTATTAGTAGATTTGTTTGGAATGTGGCATGGGATGTTTAAATGCTCAATGTTTAATTTCTTCACATATATGTTTGTAAATTTACAGAGCATAGTCAAAGAAAAGATTAAACAGCAAAAACCGTAGCTATTAAATTTATCCTATTAAGAATACAGAACAGTACTACAATGATTACACTTGTGTACCAAATACAATTACCAGTGCAATTAAATTATATCCTTCAATTTTCTTTACAGTATGTTGCTAATTTGGTGTAATGTTTATTTTTCAAATAATTTTCCCTATGGAATAATTACTTTATCCCAAGTAACCTGCCATATTAGAAAACCTGCACTCTCACATTTATTTGAACCAATGTGCTTTTAAGTTGAAAAATTCCTCTCATCATGATTATTCTGGATGGCATTTATATTTGGTTCAAAAGATTACACTGTTTCACAACTCTAAAATTGAAGTACATTCACATATTGGTTTACCAGTATTACAGGGGTCTGGAGTTTGACATTGGGTTATTGTCTTAGTAAAATAGGTTTATATATATATATATATATATATATATAAAGAAAAATATACGGAAAAAACAAACAAAAATCCCAATATGCAATTATGCTGTTTTAATGTTAATATAATGTCAACGTCAGACGTTTCGGTCTAATCGACCATCTTCAGGACATATTCATAAAACATAATTAACATTAGACCATATTCAATTCAACATGAAAAAGATGTTATGTTTTATGAATATGTCCTGAAGTTGGTTTATTAGACCAAAACGTCCAACATTGACATTATATTAACATTAAAACGGCATAATTGCATATTGGGATTTTTGTTTGTTTCTTCTGTATATTTTTCTTCATACTGTCGGATCTATATCCATATATTTGCTTATATATATATATATAAGCCAAATTAATGTATAGTGTGACCCCTGATTTTTTTTTTTTTTTTTTTTTTTTTTTTTTGGCATGAATTTTAACCCCTCCAAAAAAATCTGACCTGTATGTAGTGCAACCAATCACTAAAAATGCATGAAATTTAACCTCTTCAAAAAAAGATACCTGTTGCATGCAAACAAATCATAAAAACTCTCACTATACTTGAGTATGCTAGTGTGACACAAGGCCACAAGTATTGCTTATTACAGTAATAATAATAATAATAATAAAGGCTAATTTGCTAACACTTTTTTAGTGATAAGTATCATTTACAAAGTTTGGGTTAGTAGTAGAAAGAAACAGAAAAAAAATGACCCAGTGAAGATCAATCTTTTTTGTACTAATGAATTAGTCAATTCATGAACATAAGCCACTGCTGGCTATTTCATTACCAACAATAAAAGTGCACAATGGATATAAACAACTTAAAAAGAAAAAGCAATATATTGTCTGTAACTTTGAGAAGTCATTAACCGATACAATATTGTTTGGGCATTGGAATCTCTTGATATATTTGTTAACATTTATTTAAAAACGTTAAAAACAAAAATATCTGAAAAAATGTTATATATTTCAATTCTTGTATATATATATTTTTTCAGTCTTTTTTGGATGTATTAAGAAAAAATGGTTTAATTTTGAATCAGTTAGGTACTTGGTGCAGTTAGAATTTTCGAAATGGATTAGTCTGGTTGCTATTTAAGTTTTTGTATTGACATTTAAAAAATAAAAAGATTTATGTCCATATTATGTTGATTGTTGTAAAATTACCAAAGTTAAGCAACATCAAGCCTGGTCAGTATTTAGATGGATGACCACTTGGGAATACCAGATACTGTAAGTTTGAATGTGCTGGTCATGTAATTGATAGCAGCTCAGAATTGGAATTCAGATAGCTGAGTTCCAATTCCAGTCAGGTTTATATTCATTTACATGCAAATACCCTTGGGAAAGGTATGAATCCACTTCTTCTCCACCTAGCTATGTGTTAATTAGTAGGACTTGTATCAGTAAATCATTATTTCCAAAAACCTCTTACAATCTAAAAATATTTCCTGGCTTTAAATAACCTGAAAGAGGTTGATAAGCAGTAAAAGAAACAAATCAATATCTCAAAAATAAATGTCAGCAGAAAAAAAAGTGATTAAATACTAACTACACTAATCTGCTTTAAAAGTGCTAAATACACAACTGAACCGTCTCTGCTATCCAGTTAACATGTTTTGACCAATCTATTCTTCAAATATATTCCATCAGAACACAGAAATCTACCTTTTGTTGGAATACATCTGAATAATGGATTGGTGAAAAACATTCTAACAGGAAGTAAACAAGGGGTTCAATTATGAGAACAATATCTAAGAAAATGTTTGATCTGTTTTTACTTGGTTGTTCATAGATATCTGAAGGTATGACGAGTCTTGCTTAATCTAAGAGCCATAAAACTATTGTAGTGAGTCCCGACAAAATATAAAAAAAAACATATATGTTTGTAAATTTACAGAGCATAGTCAAAGAAAAGATTAAACAGCAAAAACCGTAGCTATTAAATTTATCCTATTAAGAATACAGAACAGTACTACAATGATTACACTTGTGTACCAAATACAATTACCAGTGCAATTAAATTATATCCTTCAATTTTCTTTACAGTATGTTGCTAATTTGGTGTAATGTTTATTTTTCAAATAATTTTCCCTATGGAATAATTACTTTATCCCAAGTAACCTGCCATATTAGAAAACCTGCACTCTCACATTTATTTGAACCAATGTGCTTTTAAGTTGAAAAATTCCTCTCATCATGATTATTCTGGATGGCATTTATATTTGGTTCAAAAGATTACACTGTTTCACAACTCTAAAATTGAAGTACATTCACATATTGGTTTACCAGTATTACAGGGGTCTGGAGTTTGACATTGGGTTATTGTCTTAGTAAAATAGGTTTATATATATATATATATATATATATATAAAGAAAAATATACGGAAAAAACAAACAAAAATCCCAATATGCAATTATGCTGTTTTAATGTTAATATAATGTCAACGTCAGACGTTTCGGTCTAAAAAAAAATCAAATTAAAATAAGGCATTTGCACTTTCCTTAAAACCTTTATCTCTACCTCCCGACTACCTACCTACGAGAAACCAACCCCTTAAATAGGAAGAAGAAAAGACTGAACCCAGCCAAAACACTGGAAGTTTTCACAAGTTGAGCCTACTTATTTGTGACTGAAAAATACCAAAAATCCGGGAGGCTCTACACATAACCTTTATTTGTAAAAAGAAAGGAACACTGGGAAATAAAAGTAATTTGGCCAAGCAAAAAAAGTTGACACAAAGAGACTATTGATGTTAGCCAAAACCTAAGTTCCTGCCACAATCTCTGAGCATATTCAAAACGGTATAAAACTGACACTGCTGGGTTAGTGCAAAAAGGACAGCAGAAAATGAGAGAACAAGAGACTGCTAACATGTAGAAACCAGCCATCTGTGACATGCAAAGAAGCAGTCAAGTTATCTGCTACTGATATTTCTGTGCTGCTAGGAGCCACAAAAAACACAGAAGATTGACATTGACCTAATTTCTGAGATTACTACTATTCCTACCATTGTCTTACTTTAAAACACCAAAATGGACATTTCTCCAGACTGCTACCAATATCTGCCTTATTAACAAACTGTTTTGCTATGTCAAATAGCAAAGGACTCACTCTTCACTCTAAAGAAAATAAATAAAAATGTTATTTATTTTAAACCCTTGAGTCAGTTCATTTTATGTTTGTTTCTGATAATTATCCTACCACTTATCCACACTAGTGACTTAATGTGAAGACACTTGCAACACTTATCACCCTTTGTGAAATGTCTTTAATTCCTCTACCTTCAAACAATTCATTCTTCAGCAATAAGGAAAAATACTTCAACTAAATCTAGCATTAAATTTAGGATGGAAATTCTTAAAATAGTTCTACTCGCCATTGGTTTTACTAAAGTCATGTCAAAATTCATATCCGTTATATAAAGCAGGGATGGCCAAACCACAGCTCACAAGCCATATGCGGCTCTTTGACCTTTAATATGCAGCTCATGGAAATATGTTGACTGAGCTCCATTTTTCATCACAGCTAATATTAAAAGTAAATAAGAAAAATGTCAAGCTTTATAATTATTTAAATTGAGACTCCATTGGATTAAAATGTAAGTTTAACCTTTATCACTCTGTATGTGACTACATTTGCTGTGCAAAAATTTTGAAATTGACTCTGATCCCTAAATTTGAATTTGTTTGAATTTTATAGCTGTGTTATCTATATCTATAATTCTCAAAACGTGTGTGTGTGTGTGATCGAATGTTGTTTATGCATTTCAACAGTTTTCATTCGATTTTGATGAAGATGTTATTGTTTGATAGATAATTCTTCAGTCTCAGTTTTGAGCCCAAGTTTTGTGCAATAGTGGCTCTCCACTACTTCCTGTTCATTATAACTCTCAGCAATGTTTTACTATTTACTATCTGTTCTTGGATATACATCTTTCATAAAAACTTTAATAAAAATAGTTTAAATTATTACAATAATATTATTTATTATTATAGAGTTCCCTTTTCAGGGCCACCCCTGATTCAGATTGTTAACCCCTCATTTGGGAATGTGCCTCAGTTGCACCTAAATGTTGTTACTAATATTGATTTTTGGGTGGGATGACTTAAACTGCTCCAATTGAACAGCAAAAATTCCCAGTAATGAAATATCCGGTTGAAGACGGGTTATACTGCTAGTATCCTGCTATGGCAATAGAAACACATTTGAGTGTAATTAACAATAAGGTTACTGCAATTGAGACACCTTGAAAAAGAATGCAGTGGAAAAGGAAGTAATATTAATAATGCAGAGTACTTATGGTTAATGTTCATAGTAAAATATTTAAGAACTTAAATCCAAATTTTAATGCTACATCTGAGTGAGGCATTGTTCTTTAGTGCCAAAGGAAGAAATGGCAGGAGGCAGAGGGTTTAAAGAAATTTTAGGCCAGCAAGGGTTACACAAGGCTGAGGTCATGGGTATGGGATTAAGAGGACTCCATTCACATGTACATTAATGCAGCGTAACACGTTGAACTGTGAAAACCTGATTGGTACACTTCGGATATAAGATTTGTTTAAAAGTGTCTGAAAATTTTGTGATGAAGAGGGCCTCCTCAAATTGTAAGAAACAAAAAAATATGAAGATGAAAACAAATTTTAAGCCAGGTTTTGAATTCACTATTAAGAAATAAGCCCTTGTGCCTCATCTGCCATATGTATAAATTTTGTTCATGACTTGTGGCTTTCAAATATTTGAACTTTATTCTATTTGGCCCTTACATTAAGCAAGATACTTTGAGCACCAGATAATGACTCTAAGACCCTCATGAGGGAAAGGTATTGGCTGTGGGAATACCACCCATGACTGCATTTATGTTAATAATTATAAAACGTTTAAAACTGCAATTTCTACTTTAAAAGACTTAGATAGAATTTATTGCATTTTTAAGAACTTTCTTGAAATGGCTTCATTGTTTTGTTACAAATAATACATTTTCATTGTATGATTTCAAATATGAGCTTTTTTTTTGCAGAAGTTGGGATGGGGAAGAAGTAATTAGTGGTGGTTCATGACAGTTTTGCAGGCATTTTTACTCCACAGTAAATGTAAAATACAACAATTGCAAAGATGTTTCCATGTAAATCTTCCACTAGTGAAATACAAAATTGCTTAAATTGTCTTTTCTAGATTTTTAAGTTTCCTAAAATACAGCAATTAAGACTTATTTTTTGTAAATTAATGTATATACTTTTAAATATACTTTTAAAATGTCTTTATAGCTCAGAAGGCTATAAAGAAGTTTTAAAAATACATACTTATATGGCTTCTTGGTTATATTCCAATATTTCAGGGATGAGAAATTCGATAAAAATGGAAGCCATTTCTTGGCACATCAGTTATTTGATTCCACTTATCTTATTAGAGACTTTGTCTTAAGAAGTCTGGACACATTAAAACTATTAACTCTAGCATGACTGAATTTTTATATATTAGTTTAGACTTCTTTTTTCTTTTTTTTCCTGATGGTGAAGTTAAAATAAAATGCATTGATGCCAATATATGGCAAATTTTGATACAAAGTCTTACTATTACACATTAGTACTTTAAAACCAGTTGTCTCTTTTCTTTAGGACAAATGTGACACACCTGAGGAAGGCCACAGAGTACAGGAGCTAAAGCAGTTATGAAAACAATGATAAAACTGACTCCAAAGAATTAATGTATTATAATAATAGTACAACATCTTAGAAATACAGGTAGAAAGATTGATTTGTTTTTTATGGCTTTTGCAGCTTATTTAAAGCCAGAAAACATTTTTAGATTATATGAATTTTTTGAAGATAATGTTTTGCAGATACAAGTCTTACTACTTAACCCATAGCTGAGAGAAGGGAAGGTGGATTCATACTTTTCCCAAGAGTAATTATACATAAGTGAACATAGTGAACCCAATTGGAATTGGAACTCATCTCTCTGATTTATCATATGGAGCTGTTATCCATTACATCAGCTGCACACCCAAGATTACAACACCTGGTATTCCAAAGCAGTCACTCATCTGGGAACTGACCAGACTCTACATTGCTTAACCTTTAGCACTTTGTAGGTGACTATTTTCGCCAAGCAAAATGTTAGTGGTGTCAATATTAATTTTGAATTTATTGTTTGTGTAGTCATATCCTTCTATGACAACACCTAAAACAATCTTGACTGAAATTGAAAACCAGGTTACTGCAATTTCAAATATTTAGAACTGATATATAAAACACTATATTTTGATGGGATTCCATATACAAGAATGTATAAATTATGTAGAGTGCTAAATGTTAACTTTGGTGATTGTATGAGCGTGAAAACATTTATAACAGGAGAAAGTTGTTTTTTACAGAAGCACAGAAGATACAAAAAAATTCATCAGCAAATGAAGAGTACATTAATCGCAATCTATCTTCGAAAAGTGTTGAGGAGAAATGCTTTGTTGACAGCTTTTGCTCAAACTACATCGAATGAACAACATGCATTGGAAGGAGAAGAAATTCAGCAAAGACTTCTCCTAGCAGCCGTGCCAAGGTTGAAAACCAATGTTCACAAACACTATAGAATTTTTGTTTGGCCCTCAGTTTCAACAGCTCGAGTAGCAGCAACTCTGGCAGTTTTCCTTTCTAGTCTAGTTAACTGTTGCTCATTAGTTTCTGCTTACGTTGCATTAGCTGTACGAATAGCATTTTGTGTCAGTCTGAGTTTCTTGTTGTGAAGCATTTCTTCTCCGTGCTTTCATGTGTTTGGCTGTAGTAGCAGCACGTCCAAGTGAAGGATTTCGCTTCCTTGGCATTACTGTCAGTCTGTAGTTGGAGGGGTTTGGCTAAGCTTTTTGAATAACAATGAAGTAATCAATTAAAAAAGCAAGAATATTATACACATTAATGAAAATATAGCCACAATAAATTAAGTGCAAGTTTATAAGGGAGATCATGGGAATGTGGTAAACAATTATAAGTAAGCTTGTAAAGTTAGGATTTATCTGAAAATAGACTACCAAAAAAACGTTCTAGTGATAAAAATAAAAATTAACATGCAGCTAGAAACCTACTCACTATGAACGTTAAAATGTACACACTAAATTTAGTATAATTATAAATGAATCGAAAGAGGGTCTTTACATTATTATAAGTGCATTTTTCAGAATAAAACTGTTAAAATTTTAGGGCTCAAGTTTCCAAATATATGAGTTAGTGTTATGCGCGACGGATAGCAAAAAAAAAAGGTATGTCCTCTGCGTAGAGAGTTTGGTTTCTTCGTCGCCACTTGCTATGATCCAGTTCCTTGTACCACGGTGATAGTCCAAGGTAGATCCAATAAAGAACTCAAACACAGGTATGGAATAACACAGATATATTACAAACAGGAATATATACAGAGAAGTAGAAGTGTTAGTATGAACAATGTAGCCTCAACCAGTATCACTATTCCAATGTCTTGCAGTAATTGTCTGAACATGACTCTGTTTCGGACTACCTCTGACTTGATTCTTGACTCAAACTACTGACTCTATTTAGTCACCCCCCCCCACGTGGGCATCATGTGGCACAAGGCCGGTTTAACGTGGGCTCTCCGAGCCCATGGGCTTGGCCAAAAATATGCCCATTGAACCCATATAAATGGGTTCAGGGTCGGTTTACCTCCCCGAAAGAGAATCCGCCCTTCGGCATAGCCTTCTTCGGGTTCCTCCCGCCCGAAGGCAGAGAGTTCTATCGATCTGTCATTCAAGAGTTGAGCGACGGACTTCTTGCCTACTCCTGAGGCACAGTATTTATTAAGTATGGAATAGTCCATTATTATTATTATGGGTAAGATCCCATAACAGTAAGCATTATTTAAACGCTGATCAGAAGATGATAAATACATAATTAAAAATTGGCTTTTACGCTTAAGCTTTTTTAATATGATTTTCACAAATTTAAATTCAAAGTATCAAAAATTCCAAATATACCTGCATGAAGGCAGCCAACCTTTTTACTGGATGACAACTTTGATGTGAATGAGATTTTTTGCATTTATTTCATCACATAGCACTAATGGACACTATACGTAAAGCAAAATCGATAGTACGCACTACATAACTCGATCGATCATTGCACGTGGAGCAAAATCAATTGTATACACTACACATCTCGATTGATCTCGCACACGCGTCTTATACCTATGTACACTTCTCTCATTGGTGCACACTTTCATTTGCACTTGTTCTTTTTTTCTTAAGGAAGGATATAATTTTTTCTGTTAAGTTAATGCAAACTAAACTATTTCAGTATCAAAACAAGAAATCCATGGGAAAAACTGATATTTTTCATAATGTATTTATGACACATGTGGTGTCAGTTTTGATTTTGAGTTGATTCATCAAACAAAAATTAAGTGCAAACTTTCATTGGAATGCTGCTCACCACTACAACTGAAAGACTAATGGGGCATCAAGGTGTTCATGGGTCATCTTGGGGGCCTCTTATGTAGTTTTCAAAATCTGATAATCGTTTTTGATTCATTTTAAGATTGTAACATATGTGTAAAATTCCGTCAAAATTGAAGCAATTTGAAAATTTGGGGGTCCCTTTGGTTCACCCTAGGGGTCCCAAATTTCAAGTCAAAGGACAGGTTTAAGACTAATAGTAATTGAAATAATAAAGCACATCTTTTTTTAAGTTTTCTATTTAATTGACTTTATGGTCAAGGCTGTAGACTTAATTGAAAATTTCGGGGTTCCCTGCTGGTCCCCTAACTCGTGGGGGTCCCAGTGTTGATTTTCAGTGAATTCCAAGTGACTACTTCAGTTACTCGATATAATCTCAATATGTACTGAAATTTTCATTGAAATTGGCGAATACTTCTACAAAATACACTTGAAAAGCAATTGAGGCATCAAGGGGTTTATAGGGTCATCCTGGGGGCCCCCTCATGCATTTTTAAAATCTGAAAACTGATTTCTATCTCATTGTAAGAGCATAACAAACATGCAAAATTTCATCAAAATTGAAGCAATTTGAATTTTTTTTGGGGTCCCTTTGGTCCCAGTTTCAAAAGAAACAAAAATCAATATAGCATATAATAAGTGTGACAGTACGTTGCATACATTTATCAAGTTTCATTAAAATCAGACTCAGGGTTTAGACTTCAAGTGTGAAAGTTTAAAAACAACCAAACTAATGGAAATTCCCATTTAAACATTATATTTATCGATTATCAGTTATTGATTTTTGAAAAATGACTAATTTTTTTCCCAGACACACCCAGTATCAAGTACAATCTATGTTCCAAATTTGGAGGAAATATGCCTTATGGTTCTCGAGTAGTTTGTGAACACACACACAGTCAGTTTTATATATAGAGAGAGATATATGTGTGTGTATGGTGAAATTGGTTGAAAAACCCACTAAAAATAACATAGTAGTGGCAACCTACCAGTTTGCACAAACCAATTCTTAAAATCATAAAAGCTTAATGAACCAGTTGTTGAATTATCCAAAAATAATTTTATATATTAATAGAGGATGGTGGTAAAATGTTAGTTACGTTACACTCACCCTCTGGTGAAACTCTAACAGACAGTCACCCCCTACTGTCTTGTTAAAAATGTGGCAAATTGTCTAATCATAAATTTGACAGGTCTTCCATTGAATATTTGGGACTGCAGCAATTCAATCTGAATGTGGCTAAGAAAGCATAACACAGCTGAATCGTATACATTAGTTTCAATGGTAAAGTTTAGAGTCAAAAAGCATCATACTGAACAGAAATATAAGAACAGAATTTCAATCTGGAAATATCTTAAATGTTTTCTATTAAATTATCAAAATTGTTTAATTCTTTTTGATACTATAAAATGATTTGTTTTCATTCTCAGATTGAAAAGAAAATAAACAGAATAGGTTCCTAAAGATTACCTGCTTGTATAGAACCAGTTCCTGGAAATTTAGGATACCACAACTGTTTATAGTAATAAGAAATAATGTTGGATAAAAAATGCTTTAAAAAATGACTCCGTATGATTTGGATATGAAACTGAAGCTAGTAGATATAGATTCATAGAAATCTCAATGAGAAAATGTTCTCTCCTTAAATAGGTATTTCAAAGAATTGAAGGTATAATCTTTATTTAGTAGGACTTCTCAATTTAGGCCAGTTGTTATTAATTTCACTGTTTAATAAAAGAAAAAGAATAAAAAAAAAAAAGGATGACACCTCGAATAGGTGCGTACCCATCAAAAATATTTATAGTAAGAAGAAAGGATCCATGTGTTTTTTTTTTTTCTGTTTGCTTTCAACTTATAGGAACCATTGCTTTGTGGAACTAATTCCTGAAATGATGCTTCCTGGTCACTACAATCTTAACCTGTTTATGTCTAGGGTTAACCATTATCCTCCCCCTATATCCTGTGCCTCTTACTCTGTAGCCATCTACCTCGAGTGGCTCTCAGGTCTCGTACAGGTTGGACATAATTTTTTTTTTTTTTTTTTTTAAATCACTTCAAAGATGCACATTATGGCTTTTTGATATATCCAATCTGTTGATATCATTACTCTTGCATCCATTATTAAATTAAAAAAAAAGCAAACAACTGACAAACTTTATTTCTGAGGTTTATTATGGGTAGCTAAAACTGTAGATAAAGAGGGGACACTCTATGTAAAATTGTTGATTGACATAAAAAAGTATATTGAAATTAATACTTAACATTTCCATCAATATCTTTAACAGTAAAAGGAAATTTATTTTTTCAATAGAAAAATGAAATTCTGGGAGCATTAAATTGACTTTATTAACTTCATGAATATTAAAACTAAATGTGGATATGCTTTTTTTAAATTTAAAAATGTTTCTCGAGTTTGTTTTAATAGAAGTAAAATCTCTCGGTCAACATTCTTTCTTTGACCCATCGAGATTTTGCTATTGAGATGATATAAATATTTGTCAGCTATAAGTTTGGGTTTGTGATACTGAATTTTGGATATCCGTTATCTTCACCTCTCTTCCCATGATCTTTACTCAACTACTCAGAGAAATAAATTAAAATAAATTTTTTGGGGGGTTTAATTGATGCTATGTGGAGTGATATATTGCCTGTATCAGTCAAATCTCAAATGACATTCAAAAAGTGGAGACTTCAGTTTTCCTAATTTGTATATCAGTATTGAGGTGTGTACAGAAGAGAAGTAATGTATTTTTGATCTTTACTGTTGATAGTAGGCAAGTCAACTGTGAAAAAAAAATTTGATGGCTTTTGATGATGAATTATAGCAAGAGTTGAATATTTTCTTATTCAGAAAAAGGCCATGATCAAAAAAAACTTTTATCTCTTGAAAATTTCTCTAAAATATCATCCATTGACTATGTTTGTATGAAATAAAACCTTTTTGTTTTTCAATAAATAAATAAAAATCTTATTAAAAAAGATATTTTCCAATATGTTTCAAGGAATCCAATCGGAGCAGGTGCTGAGGACATGAGAATAACCATGTTTGAGAAAGCTTGAAGATGCCTTATATGGTAGTCATTAGCTTTTTAGTTCATTAAAGAAACAATCATTGTGGTTATTCTGATTCTTACTAATTAAAATTTTAGTTATAATTTTTTTAATCTTTTTTTTCCAGGTTTTTAAAACAGCTTTGATTTTAAAAAAAAAAAAAAAAAAAAAAAAATTACTAATTCTGTCCCATAATAATAATTATATTTGTATACACATTTCATTACATAAAACATTAGCATTTTAACCATGAAACCCAGGTTTGAATCCATGGGCATTTTGTCAAGTGACGAATTCATTGATAATAATAGCAGACAAAACTGTTCAGAAGTTATTTTAAGTTGTGCTAGTTAGTCATAAGTCATTGTGACTGAGGGTTTGAGCATATTAACTTTGTTCAATTGCTGATCACATTAGATTGTGTTCTTTCTCTCTCCCAGAAATTGTAACTAAAGTTTGCTCAGAGTTCCAGTATAAATTATAGATTAGCTCTGAGTATCGAAGTACCTGAGCCAGCATCTGCAACCGGATTCAATTTGCCACCCTAGCAAACAGGCATACTTGAAAACAAGCAGCCATTTTTATTATTTTTTTTTAATCAGTGTCCTCTCGAGCAAAGCAGTACAGCCACAAACACACAAGGGATTACAGGGTGAGGAGGAATTAGGAACAGAAACATAAGTAATGGGTAGAAAGAGAATTGAGCATTCAGGAGGATAGTAGATAGCGACTGACATTGCATTTAAATTTTTGCAGATTAAAGTTGCCTGGAAAGCATGGAGCCAGAAGGGACTTCCACAAGTGAGAGGTGCAAGAAAAGAAACTGTTAGCATAGAAGTTATGGCTAATAATGTCGTCTTCTCACATATGTGAGAAAACGACATTATTTTTGCACCAACCTAATAGATCAACTATAGATGCAATCTCAAATTCATACAGTCTAGGTACTATAGCATAGACCTCATCCGAACAGTTATCTTGAAAGTATTTATAAAAAAGGCACAGACACAACCTTATGGCAGTGGGTAAGTGACTGAAGCTGAGCCAACAGATGAGGACCAATGATATTGCTGATTCTTCTTTAGATCTTATCAGGGAGATCTAGGTAAACAACAAGGGCACTGGACTATATATGGCAGCAATATTCTAAGCATAGTTGAATGGTAGACTCATAGAGATACAAGATGGATTCAGGAGAAAAGAATTGTCACACCTGACACAGTGAACTGTCTTTCTTATTTGATATAGCCTTCCATTTCATGTCAGCTAAGAACATTATCCCAAAAAGGCACAATGAGACACTTTTCTGGAAGACAGCATCAGCCATGCTGATAGAAGGCAGAGAAGGGTCTCTCAAATGATTAATGGAGAGCAGTTTAATTTTTGAGGCATTAAAATTGAAAAGTCATTTTTGCCCGAGTGTTGAGATCATTTTGGACGTCAGCTGCCATTTTGACCTTGTTGGAATGATCAGCCTTACTATTGAGGCAGCAGTATATGGTAGTGTCATCAGTGTAGATGCCAAGTTGAGAGCTGATGTCAGTGGGAGAGCTGTTAATAAAGATTAAAAACAGCAAAGGACCAAAGATGGAGCTCTGGGAGACATCCGCATTAGTACGAATGGATGTAGACCACTGACCATTCAGATTACATAGGAACAACTGGATCAGCTCAAAAATATGCCCATAGATAACATAACTTTTCAGCTTATGGAGAAGCCCTAAATGCCAGACCCTGTCAAAGGCTTTAGAGATGTCCAAAGGTACAGCCTGGTCTTCACTGTTTCTATCTAGAGCATAATAGACTCTTTCCACAATTATCACTAGTACATCAGTAGTTGACTTGGAGAAACAAAAACCATATTGCTTGTCTGAGAAAAGGCCCTGCAATGAGAAATGATGAACCAATTCAGCATTCATTAACGCCTCTAGAAGTTTCCCAAAAAGTGATGGAAGGCTAATAGGCTGATAGTTTGAGTCGGACAGTTCAACAGAGTTCTTAAAAACTGGAACAAATGATGACTTCCTGCAGGCAGAAAATCAGGAGTCAGCAAAGTGTTTATCATACAGTTTAGAGAACAGTTTGGGAAACACACTCCTTTAATGAGTATTACAAGGATACCATTGGGTCCACATCTTTGGTAAGACTCAAGGTTAGGGATGATAGCAGAGACCATGGAAGGAGTTATATACATATCACTCAGCAGAGAATCAGTTTCAGTGGGAAGTTAGGCAAAAAGACTCCAGATGAGTCAAGAATACAGTTTAAGGAGAATTGACTTTACCAGCAAAGCATTTAGCTTTATTAGCAAAGGATAATAACACACCTGAAATAGATTGAAAAGGAAGGCAATAGAGACCTTGCACTTATTTAGTACCCTATTACAGAGCCACCAGTAATCATGGGAGCCAAAGTTTTTAGAGTCTATACAGTGCCTCATTCACTCAACAAACAGGGACTTAGCTCCTGTGAGGACTTTCTTATATTTATTACAAGCAGTAGCAAATAGACACCTGTTATGGCAAGATCTATGATGCTGGTATAGCCAGAAATAGTGGTTCCTGTGTGCTATGATGGCCAAGCATGCTAGTGTGAACCATGGAGAGGATTGCTGTTTCATTTGGTATTTCTAAGAAGGGATGAAAGCATCAATGCTGGCTTTTACCTAGTAAGTAACCTCAGTTGTGCAATTTTCAATTGGAAGATTAAAGATGTCAGTCTAAGGAACATATTAAAGAAAATTCCGGAATGAGTCTTAATCAGCATGCTGGCAACAGAAAGAAGGGATTCCTGTTTAACAGATGCTTAGCTACCACAGAGTGGTCCAAATTACCGAGAAGGCATTATTGCAAAGCTCGGCAAGAGCAAGAAGAGGAGGTTAGAAATAGATCTGGTAGAGAAGCCTTTTGCTCAGTTTAGCTCGGGAAATGAGTAGTACATGATATGAATGAGGGATTAGACAATGGAAAAATTTAATGTCTTTATACCATCAACTTCAGTACCTTGGGAATGTTTCAGCCACGTGTTTTGATGAGCATGAAAGTTACCAAAGACAAAGAAGATGTTCACAGATAGATGGTGAGAAAGCATCTTTTCTATACTGTCAGCTATTGTGTCTAATATACTGCAGTCCTGGGAAGAGGTGAACAATAAAGGAAAAAGATAGCTGACAGTTTCACATGAAAGAGTAGTTGGTGGCCTTGAGACAGTTCTCTGGCCATATTTCATACATTTTAATATAACATTTATGGGACAAAGATAGTAATTTTTATGTAAATTAAACTTGAATTTACAACTTTTATTTTGCATAAATCATGATGATTTTTTTTTTTCTTTTTTTCACGATTTCATTTCCCTGCAATTGCAATTTGTTTTGTTTTGTTTTTTTCCTGAAATAGACTTCTCTCTGAAAAACTACTTGGTCCAAATTTCAGGTATTTCTTCCGCTTAAGTGTGTTTTCTTTGGCCAAATATTTTGACTACTATTTTATTATTTTCCTAGACTCTCATTGGTGTTTTTCTTAACTGTGAATTTTGCATGTTTTTTTTTTTTTGTTGTTTTTTTCATCTTTGTCACTTAATGTCCCCATTGTGTAAATGGGAAGTAATAAAACAGTCACTGTCCAAATTAACCTTGTATTTTTTTTTCTTTTTCATCTCCTAGTTCTTTAAGCATCACTTCCTGAATAAAAATAATTTTTAATATGGGTAATCAATTAAATTTTGTCCTATTTTCCCATGTCTACATTTTGTATATTCAAGTTACAAAATTGACAAGTTTAACACTGTTACTATTACCAAAGAAAAAAATGAATGCCAATCTTCTCAAAAGTTTTGTAAAATGTAACAAAACACCATCTGTGTAAAAGAAAAACGGCAACAAATTTCTGTTACAGAATAACTTCTGTTAAAGCTGACCCTTCTTTTTTTTTTTCTTATTTGCAATTAATAAGGATGAAATAGTTAAAGATTTTAATAGTATTTAATGACTAGTAATCAGTTTTGAAGGACTTCATTACTGTTTGATTAGTATTTAATTTTTGATGACTCTTAGTACATTTAGTATTATCTAAAAATGAACAAGTCACTTATGCATCGTTAAGGGATGTTACACTTCAATTATTTTTCAAATCTAGTGAAAAATGCTGATTTATGTAAATGGTGTTTGGTGATCAGTAAGACTCTCATGAAAAACAGTTATCAGCTAAATTCTAATCTGAAAATTTCATTGAAGAATTTTTTCTATCTTTATATTAATGACTGTATTAAGTTCATTGACACGAAGATCATATTGCAGAATAAATATTGGTGTAAAATAAATACTATTTGGTTTTCTCTCATCATAAAGTTTCATTTGATGTACTTATGGATCAATAAATTCCATAGACTCCCTGTCGACTCACATTGGGTATCAAGTGACAACAAGTCTCCTTGGTATTTTTTTCTAATTGCTTTTATCTTAGATAGTTTCACTTCTGTCATTGTTTTTCTATTCTTACATTTTTTTTTTTTATTTATTTTTTTTTTTTTTTTTTTTTTTTTAAGGATCTTTGGATCTCTCAAATTCTTTCAACTATGATTACTATGGTTGCCATAATATTCCATAATTATTTGTTTCTCTTTCAAGATACTGATATTTTTCAAGTTTCTTACTCTCTCTGTTTCTTTTTGTGGTTTACTGGGATGGCATTTATTAATTTTATTACCAACAGATTTTCTTGCATTTTATTAATGATAACTTAATGATATTAATGAGTAGGATCACTGAAGTTAAGCAACATTGAGCCTGGTCCGTACCTAGATTGGTGACCACTTGGGAATACCAGATGTTGTAAGCTTGGCTGTGCAGGTGGTGTAATGAATAATGGCTTGAAATTGCATATCAGAGCCAATTTCCAATTTCAGTTTGGTTCATTATATTCACAGCAAATACCCTTGGAAATCTTCTAACCCCAACTATGGGTTAATTAGTAAGACTTATATATCACTAAAAATCATTAATTCTAGAAAAAAAAATTTCTTACAATCTGAAAATATTTTCTGGCTTTAAATGACCTGCAAAAGGTTGATAAGCTGTAGAAAATGAATGACTGAATCAATTTTATTAATTTTCTTATTTATTACATAAAATGGAACATTGTCTTCCATTATGTTGGAAGTTGTCAGAAAATTTTGAAATGAGAAAACTTTGTCCCAAGTTTGATTTCTCATTCTCTACCCTGATTAAATAACATGAAAGATATCCACTTTTTTTTTTTTTTTGTTTATTTTAAAATTTTCTTCTATGCTTACAAGTCAGAGGACAGAAGATCATTGATTATTTTGCAAACTTCATGGAGATTATATTTGGTGCATTTTACAACTTTTTGTTACGAAATCCTATTTATAAATAACTGTTAAGAGTACCTATTATTTCTCTTTTCTGCATGGACAATGTTGCTAGTCTTACCTTTGTGTTGTCTTCAAATGTTTAATATTTCATTGTAATAGTCTTGTACATTTTGTGCTAAAGTTGATTTAAAATTGTTGAATTAACTTTCAGATTCTTTTAAGTTTTTTAAGATAAATATCTTTAATGGTTCAGGATTTGCATGATTTTTTTTTAATGTTTTTGCATGTTAAATGAAGAATTTTACTTGTTTTTTGTACAATTGACTTTGAAGGTTTTGTTAATCTTTTATGTCTCAAGAAGGATCAAGTTTTTATGCTTGATAAAAACAGTGTTTTACACATATATATATATATATATATATATATATATATATATATATATATATATATATAATGATGTACTCTTACTTTTTTTTTTTTTTTTTTATTCATTCTTTCCAATTTTATTTGATCACTAAAAGCTGTTTCTTAATATTCCTTTTTGGCAATATAAGCCATAGTACATCTGTTCCAGATATGAGCTTCTCAAACAAAATTTTAAAAAAATAAATATAAATAGGAAAACTTTGGTCATCAGATTTATAGACTAATTAAATATTTTGGTAAAAATATAACTAAAACCTAAATTTTATCTGACTGCCTTCCGTCAAGTTTAACAATAGTTGTAACAGCCATTTAACTGTTACTACAACCTAAGTGGTAAGTCAGAGAAGAGGAGTTTACCCAAGTGCTCATTTATTCACTCTTGATTGAACCCTCTCAAGCCAAACTCTTGGGGTGGTAATAACTATAATCTGTTATGACCTGGGCAGATAAGGTAGTTTTGGTAGTGTACCAAAGTACTCACTTATCCAGCCACTACTGTTAATCCATGCCAGTGAAGACATTTTTTCATTATATAGTTTCTATCACTATAGACAGTGTATGGATTTATATAGATTTTCTCAAGAGCATTTGTATTTTAAATTATTTGAATATAATATGCACCCTGAAATTTGGGCTAATAATTTATGGGGTGGGGGAATAACATCTCATCTATAGTACATACTGAGTTTTAAAAAATTGTACTAGCTAAATTTTATCTGTTGTGTATATACTAAAAATAAGAACTCTTGGTAGGATGACCAGTGGTCTTCAGTCAATGTATGTCCCTATTAATAAGTTATTCAAGTTGCTTATTCACAAGTGGAACCAGTAACTGATAGAAAGGCAAGTCATTCACTGTGATAGGTCAGTTTTGCTGATCAGTGCTTTCTGTTATATGTATGTGGCAAAGTTGTTAAAAACAAAACAAATACTACATTACAAATATACTGGACAGCAGTGAAAGATAAGTTGAATGGATGACAGTGACCTCAAACATTATTTACATATGGATTATTGTATTCATCTTTGTTGTAATGATATTTTAGCCATTGTGCTCTCTGGCTTTCATCAAATGCTTATTGATCTGGGTAATAAAGAAAGCAAGCGTTCACCAGCAGCTGTAAAGTATAGCAAGAAGAATTGATGAGTGCACTCTAGCATAAAAAACAGCTGTACTTATCAGCAGATAGGCCAGGTTTAAGGTTCCAAATTTAAACCAGTAGGCTACTGTCCGACAGGACAATAGCCTACTTGGTTTGTGAATAAAACATCATAGTAATTATTAGTTTAATTCCGAGTGTGTAATTGGACTCAGTGGAAATGGAATGAACACTAAGTGAGCTTTTCTAGCTCTTAATACTGCTATCTCTAGACATAGGCAGTGGAGTGGGAACTATATATCCCCATAGATTAACTGAAAGGTTCTGTTTGAAATTCCCTGTGAGTTACTCAAAACAACATAGACCTGATGAAAGTCAGAGGGCACAATGGTCGTAACGTTGTGGTAACAACAATAATGATGCAGGCAATAGTCTGCATGTAAATAATGTATATGATAAGTCCTCTTTTCAGAAATTGACACAAAAAGAGATTGTAACATCTATCTTTGACACTGTGTGCAGTCTAAAATGTACTTAATATCTATATGAATATTTAATAAAAAATGAATTCACTGTTTGGTTAGTTATTTAAACTGTTACACATTATTTACACTATTTACATTGTTCGGTCTCTTGTCCTCATCATTATTGCCATATTCACAATGTTTTGGCCATTGTACACTGTGGCCTTCTTCAAGGGATGTTTGTCAGAATTTTGAACAAATATCACCTGAGGAAGGCCGAAGTGTACAACATCCAAAACATTGGGAATATAGCAATAAAGATGAAGACAACAGTTTGAACAGTGTAAATAGTTACAATACCCATCTCAGAAATATCAACAGATGTTACACATCAGTTAATTAGTAGTAATTGAAAGTAATGTTTCATTTCTAAAGATTGAATTAAACCTGTTTGCAAACATTAACAATATAATGATCATTATTGATAATGACAAATGTCTTACTTACTGGAGGATTTGAGATACCAACATGTAAACCAAAGCCTCTCACTCCATAGTCTTCATGAACAAAAGATAGGTTATGCCAGGTTTTATTTATTCTAACATCTTAAAATTAATTTTAAACCATTATGGCAGATATTCATCTGGATCAAGTAGAACCTATGACCTAAACCTCTTCGTCAACAGTCTCACTCTGAAAAAGAATGTAAATTCATACTCAGTAAAATAAATTCAGGTTAGTAAGTTGAAATATTTTTCTATATATCCTCAAACTTAGTGCCTTAAGATTTCAATTTATCCAAATCTCTGGAACATTCTTAATAACAAAACTTAAAGTTGGAAACAGATCAAATTAATATGATCAGAATTTTTTAAATACAGCTTTTTTAACAAGGAATAAAAGAATTAATTTCATACTGAACTTTTATCATTGCTAATAATGATTTTGATAAATTTAATGTTTGTTACATTTTTATTTTTTTTATTATTTGTTCCATTTCTTAGAATTTGGAACAATATCTGTAATATTCAGCTCTTCAATTGACTCTTGTATTGAAATGTTTCAGAAAGAAAGCCTCATTCAAAGTCTAAAATAAATCATCTTTTTTTTTTCTTGTTGTTTTTTTTTTTTTACCTAGGATAACTTTCTCAGTATGAAGTTTTGATTCAAAGTGTCACTAAGACAGAAAAAAAAATTATTAAATCCAAAATGTTTGCACTTCAATCAGCAATAGATTTGAGTTATCAATGATGAAGTTGCAAATACAAAGTGAATTTAGTTTTCCACTTAAGAAAATTTATTTAAATTCAATCATTTGATCAGAAAGGAATGATTAAACTTCAGAAATTGTAAAAAGAAAAATCTTTTTTATTTCAGACTGATATAAAATATATATGTTAACCATTTGAAATTGTCTATGGAGACTTTTTTTTTCCCCTGTTAGAGAATTTAGAATATATAAAACTTTGATACTTTTCAGTATCTTATTACAAAGACAGTTTTAAAATTGATATTTTGAGTGGTTTACTAATAAGTCATAACTGACATTTCTACTTTTAATTAATAAAAGCAACTGAAAATGTAATTACCTATCTTCATTATTTTCATTTTAATCAGATATCAGGTGTTAATTTGTATAAATAATCCCATTTTTTTTACATAATAATACTATTAGAATATTTTTGTCCCATCTCTTAAAAAATTGTTTAAAAACACATTGAATCTAAACAAATTCTTAAAGATCTCATGAACTCCAAAATATAAAACAAATACTGAAGAATTATTTTTGCAGAATTTAGGTCATATAGTAAGTACTTTAAATTATGATTACTATAGATTTTAATCAATAGCTGAATTGAAACCAAGAATTTTTATCTAATGTTCATTGTTGCAATAAGCATCAACAATATATAATCTTTGTGTAATGAATGAATTTGTATTTTCTTAAAATTTTAGAAAGTTTATTAAAGTGTAAAGGATTTGTATTAGTTAAATTTATAAAATATATATTTTAAACAGTAGTTTTAAATATTTGCCAATAGATAAGAAGCTTGATTTTGTTTCAAATTTTCATTTTCATAAATTACAAAATTGAAAAAATTAAAATTCATTGAATAGGAAGCTTTGAATTCCTTCAAACTGGAAAATTTTAATCATGAAAGCAATTTTGGGAAAAATACATGTTTTGACTCTGTTACTTGAATCAAGTTATCAGTTCCATTCCTGGATCGGGAAGTGAAACAATGTACAAGGTCTAATCAAAAAATATCAGGATTGGTGATATAAAAAGAAAACTGCAACACATGTCAATTCAGCATTTAATCTCCTTCAAAGTAGTATCTTCTGAAGCTACACACTTTATCCAGTAACATTTCTATTGATGGAAACATTTCTGGAACTCTTTTTTGAGGATAGTGAGCATTTGCCTTCTTATATTCTCTTGGAGTTCATTGAGGTCTTAAAATATTGTTACTTTCAAGTGGGATTTGATATTTGGAAAGAGGAAGGGGTGATATCTGGGGAATATGGTGGTTGTTGAACCTGGGGAATATACTGCTTGGTCAAAAACTGTTGCACAAGCCATGATTACTGATGGAACCTCTTTTGTGAGATGACCACGATCTACACAAATTTCTCCCAAACACTGCCATAAACAACAGAATTGAGCAAGAACCTTATAACTTTGTGAGTATGTGTAACAGAGTTCAAGGTCAAATCATGCCAAGTTACTCCACATACATTAGCTCTGTTATCATACCAACAGTTCTGATACTTTTTGATCAGACCTCATACTCTGTTTTAGCAGAAATTTAAAAAAAAAAAACTGCATTGCAGAGAGAAAAATATGACATGATAATCAAGACCCAAGATATCCTATAGCCCAAAATATTGGACACCTGAAGATAATTTGAAGGTTGAAATGTTATGTCCATCGCAATTAAAGATGAGAACAATAGTTTGAATAGGTCAAAATGTATTGGTAACTCCACATCTCAAAAAGGAATTTATAGAAATACTTTTAAGAACTTTAAAGGATGATCCACATTAATTTGTGTTGCTTTATTCACAGTTTATATAGAATACTATTGTTTTCTATATTTTCAGGCTTACAGTCAAATCATACTGAAAACACCAGTTCTCTTTCATTCACCAAAGTTAAGCAGTGTCAAGCCTGATTAGAACTTAGATGGGAGACTGCTTAGAAATACCAGCTGCTTTAACACCTTTGCTCTTAAGCCTCATTTCAATTGTTGTCCTAGGGTCCAAACACTGTATCTTAATCAATTTTGGAACAAATGACTTTGTTTTAACACTGTTTCATATATGAGACAAAGATATCATGGGTAGTATTTATTACCCAAAATCCACTGGTGTATCATTTGGTACCTGAGTCTATTTTACAACCCAGAGTTCCACACAACTTGCATGAATACATGGTACAGCTCAGTGTATCTAAAAATAACTAAAAAATAGCCCTAAAAAACAACAGAAATTCCAAAAGGAAAACAAAATAAGACAAAAAAATTAAAAATACTTAAATATTTTTTAGAAAAAAATGTGGTTCTGGTGTACCATGATCTCATAAGCAATCAATCATAGCTTCCCAATAGTCCTCATAATAAAGAAATTGGAAAATGACCTACTGGAAAGTTGTGTGGACATTACAGACTTACTACCACAACCCTCCAGTCGGTCATGATGGAGATAACATATTAAGCAACCTCCTATAATCCAAAATATTTTTCAACTTTAAATAACCCATAAAGATTTGATAAGGCATAAAAATAAGATAAATCAATCCATTCTATATTTTCAGATTTTTTTTTTAATTAAACAAAATCTATTAGCTCTTTTTGACAACATCAATGCAATGGTTTATGGTCATAGGAAATAAGTCACTTTAGAATAAGAAAAATCCTTTCTTTGTCTATTCTGCAGGTTTATAAAAAGTAAGAAAATGTATTTGCAAATGGGAATTAAATAATGGTTCATGAGTACTGATTAAAAGTTCTTAGTAACATCAGTTTTGCTTATTCAAAGAACGATTAAAAATATCCCATAAAAGTGATCATATTTTTAAACTGACATGTTACGTTTTTGTTTTCTGATGCCATACTTTGGAAGGGAACCAGTATTTGCATACTATTGACCTTTGTTCTATTGTTCAAACAGAATTTTGTTAATAAATCCAATGTTACCATTCATCTAGCTTTCCTTAAAGACCATGAAGATTCTACTGATCTCAAAGTGTAAAAGTGTAAGCCTCACTTCCATGGTTATCATCCAACTTCTGTTTTTTATGACAGTTTTTCTTATGACACTTTAAATAGTTCGTAAATATTTTGCCACTTAAGTTTGGAAGCAGAAAACCTAAACACTTAACTCTTCAATTTAGGCAATGATGAGAGTATAGGATAATTTTTACTGGTTACTTTGAATAAGACATTATTTTAAAAAAATTAAAATTTATACAAAAATTATTGGATAATAAAACCATATTTATAATTTACAAATTCAAGATTTCAAATTGAAACAAATTAGATTGACTGAACTTGGCTGAAACGTTTCTCCTTAATGATATTTAACAGAAGTAACTGAGGATTTCTAATTGGCTTTATTTGATTAAAATGTCTATATAGAAATATGACAACCAAACTTAGTTTAAACAAATTTAGTTTTTGCTATATAAAAGTCTTGACCTGCTGAAATGTTGACCTTTCCTTTATTTTCAGATATCATATAAAAAACAAAGAAACTTTTTTCACTGATGCTCAAAGAAGTCGCATTGTGTATGAAATTCTTTCAAGAGCTGAATTTGAGGATTTGGGTTCTGACAGGAAAAAATTTGGTAAGGAAACTGTTTTTTGTGATTCAAACCCTCCTACTTAAGTCATCCTTTTCGTAGGACTTATCATTTAGTCCTTGACATAGATTTCCTAATATATAACTTTTTTCTCTTAAAATCAGCCTTTATGGTTTTATCAGCAATTATTAAATAGTTTTAATGTGTGGCTAGCATAATGAGTATTTGTGTGGAATCAATGAATTAAATTCACATTCTGCCAGTATATTTTCATTTTCACATGAAAACCATTGGGAAAGGCATGAACTTATCTCTTTTCTTTTAGATTAGCTCTTTGTCTGGGAGTAGCTGCCATTTTTATGTGAAGTCTGTTCTGAATTCTCAAAAAGGCAATGGTCTATTAATTTTAGAGAAGACAATAGGAAACCACTCCACTATCTTTCCCTGAGAAGGCAGTGACAATTCAGATAATTTTTTTTTTTTTTTTTTTTATTATCTGGAGTGTCATGATCACACCTGCAACCTGTCATGAAAAGAATAGTTTAGAAGCTAGTTTTTACACCTTAATTTGCATAATAACTAGGAAATGAATATAATATTAAATTTTTTTATGGATCTGTTCAAAGAGAACCAATATTAGTGTTATTTTCTTTAAAACCAACTCTGTATGTGCATAAAAATGATAATTTTGGTTTTGAGGTGCCAAAATTTTCGAAATTTTTGTTTTTCTTATTCTGCCATAAATTTGAAAATTCATATGAAATTGTTTCACTATTTTTTAAAATTTATCAATTTACTAGTACAATCTTCATACTAAAGAGCCTATTCAGATTATGCATAATACTATATCTTGACTATATAAATACTTAGACTAACACAAGACTACAAATATGGTGCATACAGGATAAAACTTATTTCAGTATTAATGGTATCATAGATTAACAGGGGATTATCACTTTTTTTTTTTTTTTTTTTTAATTGGTTTCACCTTCTGCAAGGCAATAAAGCCACTAGACATAAGGGGTTACAGGGTATGGAAGAATTAGGAGCAGAAACATTAATAATGAGCAGGAAGAGAAAAGAGTAAAGAGGAGGACATTAGATAGCAATTGAAATTGCATTTAAATTTTGCAGCTTAAAGATGACCTGAAACCATGGAGTCAAAAGGGAGTTCCACAAATGACAAGTGCAAGAAAATAAATTGTTAGCATGGAATTTATGGCTACATCTAGCCAGCTCAACTGTAAATTTACTGTTGTAGCATACCTACGGACGATAATGGGTAGGTTCCCATTCACATAATACACTAGTAAATACTGTATGTTGGTCTCACGGCTGTTTAAAACATTTATTTTTGTCATATTGGAAAATCCAACATGGCATGTAAACAAAATATTTGGTGAAAAATCGCATTAGTCAGTAACATTTTAAACACCTCATAGAATGTAAAGTTCTTAAAGCAAACCTGTGCCAAACTGTGTTTCCTGAATCCATGATGACTTGGCTGTCGGAAAATGTTGACAACATCAAGATGAAATAATGGAAACTGACCGTGAAAAACACAATTATATGCAACAAGTTTTCAATAAATCAGTAGACTTCTGGACCTTTTCGAGCAATGTTATAGGATCCAGATGGCTATTGTTTGCACATGGAATTATTTACTGGTAATTAATCTTCAATTTGGCTGCAGGAAATGTCACTTGGTGCATAGCATTAAGAAATTATGCCCAATTTTCTGAGAAAAGTCCCCATTTTTTTTTTTTTTTTTTTTTTTTTTTTTTATGAAAAAATATTTATTTTCACTTCAAAGTAATATCATTTAAACTTCATCTCTTTCTCTTTAATTTGGTGTGAACATCATTGAATAAAAGGAATGGCTAAATGGTCTGGCGATGGGAAATATGAAAGACATGCAGCGAAAAAGCAATGTTGTCTGCTAAGTGCTGTTGTCATCACTGGGCCACAGGGGTTAAAAACAAAACACATCAAGTGCCATTGTTCAAACATAGATTTGAAAAGAAAAGAAAAACCTTATATCCAGCCCTACCAATGTTGATCCTTTTTTTTCACTCTTTGCTCTTATCTGGGAGTGGTAGGTTTTATTACAAGCTGACAACAACTTGTTCTAAATGTTTATTGCTGGCTGGCTGACCTTTGATCTAGACATGTCAAAGTCAATTTTACTTTTGGTTTCTGGTGGTCAGGAATTGCAGATGAATCTTTTTCCTTTTACTAAAGATTTTCGTGGTTAGGTATCAATTCTTTTAACACTTGGCAGTCATATTATTGAAAATTAACAACGGACTTTGTCGCATTTTGACTCCCTAGGAATGTTGATTTCCTTCAAAACTCTCAATTTTATGCCTGAAAAGGTTTGATAATGATTTAGGCTTTCTGATTTTCCAAAAAAATGGTTAATTTACCATTAAAGGGGAAAGTTTTTGTTTAGAACTAGAAAAAATGCAAAATATTCACTATTTTTTTTTCACATTTTACACCCTGAAATAAAAATTTGAGTCATTTACACCAGCCAATTTTACTTTTGAAGGAAAGAATATATCCTTTGCTTTCAGAAAATACCTAGTTTCATGGGGTTCAAATCAAAAGTTTCCTTGATATTTGTTTAGATGATTATAAAACGGTCATTTTTCAATATTTTATCCCTATAAAATTATGAAAATCCATTTTTTTCAGAGAAAATAAGCTATGACAAAATGACTTTTGTTATTTTTGTGATGATTTTTACTTGGGATAGAACATTTTTACCATAGCAAACCTGAAGTGACTTTAAGTTCAGTGGGGCTATAGGAAACCTCAAACAGCTGTGGTCTGCAGTTGGAGATTCATTGTGGAATTCACTTGACTCACTTCTAGCAGTTGACTGCTTCTTCTACATGCTGCTGGCAAATCTTATATGTGTTGTTCATGTCCTAAGTATTATCATTAATTACCAATCTGCATGTGATTATTCTATTCAGTAACCTTCCCTAGGTTAAAACATTTACAAAACTTGACAAAACACCTATGAATAAATTTTTACAGATTTCGAAACTCGGTTATTTGTACTGTCAGCAGGGACAAAATACACTGTATCCACCCTACCACACACACACAAACTAGTCTTGACATTAAATAATCCATGAGAGGGGTTGATATCAATTAACTGCAAGAAAACAAAGTATGGTCATCAGCAAGAGAAAAAAACCCAAATGTGAACTACAAATTAGAGATGCCAATATGACAGAGGGGGCAGAAGATTGAAAATGCAACACAGAAATCTAAATGTGCATTGGATTTGTGAAAGATGCAATTGAAAAAGCTAAATATTAAGAAATAGGAAAATTTTGTTAGAAACAAAGGAAAGAGTATTGAAATGTGATGTGATTGTATGACAGTGAATGCTAGGCAGTCTCCCCACAAACGAAGAGAAACTGCAGATGATAGAAATGTGGCTCTACAGAAGGATGCTGAGAACTCCATGGAAAGAGTAAGCAAGCAATGAGGAAAAGAATGTTAACAGAAAGATCAATTATTCTCACATTCAGAAAGAGAAAACCAGAATTTTTTTTGGACGCATGAGGAAGGAAGGCTTGGAGAACTTGACCCTAACAGGGAATATTGAGAGTAAGGGGTAGTGGAAGGCAGCAGGCTACCTACATAATCTTGTGTGAATGACTGGCGGAACAGCAAGCAGGAGTCTTGGCAAAAGGAAAAATGCTGCTAAGAGACATAAAGGATAGGAAACTGTAGAGAGCCATGGTTATTCACGTTCTGAAGCTACATGGCACATAGAAGCAAAAGAACTGCAAGATAATAGCCATTTATTGAGCTTAGTGTGGTATAAATCTACAAATCAACATCATCACATCTACAAACTTCAGTTGGCAGACTATGTTGGAAAACTGTGATCTGTCACTTACTATTATGTCTAATCTTCTCATACTCTAGCCAGTCCATGTCTTGGCATTGTCTAACCATGTATGCTGCTGACTCTGTGCTCTTTTATTTCGATGATCTTCCCAGATAGATTAAGTAGCTAACCATTGCTCCACAGTGAGTTGATCCCCTTTTCTATTTTCTGTAGCATTCTTTTTTTTTAGAAAACACTTACTGATAAAATAGCTTTGCTGATAGAAATTGTAACAGATACCTTAGTTATGAGTAAGCAGTGAAATATTTTGTAATAGATTTATTAATGTCAGTCTTTATATTCACTTGGTATGGGGAAAAGATTAAATTTAATAAAAAGTATTACATCAGTCAATAAGTAGTTTTATTGTAAGACAATTTTAGAGTTGAATAAAAGAATATTTGGGGTCCAAAATACTCAAGGAATAATTAATAACTGAATCTATTAGAAATGTTACTCTTGTAAAAAAAAAAAAAAAAAAAAAAAAGTTTGTTCATTTGCAGAAATTCAATACAGCAATAACAAAATTTGCATTCTCATTTTTCTTTTCTTTTTTTTTTATCCAACTTGAAGTTGTTAACGTTGGCTCACACACAAACCACCAAGGGTTGTAGTGTTATGTCTGCAAGGCCCACATGATCCTCCAATCGTTTACCTCATCCTGAGTATGATGATAAACTAAATCTTGCAGTAAAGCCTCTGACTGGGAGGTTTTCATGAGCATAGAACCACCTCATGCTGTTGTTCCCAGGTCCACCCTGACCTGGGGTGGGTGGTGGCACTTGTTAGGATCCCAGTTATGGGAAAATAGTGACCCCCCCCACCAAACTGGGGTCAAAAACTATGAAAGTAGAAAAATAGTTTTTTATAGTAAAAATACCAGTAATACATTTTTAGAAAAAAAAAAAAAAAATTACCAGCAATATATTTAACTCACGACAAAAACCCTCTTTTACAAAAATACATCAATGATGCCTAATCTACAAGCTGATTTCTTACAAAGAATACATATTCTATTCATACAAATCTATCCTAAAAATCTTGTTAGCATTAAATAAACCACTGAGGGTGATATGCCATTAAACAAAATAAACCAAAACAGTTGTTTTTCAATTTCATCTGAGATTTATTGGGAATGGGGTACACCAGAACATTTTTATCACAAGAAAAATTTAAATATTTTTGAATATAGAAAATGAAGTTAGTGTAATACTTGTATATTGGGAATTTTCCAACAACCCATGGGTGGGTCATGTGGGACTCTGGGTTGTTAAAAATGGACTCGGGTATTGAATACCAGACCAGTGTGCCGTGGTAATAAATACTACCTATGATATCCTTGCCTTATATATGAAACAATGTTAAAACAAATTTGCTGGTACCAAAATTAAGACATAGTGTTGGAACATTGCGATAACAAGAGAAATGAAACTAGGAAGCCAATATGTTTAACATGACTGCTTCAAGATACTTTGTCATATTTAACAAATTAGGATCATTTTAAGAATACTTCTTTTTTTTTTTTTCTTTTTTAATCATTTCACACCCATGCAAGGCAATAAAGCCACTAAGACACAATGGGTTACTCAGTGAAAGAACAAAAAAGGAAGACATATTAAGTAGTGAGAACAAAAGAGAAATCAAGAAGATGAAATGTAACAGAAGTTAAGGGGAGCAGTGCGAGAAAAGAAACTATTAGCAAAGGACTTGCATTTAGCCAATTCAACTTAAAATGATGAGACCGTGTTGCTAATCTAGTACTGCACTTAAATTCATAATGTCTAGGTACCATAGTGGAGAAGTTCATTAGAACAATTACCATGAAAGCCTTTATAGAAAAGGCATAGGGAAGCAACATTACAGTGTCGGGAAAGTGACTGAAGGCAGGATGCCAGGTCAAGAACAATAGTTATGCATATTGTTCTTTGGTTTTCATCAAGAATCTCTAAATATGTAACAGAAGCACCAGACCAGATGTGGAAGCAATATTTGATGCATAGACAACTGGTAAACTTATAAATATGTGAGAAAAATTGTCTAGCATGAAATGGTAAACCAACTTTCCTATCAGCAGACCTAGCAATTGATTCAATATAATCTTTCCACTTCATTTCAGCAGAGGATGTTAGCCTGAGATGACATGACAAGTCACTTTTCTGGAGGTTAGCCTCAGCCATGTTGATAGAAGGCAGGAATGTTTCTCTCAGATGATTAATAGTTTTGTTCTGAAGGCATTAAAATTAACAAGTCCTGCCTTGCCCCAGTTATCAGCAGATTTGTTTTTGTTACAACCATAGCATTTTGATGGCTCAATTCCAAATTAGAGTACTCTTGAAAGGCCAGTGTTATTAATATTTTAATGCATTTTGGTCTTTTTAAAATAAGTGAGGTTGATTTGGGTGGCTAATGAAAAGAAATTTGATTTTAAAATTTATTAACACTAGGCTTTCAAATATTGATCAATATGTTACTTCTATAGGCTTCTTTTTTTTTTTTTTTTTTGTCTATAATCAATAAGAAAATAAAGGTAGGAGTATCATTTTCTAGAAAATTGTCAAGGAAGTAACCTACATTAATCTGATAGACAAATGTATATTAGACCAATGTGGATTTCTTTTGCAATGAAACATTTCAAGAGTATTGTTTTGGGGGAATAAAAAATTTTTTTTTAAATCATTCGTATTGCATAGGTTTTTGTGAATTAAATTGCTCATTTTACACATTGCTGGGAATGAGTCAGGTTAATCAAAATATGTGCTACCATTTCTTCAGCTTATCAGCATTTTATGAAATTTTTTCCTCTTATGGATTATACAACTGAAGATTATAGAATAGGCTGATTGATAAAAATGTAATAAAAGCAGTAAAGCATCATTTGTTTAATTTGGACAACTTATAAAATGGCTGCATTATTTACCCCCTCTGATGTCTTGCCTATCAAAGATAATTATAACCTTTTTAACTTCATATTGGATTTAGGAAGGAATATTTTTGAAGAATTCTATTTAAGTGTTTGAAGAACAGTACTTTATATATAGGTGGAATAACAATTCTTATATTATTATATAAAATGTTTCTATAATGAGCTATATTCTAAGGTGTATTTTTTAAAAGCAAATACAGGTACAATCAACAAATTCAGGTAAGCAAAGGCACGGATGAGGATTGAATTTGAAGTTGTCTGTAATTAATGGGATCTGAATGTTTCCTTTCTTATTCATTGACCGCCATTCTGATAAGACAAGACATCTTGTTTCTTTTTAAGGAATGTCAGATGAGACAAAACAGAAAAACAAAATGCATGCCTTAAAGATCTGGCTCTATGTTACTGCATCTTGTCTCCACTGATGAAGCATCTTGTGTTAAAGTTATCATTATTTGGGGAAACTGATGGGAGAGGGGGAAAAGCATGAGATTTGACACAGCGATACACTAATCTATCTACAAAAGATTCTGTCCTCTTGATATCTGGGAACTCCTTTTGTATCAAACAGATATGGTGAATAACTTCAACTTTGGTGAGTGAGTTTTACAGTGGGACTGCTTGAAAATATCTGACATGACTACTCTCTCTCTCTCTCTCTCTCTCTCTCTCTCATGCAACTAAGATTACATGGAACATTTTAGTTTCAAGATAAATTCTTCTTGGTATGGCATGTGATCAATCTTCATGAAGAATTGGATTTTGGAAAGGCTTAATTGCCTCCAAACATTTAATAACAATTTTTTCCTTCTTTATGTGCATATGTCTTATTTGGTGCAAGTCTTTGGTATTTGTGCAGAATATTCAGATTTTACTATCTTTCCTTTCTTTTCAAATAAAATTTTGCTTAAACAACCTTTTGATATATTTGTTTTCTTGAAAAAAATACGTAATAATGTGAACACTCAAATGCTGCAAAATGAGTTTGTTTCTTTCATTTTTCAAATTTTTATTTTTAATAGTCTTAAAAAGTGATTGATTATCTTAAATTCTATATGAAAACATTTAGCAACAGAAGTGTAAGATTTACTATTTGATGTCATAAAGCACTTGTAGATCAATACTTTTATTTTTCCATTAAGGTTCACTCTTTACAAGGCCTGGGAGCCACTTGTGTTAGAGGGTTATGTTAGGAAGCAATGTCTGCTGTTAGAAATGGAAGATAACAGTTAATCCTAGCCTTGAACAGGTTAAGATTATAGTGATTGGGGAAACATCTTTGAAGTCAGTTCCAGAGAGCAGTGGTTCACAGGAAGAAGCATTTAGAGTGGAAGTTACTTCTCACCAGTGAAATACGAATGTGGGTGGTTTGCTACTATGTCAAAAAAAAGAAAAGAATATCACACCAAAATATCAGAAGACAGGACAATTTTTTTTACTAAAAGGATTTCTTGGTCAGTCTGTGAATATTTCATAACTCTTTAGTGTATATATATATATATATATATATATATATATGAGTGCTGAAAAGTGGGGTACATGTATTTTTTTCTAAGCTAATACAAAAATACTTGATTAGTAGTATAAGTTTTCTCAAGTGGGTAGGCTGGTAAACAAAATAAATGTTTAAAATTAAATGCACTGTTTACTCAAATATCCACTAAAATAGCATTTATAGTAATATATATATATATATATATATATATATATATATATATATATATATATATATATATATATGGCAAATCCGCTTATATCCAAGAATGCCCCTCTACTATGATGGCTAGCAAGTTCCCGATGCTGGTGCCTGCTCAGGCACATTTGTGTTTCTTCAGTACACACAGAGCCCACCTGTGGTTTATGCTGCAATTATCCTGAGCTGACTTTAGTTACAGTTTCTGGGAGTGTACATTACCTAGCATGATCAACAGTCTGAACCTGTACAAAGCCAGCATGCTCAAGCCCTCACCTCAAATAAAATAAAATAAAATTCTCTCCATGTCTATTTACTACGGATGCAGGTAAAATGATCATCTCCCTGTATTGCTCCATTAACTACCTAACTCCTCATGATATTCTCTACTTTTATAAGAGCCAGATCAGGTCCAAAATGGAGTATTGTTGCCATATTTGGGTGGGAACTGCCCAATCCTCACTTTCCAGTCTTAATAGAGATCAAAAGTATTTCTGAGTCTTTGTTGGAGAAAAATTATTTTTTACCCTCCAACCTCTCTCTCACGGGAAGGGTGTGGCAAGACTCTCACTGCTCTAACATTACTACCATGGAAAGTGCTTGGACACACTACATTCCTTGGTTTCACCAAGTCTAACCTTCAGGGCTTGGACCTGCCAGCTTCTCCCAGCAAACCACTGCTCTGTGGAACCGACTACCAAGAGGACATTTCCCTAATCACTACAATCTTCACCTGTTCAAGTCTAGAATTAACTGTTATCTTCCTTTCCAACCCCTTAACATAACACTAACTTGAGTGGCCTCTGGGCCTTGTACAGGGTGAACCTTACTGTAAAAAAAAATACTATTAGACATTTTTTTTTCTCTCTCCCCCTCTGATACTTACTGGACACAGGGATCTGTCCTTGTGCTGGTAGTATCACAGCTATGACTAGCTTAAGACCAGCAGCCAGAGTGAAGACAGTCAGGCTCCCACATTAAAAACTGTCCTTGTGCCAAAACCTGACTGAGTAAATCTCCTCTCTAAGTCAGACTAAAACAATCACAGAAAAAAATTGTAATATACTCAAAAGCTATTAATGTTAAAATTATGAATGCTCATCAGCTTGGTAACAGCAGGACCAGTCTCACCCACTTCTGCATCATCCTAGATGCCTTGTTCAACTAAGGAAATGCAAAGAATGCATTAGCTGAAATATAGTGCAAAAACAAGCATGATAAATATACTGTTAAAACAAGCATGATAATAAACAATTTGTGACTTAACAAATGTATAAATTTAATAACCAATTTTTCTGTTATGGATGGTAGATATTTTATATTCATATATTGACAAAAGCAGCCAGACAGACTGGATTGTTTTGAATATGAATTATGCAGACCTAAAGCAACATTTCCTTGATCAGATGGAATTGGTTAACACCTATATCGTATAATTCTGGTTATTGAATATCATAAATCACTATTCTTAAATTTGAATTTAAAAAAGTGTGTATATTTGAGGAGTGTTGTGATAGATAAATTTTAGTTTAAAGAAATCTTTGAATTCCCAAGTGAAAGGTAAGATGTATTCTTGCACAGAATTTAGATGTTGAAACTTATATTTTTTTTTTATCAGCAGCTTAACATATGAATAGCACATTTACCTGAAGAAATTTTCATTTTTTTTATTTATTTATTTGATATCCAAACCTGCAGTTCAATAGAAAAATTTTATATAACAATTTTCTTCATTTAAACTTTGTAGAATATGGAAAAATATTCTACATTCTGAGGTACAACTGCATGTTTCTGAATTATATTGAGACAGTTTTGATTGAGCAATATTATTTTAGTTTGTTAAATATATTAACATACATGATGGGTGGATAGAATAAATTCAATTATAATATCTAGTTAAAATTCTCTCCATGTCCTATTTAAGAGAAATTTCTTCTATTTACATTTTTTTTTTTTTTATTCCACAAAACTCTTGTAACTGTGTTTTTTATTCCACACACACACATATATATATATATATATATATATATATATTTTTTAACATTTTTTATTCAAAAGACCTTATTGGAATGACGCCTACCACCTACAGACTTGTTTAGGTGGTAGGGGTCATTCCAATAAAGTCTTTTAAATAAAAAATGTTAATTCCATGATGATCGCTCAGTTTATAAATTTATATACAGAGCAATATAAATAAAAAAAAAAAATGAGGAAAAGACTTAATCAGTCAACATATAATCAGTTATAAATTTATTTCAACAGTTATATATATATATATATATATATAACTGTTGAAATAAATTTATAACCAATTTTATGTTGATTAATTCTTTTCCTCATTTTATTTCATATATAGACATACATATAAAGGCTTTGATGGATAAATTGTTGACTAATTCTGCAAAAATGAAAATAACACTGACATCTCATTTTAACAGATATATTTACTAAAATTAAACAAAAATATCTTGAAGTATTAAAGAGTAAATTTATTCAATAAAAATCTCCATTGACTTTATCCTAGGAGGCCAGATGACTTCGGAATCTCCTGCATCTCTTCTGGACTGTCTCCTTGTTTAAGTTGTTGAATGCTGCCATAATCCTTGCCTTCTGTTCATATTTGGTGTTACAAGGAGATTTGTTGGTCTTTTTCTCAGCTGTGCCACACACATAATAATCAGGAAAGTTAGATGGCCAGATGTAAGGAGTGATATGTTGCAGAAATTGCCTGACAGCCATGACTGAGCTCACCTGCTTGTGTGGCATATTGCAGAATCATTGTCAGATACAGGTTCTTCCAGCAGCCACCCTCTTAACCAGAGCAGTAGTAACTCCTCAAGGCACTTTATGTCAGCTACCATGTTGATTCTGAGTCCCTGTAGGAAGAGGAATGGAGGCATAACATCATTGTTACTAATTATCACTCCAAACACCATAATGTTTGTTGACTGGATATTTGGTTTTCTTTACCATCAGTACATATTTTAGGGGATACAGCATCCTCTGAATATTCATATTGGAGCTTCTGGTATAAATGCCAAGAAGTACAGGATGCTGTTTTTAAATTTCTGGCTGAGTGAATTGCATCATGGTGCTCTTTCTCTCACAGATGGTGCCAAACTGACTCTACTATATTGTGCAGTCAACAAAATCACAAACAATGCCTATGCACAAAATTAAAAATATAAAATGGCTACAATTTACCCATCACACCCTATATATACATACAAACACACCTATCTCTCTCTCTCTCTCTCTCTCTCTCTCTCTCTCTCTCTCTCTCTCTCTCTCTCTCATATAGTTGCCTGAAGATTGCTAGAGTGTGAGGCTTAAGTAGCAGCTTGAACTTGATCAGTGCCTCATTGAATGTTAACACTAGGAAGTATTTTTTTGCTGTCTGGGTAGTCTAAGCATTGATTATGGTTATTTACTGCTTAGGTAGGTGTCTGCCTTCTGGAGTTTTCTTTCTTAGTTTGAAATATTTTTTCTTGTCAAAGTTTTCTTTTGTTTTTAGTTATTTTGGCAGGTAGTCTGTTGATTGCACCAGCATTTTTTTTTTGTGTTATATAATGTGTGTGCATATCTGTGATAAAATAGTTTTAAGGTATACTGTATTTATGGGTTAAAGTGCTCAATATCAGGAATAGTGTATATAAATACAAAAATGGACATTGAAGTCAACACTCAGAGAAGACAGACTGTTTCATGCTAGATGCAATCATCAGGTAATGATATATATATATATATATATATATATATATATATATATATATATATCTCATTACCTGATGTCAAAGAACAAATATTTTCTATGAAAATTTCTCAGACATTCAGGCCAGTAAATGTTATTTAATACTGTTTATTATAAACAGAGCATTTACTTAAATACTTGTATCTATAAAAAGAACGTTAAACATAAAAATGTCTTTAATAAATAAATTGTTGGACTTTGTCCATTTCGTAATATATATATATATATATATATATATATATATATATATATATATATATATATATATAGGAAAAAAGTTTATAATTGTTCCAATGAGAGAAAAATGTATATTTTAAAAAAAAGAGAGAAACATATATACACCAAAACAAATCCACATTATAGCCAAAAACGTTTGCAGTTTATCTTTTTTTTTTAAATAACAACTTTTTCTTTTCTATTCTTTGACAATCAAGTAAGCAGTTCAGATCAGAATGAAGAAGTTCAAAAGTTTATTTTTGATTTGTCTCCTGCTGCTTGCTTAAGTTAGACAACCAAAAAAATTCATCTTAAGCAAAAAGTAACTGAAGAAAAATATAACTACTTTGTAAAATAGATGTTCATATATTTTTATCAAAGCATATAATTTTATGTAATAGTGTTTTTTTATTATTATTTTTGTTCTCTTCAGTAAATATGGAAAAACTTTGATTAGGCTTTTGTTTCATCACTATTCTTGATGCAACTTCCAAGTGACATTATACATTAGCACATTTTTTTCTCCTTAAAATTTTAATGTTTCACAGACAATTTAAACCATAGAAAGATTATCATACAGTCATAAATTAAGTTGTGTATATTTTGGTTTAAAAAACGTATTGATTGCTATACAGGAAAGAACTTTTTATGTCGGTATCTATTTTATTGATTTGAGAAAGATGAAACACGTTCTGTAAGATACTGTATAATTTTCCTTGATAAATATAAATTTATGTTACGCAAATAGACGTTTATGTCCCCTAAAGTGATTCTATTTATATTTCTGAATGAAACTGTTGATAAAATTAGATTAATTTCTCAAACATGTTTTCTAACATTCTATAAAAAAAAATTAAAAAAAACTTGTGCTGCTTTCTAACAAGGTGATTTTTTTATTTTTTTTATTTAACAATTACAATATGAAAATCTTGCAAGATTCTTCCATAAAATGACTTTTTTTCTTTCTTCATTTGATTAAAATTTGAAGAGTCTTAATTTCTATACCATATAATTCTATAGATCTCTAAAATATAAAAATCTGTAAAACCCAGACTTCTTCATTTGGCAAAAGCTAATGAATTGTGGGATGTTCACCTTCCTTACTTGGGAACATAGATTTAAATATATCAAAATCCATCATAATTAGATTCAGTTAAAAATTTTTACAATCATACATCTAATTCATTGTAGATAATGATCTTAACACATGCCTTATCAACCAAATCCCACATCAACCAACTAGAATTGTGTCACACAAACATGCATGAATTCTAAACTTGACAGATACATGTGAGGTTTGCTTAACATAAAAATAAAAAATACCAGAATTTTTTCTACATATTTTGGCTAAAATATTGGGTTGGTGCAAAAATAATGTCGTTTTCTCACATAAGTTACTATGTGAGAAAACGACATTATTTTTGCACCAACCTAATACAAGCAAAACTTGTTAAATTTATAAATGTTTCCTATTCTTACATTCTTAGAGAATTTCTCATGTGATTTTTAATTGGTGTAAATGTTATGGCTATTTGTTTTTTTTAGTTTTTTTTACGCTCAATAATTATTCTTGAACTGTGACATTAACATTATTTCTCTATATAGAAGTGAACTGAAACAAATATTTCCATTTAGATTTTAGACATTTTTTTCCTTTTTTACACTTCATCAAATCTGGATGTAACAATGACCTTTTAACCTTTTTAATTGAAAGGCAATACTTGAACTTGATGAGTACATTGATTTAAATGTGCTGAAAACGTTTTCTTTTCACAGCTTACGCCATATTTTGTGTAAATTGTTGCTTGCAAATAATTGATCTCTCTTTTATCCAAATGTTTCAAAATTTATTTATCCCTTGTCTTGTGCTTAAAAAAAATTATTAAAATAGCAAAGAATCAAAATTAATTAAATACTTTGAGTTTAATGTATGAGTAACTTGAGTTATTTTAGTTATACAAGCTCTAAATTACCTTAAAATTATTGTACTTTTATTCATTGTTATAGCCTCTTAATTCCTAATCATCCCTACTTGAATGATCACAGTGTAGTTTCATTCCACTTGATTTATTTTAATTGTTAATGTTATTAATTATGATCAAATAAAATGATGTGGAAAAAAAAAAAAAAAAATGAAGCAGTTATACTTCTTTTCTACAGCAAGTAATAAAATTATTTTCGATCAGCTTTTTATATTTTTGCCTTTTTGAATTCTTTTTCTCTTTTCTTTCATTCTTGCTGGTCAAGTGTTTGAACATGTTCAGTTTCTTGCTTGAGATTGATATTACCTTTTCTCTTTAGTTTCAAGTATCATGACATCATTATTTCAGTATTATTTGATGAAAGTGATGATATGGGTGAGTATAAACAAACATCCAACAATAAAAGGCTATATTTGTAAAGCCAGGAGATTTATTCTGCATGCCTTCCCAAAATACTTTTTTACCATTTCCCAGATTTTAAGGAATTCATTTTCAATTGCCACTTTCACTAACAGAAGCAAAAGTGAACACTATTAAGAAACAAAAATCCTATAAACATTTTAGCAAATTAAAATTTATGAGACTGACTTTAAAATGTTTGTTACAAAATATTTTTAATATGTTTTTCTCTCAACTCTTGATTTACTTTCCTACGCATGGACTCTTTAAGTCTAGACAACTTGGTATTACTTCTTGGTACCAATTTCTATAATTTAGTTACCTTTCTAATTTCTCTAGTCATTTTTCTCTTCCTTAATTTTCCAACATATATAAAACTTAATATCTAATAGAAAATTTTCTATAAAGTTTTTCTTCATTTAAACTTTGTAGAATGTGGAGAGAATAGATTCAATTATAATATCTAGTTAAAATTCTCTCCATCTCCTATTTAGAATTTTCTTCTATTTACATTTTTGTTTATTCCACAAAACTCTTGTAACTTTATATTTTTTATTTCACACACACACACACACACACACATATATATATATATATATATATATATATTACAATGAATCATTCGTACAAAAAGTAGATTAGTAAAGTTGATATAAAATAGCGAAATCCCTTCACTAACAAAATTTTAAAGTTACCTACACATCACTCAATGAATGTTATGATCCTTGTTTTTAAAAATTATAAGTTGTATAAGGTCTTTCTTTAATACGCAATTACTTTCGACTGTACATTGTCATCTTCAGGCATGGAAATTATTTCACCATTTTATATCATTACTACTTTTTGTATAAATGATTCATTGTATTATAAATTGAACTGCACCACATATTTTATATATATATATATATATATATATATATATATAATCAAATCCATAGGTGGTAAGGAATCAACAAGTTAACAATTGAATCCTTAATTTTTAATGAAGATTTTAATTTAGTAAAGATAAATTTTTTGAATAATCTATTTTTGGAACTCTCAGCATACATTTTAAGTCAGTACTAAAAAAAGTAACCACTTAGAATGTCTGATACAGCAACATTTGGCTATAAATTCATACTAGAATATGATTAGACTACAAGAATTTGATATATGATAATGTTGACTAAATACATTGCTGAAATTTTAAGAGAAAGATCAGAATTTTCTTGCAGATACAATGAGATCTCAACTGTAGAAATGTCAAAATTCAATTCCTTGACATCTTGGTTTAATTTTTTTTTCTTTAAGTTATCCAACAACTCATCTGTGATATCTGGGATTTACTGGTTGAATTTCTTTCAAATAAATGGAATGGTTCATGTTTCATACTGGCCCAATGAGAATAGATAAAAAAATATTTATTTTGGTTTAGCAATGGAGTTTATAGTTGGTATGTATTTAAGTAACTCCAAAGAAATGGTCATTTTCATTTTATCAGCTGAGATTGTACCTTTAACTTCTCTGCCCTTACCTCTAAGGCATGTACCATACTTGCAAATAGCAATTGAGTTTGTTACATGCACTTATGTGCAAATACTTTTGGCGAAGGTCTAAATCTATCTCTTCTCCCTCCAGATATAGGTTAAATAGTAGAACTTTCATTTGGGAAAATCATTGATAATACAATATTGACTTGTAAAAACAAAATCTTATCTAAAATATATTTTGGATTTAAGTAACCTACAAAGGGTTGATAAACCATAAAAAATCTGTATTTTCAAATAGAATAGCAGATGTTTGACAAATTCAGTCTTTTTCTTTTGCAAAGACTGTTTCTTTGGGAATGCGATCATTGGGCATGTGACTTGGTTAGATGGCATATAATGATAATAATTTTTTTTTTTTTTTTTTTTTTTTTTTTAAGTATATTAGAGAATTGTTTTCATCTGGTCAGACTTTGGGAGGTCAACTTGCCTAGCAAATATAGACGTAAATCTGAAGTTTTATTGATTTACCCAGAAGTATGCATACAAAGTAATTCTGTTATGCATAGACTAACGACTAAACTTTTGTTTCCTTTACATTTATTCATTCATTATAAACCTGCAATGAATACAAAATTCAAGTCTTTAAAAGAATTTTGAAGCCACTCAAGCAAGCTTTAGTGACATTGATTACTACCTAAATCTTAATGTCCTTGGTATGACAATAAACTACATTCAGCAGAAAGGCCACTGATTAGGAGGCTTTGAGCAGCTTTGAACCACCAATTAATTGCTGTTCTTTCCAGGTTCATCCATGTGCAAATTGTAAGCACCACCCCCCCCACAAAAAAAAAAAACTGCGATCAAAACACTATGAGAGTATAAAAATAGATTATTATAGTAAAATTACCAGCAATACATTTTTGTAAAAGTAATTATTAATGCTCCCAAGATAATTAAATTTCAGCATTGAATGACCCATAAGTAGTTGAAATGCTACTAAACAAACCAATCTATTCTAAAAATCTTTTCATTAAATAACCCATTGAGGTTGATATACCATAAAGCAAAATAAATCCAAAATCTTAAATCCTTGACCTTAATCATAAATGCCTTCTCTTTCATAAGTAATATTTTATTCATTATATTTAGTAATGACCAGTTTGTTTCTTTTTCTTTCTATTTTTCTTATACAAGTCGGTACTTAAAAAAGTAATGGATTTTTATTTAATTCAACAGATTTTATTACTTAAATGTTGTTTTTAGTGGATACTCATATTTGAGTAGATGCTCCATTTATTTATTAAACTATATTTATTTTTGCCTACTGGCCTGAATATTCGAGAAATTGAAGAAAAATATATGGAAGGCGCATGTTTTTCTTTAATGAGATTTCTCAAATATTCAGGCCGGTAGGCAAAAATAAATAAATATGCAGTTAATAAATAAATGGAACATTACTCAAATATGGATATCCTCTAAAAAATAACATTTAAGTAATAAAATAGGATTTGATCTAAACACATTGAATCCCAATTAATTTATTACATTAACATATATATTTCTGAGATGAGGTATTATTTACACTATTTACATTGCTCGGACTATCATCCGCATTTTTGTTGCCATATTTATCACATTTCAGCCATTGTACACTCCAGCCTTCTTCAAGTGGTTGGCATGTCAAACTGAACCCTTTAAAATTGTGAGTTCAATACCTGGTTAAGGCAGTGAAGGAGAGGGGAATTAACAGGAGATAACTGATGACTGACATCCATTAGACAAGGCACCTGGAACTAGAACAGTCTACTCCAGTGAGCAAAATAAAGGGTTCAGTTTGACATTCGAACCACCTGAAGAAGGCCAGATCATACAACAGCTGAAATGCTATGATAAATATGGCAACAAAGATGAGGATGATAGTCCAAGCAATGTAAATAATGTACATTAACATGCATGCTAATACTCTTGGGAAAGGTATGAATCCACTTCTTCCCCCCCCTCCCAGCTATGGATAAATAGCAGGTGAGGTTAGGTCTTATAGCCTTGGATAGCAACCAGTATAGTAGAGTAACTCTTGAATTTAAAATCTGAGGGCCTAGCATATGGACCAAGGGTGAGTCACAAGATATTCTGTTGTCTTCAGCTGTCAGCCAAGAGCTTGGAGAGGAGATGGGCTCTTCCAAACTATCTGAAAACTCAATGAAAGGATCACAAAGAAGAAGCAATCTGTTTCCCTCAGTGCCTACCAACCTTTCAATTGAAGCTGTCGAGAGACAATGATGATGAAGCACTTGACTTAAATAAGTATTCAAAATTTTAGTTATTCCTTGTGTTGTTTTCTTGTTTTTTCATGGTACAAGGCCATAGTAATGGAGCAGCTAATGTGGATCAAATTTGTTAACCATCACACTACTATACTGCTGAAATAAAATTCATGATAAAACTGATAACTTTAGTATATAGTATTTTTCTTTGATTATATCTTATGTGGTTCTACAGAAGGATGCTGAGAATACCATGGACTGAACATGTAAGCAATGACAAGGTTTTGGAGAAAATGGAAACAAAACTTAAACTTAACACCAGGAAGAGGCAGTTGAAATTTTTGTGGCACATAATGAGGAAGAAGGGCTTGGAAAATCTGATACTCACATGACAGATTGAGGGGAAAGAGGAACAGAGGAAAGAAGTATATAACATATTTGATGAACTTGAGTAAATGGATGGTAGAACAAGGTTTGGGAGATATTAACAAAAAGTCAAAACTTCTCAAGAGCTACAAGGGACAAGATGTGGAGGGCCATGATTTTCTACATCCTGAAGGGACACGGCACGTAAAAGATAGTTTGGTATGAAAATCTATAAATAAAACTTGTATACACTTTAATTTTTTTTTTTTTTTTATTATTATTCTTATCTTTTCATTTTGTAAAATTCTCAACATAATGGTTAATGTAATTTTTCAAATTTTTTTTTTTTATTATTTTCACTGATTCTTTTTATTAAAAGATCTTCAGTCCTTTATCCAATTTTTGCTTCAGCGCCAGTTTTTCTTTTCCCCATTCTTTCATGTGTAGGCCATGAACAGAACAATGACGTTTCCTCAGAAACTAAATTGTATTGTTATAAAGCAATTATTGATCACTGTAGTGTGTGGAATACAAAATAAAAACAAGTTCCAAAATTTTGAAAAGGAAGACATTAATGTTACTTGCTACTTAACAGGTTAAAGTAGCAAAAACACTAGTGTCCTTTGGCACTGATTATGTTCATAACATTTATTTCCTTATCAAATCTGCTAAACTCTAAGCAAATATTCTTGAGATCTATGGTTTTTGCTTTGTTTATGTTTTTTGATGTTTATTTGTTAACCCTATTTAAGTTTCTAAAATGACTTAAACCATTAAGAATGGTAGACTGCAATTTATACAATTAATTAAATTCATAAATTACAATTGCTTTCAATGCTGAAAATTTATCTTTGGTCTCTGTATCAGTTAACTTCAATTGAAAGAAGCTGTATATATATATATATATATATATATCAACTTGTCATTATGCCAAACAGTTATAGATTTCAATACTTCAAAATTACAGTTTTCATTGATTGACAAAGGTGTTAGGAAACTTTTTCCATATTCTGATTAGAATTGCCTAGACTTGGCTGAAGGTATAGATTCTAATAGATTGATGAAATGTAATCCATTTGGTATATTAGTTACCATTTTTTTATTCCTATTTTCTGAAGTGATATTGGTTTTTATTTTCTCTTATGGAAAATTCACCTGACTGAGGCTGAAGAATATATTGAATGAAACATTTGGAACAGAAAAGAATTCATTTGTCCAAACAAAATTTGTTAGTTTTTTTTTTTTTTTTTTTTTTTTTTTTAGGACATCACCTGGCTTTATAAATTGCAGCTTTTAGATTTAAAAATGAAAGCCTTTAAGTAAACCAGTTTCTCAGAGTGATTACCCTGCTCTGTTCACTGCATGTGATCCTGAACTTCTGTTTTGAAAGATACCCACTCTGTTCACTGACTTCTTTTTCAGTTGTTTTTAATATCTACCATTTAAATTCCTGTTCTCTTTAAACTCTTAGTATTTGACTTGCCTAATCTATTTTTCCTTCTTTTTTTTTTTTTTTTTTTTTTTTTTTGTTGCCTTTACTTGCATGTCTTGAATTTTGTGAGTGCGTGTGCGTGTTAAATTTTGAATATCAAACTATATCATATTGTCTCTTATTACACAGGTTTTTTTTGTTTATTTATATTGTATAATACACATGTAAGTTTTAGAATTTTAGTTTTAGTATTCATAATTTTGATAAGTTATTGTGCATGAAATAAATGGCCAAATTTTTTTTTTTTTTTTTTTAATTTTCAATTACCGCCCTTCAATATCTAAATTTTGTGGTGCACAATCTGTCTTGGTAAATGTCTCCTGGCATCCTTCCATCTTCTCTTTTTTTTTTTTTTTTTTTTTTTTTCCAGATTTTAATTGAAGACATAATTTTTCTTGTCCAACATGTCTTTTAAGTAACTCTTATGATAGGGAGATTACTAAATGATATAATTGAATAATTTTTGTTAGCCGCTGTATTTACTATCCACAGAACAAAATATCTGTTGCTTTGTCACCATTTGTATTCATTTATTTCAGACAATTAATTCCAGCTAAAACCACAAATCCTTGAATTTGTCTTAACACCTTAGACAGAGGCCATCTAAAGAATATTTTTCCTCAGCTACAAAACTAGAAATTCAGAAAAAACCTATGCAGAAGTCATTTTTGTGTTTTTTTATTTTTTTATTTTATTTTTTTTTTTTGAACAATTTAGTTATTCATGGTGAAGAATAAAGTATGTTTACAACGTTTTTTTTTTTAAAATATCTATTTAACACTTAAACGACCTATTTGTCTAAAAATGTTTTTCTTAATGATAGATTTTTACTGTCTTAAAAATGAATGGTTATCCCCATTTTTTTTTTTTTTTTTTTTTTTTTTTTGTTACATGGATTAAAATAATACATGATATTTTTTTTCTCTCAGGAATTCTTTTTAGCTTTTTTTTTTTTTTTCATCTTTTTTAAATTAGAAGTAGGAAAAAAAAACACATGTTTATGTCTCTTTGTCATGCCATAAAAAATATTTTACTGTTGCACTAAGATGAATGTTTATCAGACACTGTTCAATATGTTTTTATTTGTGTCTCTTTACTTTCAGACAGAATGTTGGCCTTCTGTAGGAAATTAAAACAAAGCGTCTTTGTTCTAAGATGCTATTGCTACTAGAAGAATTTCCAAAATTCACAGATTAAACCAAATAAAGCACATCTGGCAAAAGCTAAAATTTAATTTATTCCATACATTTCTCCCAGCAATCAAAGCAAATTATAGAACTCTTATTTATTTGATTTTGTCTTTAAAAAAAGTATTTATATATTTTTTCCTTAAAATATTAAACCCTTATAAAATGCTGATGATTGCACATACTCTGAATCCATCATCATAAAATTTTAAATAGTTCAAATACATTTAGTATGTGGCTCACTTATAACAAAATTAGTTTAAGAATTTTCATATCTACATTATAAAAGTTATTTTAAAGCACTTGATTCATTTTTTTTTTTTTATATATATATTATTTCTTATCCAATTTTTATTTTTTATTTCTTATCCCTATAAACATTTTTGTGGGTAAAAAGTTTTACTGTTGTAACTTTTTTTCATACTACAAAATTGATTTATACCAAAGAAATAGGTTTTCTTTAATAATAATTTCAATGATTCTAACATGTCAATTTCACAAGTACCTGCTAAAAATTGTTTGTATATAATCCTTTAGGCTTTAAACAAAACTGTCCTTCATTAGGCACCATAGACTAGCATCACAAAGACAACCAAATAACGCAAGACATGTAGTTGAAGACATACAGTTGAGGACAAATTATTTGGATTTTGGTGTTAAATAACCCACAGGGATTGATATGTGTTATAATCCGTATTTAGATGCGTGGGCGATGTGGAAACAATGTGGGCGAAATACTGCGTCTGGTTGCAAAACAAATGAAATTCAGAATCAAAAGAACAAGAAAGACTGTAGATATATTTTATAGTCTTTTTAGTGAGGAAAATAAGAACAAGTAGAAAGTTCGTATTTAAGAAGTTGAATGTCTTTGGTAGTGGTAAGGAGAGTTCATTAGCAGCAGCGGTCACATGCTTCGTTTCGTTGCCGAGCCAGTGTATCAGGAGCGAGCGACGTGACCCCTCTGCCTCCCGCCGTTGAATCGGACCCCTTTCTTTCCAGTGTTGAACTTATACACGCCTATCGGCTTCAAATGGAAATTTTTTTTGAGTACGCGGGAGACGGTCCGATTGGTTGATTTAATTCTTTTCATTTTTTTTGGAGTTTATCCCAAATGGAAGTATCTGCGTCGAGCCTATGTGTAGACGTGCAGTTTTCATTTCGAGTCGGGGACTCGTGATGGTAACTTCCGTTTATTGAAGCAGGGCAAGATCTCATCTTGTAACATATGCCACTAAACAAAAATAACCACCCAAACCGAACATAGACCACATCTGTGAAAGACTTCTAAAAACAACTAAGATGGATAGTGCATGTAACTAAAAGGAAAATAATAATATAATCAAGCAGTTAACTTTATACACTACCAAAAACAAAAGGTTTGAAAGGAAATTTCCATCAGTACTAGAAATGTAAATAATAATGGACTTAGAAAGACTAATTTCTTGAATAACGTTTAATAAAAAGGTTAGATACATTTCAACTGACAGTAACTGAAAATTTTGTTGTTTCGAGGATTCAGTCACCAGTTAGATCTAAGGGTCTCTGATGTCTCCACCTCTCTCTCACTCTAAATGACCTGCCCTCTCTCATCTCTCTCTATGTGGCTGTGATCTGCAAACTATTATTAAAGTTTACAAAAACAAAATGAGTTAGTTTGCCCCTACCACTTTTAGACAGGTAGATTTCCTATTCCATTTGCATTTTGCATGTTCTCATAGTGCAGGGGTGGGGGATATGCAATTATCTGCTGCCATGCATGTTCATTACATATTTCTTATATTTTATAAGCTTACTATGGCTTATTGAACATAGATTATTGCACTGATCCAAGTATAGAGGCTTATGACTATATCACATTGTAAACACCTGTTTCTGTATGGTCATCTCAAGCTTGGCCAGTACCTAGATAGGTGACCACTTGGAAATACACAGGTAGTGTAATGGATAATTGTTAATCAGAGAGCAGAGTTCCATAGTTTGTCATATTCATTTGCATGAAAATATCATTGAGAAAGGTATGAATCTGCTTCTTCTCTTCCCCAGCTATAGGTTAATTAGTAAAACTTGTATCACTAAACCATTATTATTTCCCTCCTCTCCAATAAAAAAAAAATTCTTATAATCTAAAAATATTTACTGGCTTTAAATAAACTGCAAAAAGTTAAGCTGTAGAAAATAAATCAAGATGCCAGTGGGAGAAATCTCAACTTTCTCAACCACTATACCATCAATTTGTCTTTGCTCCTTACTTCAAGAAAATAATTTTTTCTTTCTTGAAACATTTTGTTTTAGCAAATGGGTAGATGATTCCAGTCAGGAATCATTGATTTAGTATTATTATCATTATAATAATAATAATAATTCTGCTGCTTCTTATTATTATTGAAAACCATTAAAAAAAATGAATAGCAACTAATGCAAGATACCCCATATTTGGCTGTAATTGCCAGGGGGTATCTGAAAGTTGGGGAGTGGGGAATATGACTGAAACTTGTGGACATGACAACAACCAAGAACATTGTGAGTAATTCAGTGTAAAATAATTGATTAAAATAAATCAGAACGAAATAGTTGGGACATAATTTTTACAAAGTAATGACTAATGATTCTTCACATTTTTTTTTTCCCCCTCTGGCAAAGTAATTTTTCCTTTCCATTTTTTTTTATATTCAAAAGTGAAATGTATGCAAATAGTTAATTTTTGACAGTGGAATTTTTCATTCAAATAAACTCAGGAGAGTTCATAGCAAAATGTTTATATTTAAAAGGAAAATTGCCTTAAAAATTATTTGCTTCTGTAAATTCATCATTTCCATTTATAATAAAACAATTGTCATAGCTTCTGATATATAACCTTCACTCATTTCCCCCCCTCTAAAATGGGAATGTGTGCAGGTGGTGTAATTGATAGTGGTTGGAATTCCAGTTGGGTTTGTTATGTTTCACTTGCGCATAAATACCCTTAGGAAAGATATGAATCCCTCTACACCCACATTTGTATCTGGAAAAATCATTATTTTCAAAAAATTGCTAATGCAATATTCACCCGCAAAAAGTAAGAATTATTCTTACAATCCAAAATATTTCAGCTTTAAATTATCTGCAAAGGGTTGATAAGTCATAAAAAACAAATCAATCAATCACTCTAGAATGGATATAAAAAATAGTGTTATATATTTGATGTTAAGATATTTGATTAATGTTTATCCATACATCACACCTTGTATTTGTTTCTAGGTTAACCCCATAATTGTAACTCTATAAATCTTGTAAGGATAAATGTAAATAGAAGGTGTGGTCTTGTATGAAATGAAATACAGCAATTTTCCTTTTCTCAATATTATGTAAATAGAAAAAATAAAACTTCATTATATTGAAAATGCCTATTTTCTAAGCATCCATTGCCATTGCCTCAGTCTTAACTTCAAACCCAAGCCAGTCATGAATGACTTGTGTGTTTTCTTCAAAAAAAAAAAAAAAAATCAAAAACTAAAAAACATGAAATTGTGACTTGAAATATTTGGTGTTTATTTGTGTTTTAACATTTTAAAATTATTTTTTTTTATTTAGAACTTTTCTTTTTATTTTCATTCATTTTTCATTTTATTTTCATTTTGGTGCTTAGTATTCCCCCCACCCACCCACTTTCCTTTTCTCTTGTATTCTGGATAAACTCATTTTGTTGTTTTTTTTTTTTATTTTTTTTTTTATTTTGTGTTGTTTTTTTATTTTGTGTTGTTTTTTTATTTTGTGTTGTTTTTTATTTTGTGTTGTTTTTTATTTTGTGTTGTTTTTTATTTTGTGTTGTTTTTTATTTTGTTTTTTATTTTGTGTTATTTTTTATTTTGTGTTATTTTTTATTTTGTTTTTTATTTTGTGTTATTTTTTATTTTATTTTTTTATTTTGTTTTTTATTTTTTTGTGATTTTGTTTTTTTTTACATTTTGTGCTTTGATTATTTTGTGTGTTTGTTATTTTGTTTTTATTATTTTGTGCTTTTTTTATTAATTTGGTTTGATTTTGTTATTGCTAAATATGATTTGAATTTTTTTTATACTAATTCTCAAAGAAATGGTCAAAAATTCCTTTCAATCACTTGAGATTTTCTGTGATTTATATATCTCTCTTAGAATGCATGAAATTTAATCTGTTTAATTAGAATTGCTGTTTGGGTTGTTGTGTCTATGATGGAACCAAACTATATTCTTTAGTGTTATGGTATTCTTTGAATTGCCTGTTGAACACAATGCCAATGACATTAATTAATGCATCTCCTCTTCAGGAGCCTGCAAACGGACAGTGTATTCTCAAAAATCAATACAAGACTATTTTCTCCTTTCTTCATTTTCCAAATTTCTGTGTGTCCTTCACATTTGTTGAACCAATCAAAAGAGGCAAAGTTTCTTACTGACTTCAACAGTGTCATGATATTGACTTGAAGAATCATGGGATTTTATTCAGAAGCATAATTTTACTTAATTTGAATTAAATTTATTTTAATAAATATTTTTCAACTCTGCCCTTTTTGCATTTTAGAAAAGATAGCTAGAATAAAATATATCCCCTTATATGTAATGTTTTAGACTACATAGGAGTATCTGTCTATATTTCTGAGATGCGGTATTATGTACATTATTCGGACTATTGTCCTCATCTTTGTCACCATATTTATTACATTTCAGCCGTTGTACACTCCGGCCTTCTTCAGGTGGTTGGAATGTCGAATTGAACCCTTTATTTCACTCACTGGGGTAGACTGTTCTAGTTCCAATAATTAATGTTTAATGGATGTCAGTTATCAGTTATTTGCTGTGCCATGTGACCTTGAGGATAAAGGCGTTGGTTAGATCCAGTGACAGGACCCAAAGAGTGTGAGTTCAATACCTGGTTAAGGCAGTGGAGAACTTTCAGAGGGAAATTAACAGGAGATAACTGATAACTGACATCCATCAAACATGGCATGTGGAACTAGAACAGTCTACCCCAGTGAGTGAAATAAAGGGTTCAGTTCGACATTCCAACCACCTGAAGAAGGCAGGAGTGTACAGCGGCCAAAACGTTGTAATACATATGGCGACAAAGATGAGGACAATAGTCCGAATAATGTAAATAATGTTCATAGGAGTAGTTTAACCGAATACCATAAATTGCTATAAAACCAAAATATTAACCTATATACTCAAGTTCTGTTTTTCGATAGCCTCATAAGATTGAGACTTTCATATGGATCCCATGCATAGTGTCAGACACATTTAGAAATATTTAAATTGTCAATTGTATATAACTTCTTCCTCAGATTAATGGTTTAAAATGGCTTTTAGTGAATAAAGCATGTAGGTCTTAGTGATGACCATTCTTCTTCAAACCTTGTGGATTAATGTTATAGAATCACAAAGAACTGTACTGAAAAATAGAAATCACATCACTTGAGGACTTACAGCAACAGCTAAAATATATAGCACATGTAACTTGAAGAGAGAATGACATAATATTACAATTACCATTCTCTGACATTTCTCTAGTAGACTTTGTATTATATAATCCTGGAATATCTTTTCACTTTTGTGGAGTAATTAGCCATGGTTAAGTGTAATAGACAAAAGGCTCAACAAACAGAATTGATAAAGTCCTCAAACAATAAGAAAAAGAAGAAAAGAAGAGGACAAAATGATACTAAGCAAACTATATATGCAAGATAAAACTAGGCAAAGTAACAGTAACAAATTAAAAAAATTTTAGTAAGCATAATGTGCACACAAAACGGATACAGTCAAATGATTGTAGTTATTTGCACTATTTACATAGTTCAGACTATTGTCCTCATCTTTGTTGCTATATTCAAACATTTCAGCCATTATGCACTCGGGCCATCTTCAGATGATTAGAATTTTCTCAAGGACACATGGTCCAGTGGTTAAAAGCGTTGGTTGAATCCAGTGACTTGATCCAAAAAGTTGTGACTTCAATACCTCGTTACTGCAGAAGGTAACAAAAACTTTAAGAGTTTAAGTTCGTGGGAGATAACTGAGACATCTGGAAGAGGCATAGCATGTGGAACTAGAACCTTCTACCCTAGTGAATGAAATAAAGGGTTCAGTTTGAAATTCCAATCCCCTGAAGAAGGCCAGAGCAAACAAGAGTCGAAACATTATGAATATGGCAACAAAGATGATGGCAACAGTCCAAGCAGTGTAAATAATTGCAGTACCTCATCTCAGAAATATAGACAGAAAGTGATTGCAGTGTTTTAACTTCAAGACAAGAAAGAACAAAAATAAGGCAGATGAGATTGAGAAGTGGCTCATTTTTATTGGTTAAGAAGAATCCTAGTATGCTTCTGTAGGATTTGTCTAAATTGAGAGAGGGGATGTTTTTAACAGTCATTCCCTATTAGATTGAGACCAACAACTTAACCCAAACAGTCATCTGATCAATTCATTTGTTTATCGGTTTTAGCTTTTCTCATTGTTTTGCTTTTGATGAAGGATTAAAAATTTCTTTTAAAGTATCCACTTATAAGCAAAATTCTAAATATGTTTATAATGTAAAGTTGGTTATAACAATTTATTTTCATAACAGACACTAATAGCCTTGGAAAAGGCATGAATCTTTCCTTTGCTATAGAGCTGTCTGGCCTTGAGAGGGAAAACAAGTATAGCGGATCAGATCTGAATTTAAAACAAGTCAGAAGAGTGATGTGCTATCTAGACTTGGATTCACCTGTTGCTACTGTAACTGTATATATATATATATATATATATATATATATATATATATATATATATATATATATATATACATACAAATAGGAAATGTTTGTCAATTTAACATGTTTCACTTTTATTAAAGCTTCATCAGAGATTGAGAAAAAAACAAAAGGACAGAAATTTGGTATTTTCAATTTTGTTTGGGTTGATTCTCATTAGTCAGTTATGTATCATGTGCATTAAAAGCATAATTTACAAACTTACATACATATAGAATTATCTACAGTTTTGATGCATGTTATTCATAATTGGCCAATGATTTTCAAAAACACCATTTATTATATCATCATCACAACGGAATGCATATTTTATTGCAGGTACAATAAGTTTGTCTTTCTAATTTACTCTGAAGATGATCTTGGAAAAGATTGAAAGTACTTGGGTTAGAAAAATTTATGGTGCCTTCCTTGATGAATTTCATATTAACATCAAGAAACTGATTTGAAACTGGAAGGGTCATTATAAAAATAGATATATGGCTGAATTATTCAATGAAACATGTTTGAATGAAGATATGCTGCCTACATACATATACACATACATATATATATATATATATATATATATATATATATATATAAGGTGTTGTAACTATTTACACAATGGATATAGTAATAAAGATTAAAAAACAGTCCAAACAAAATTGTGTGTGTGTGTATATATATATATATGTGTGTGTGTGTCTCAATGGCCCAGCAATGAGTCATGTGATACATGTCTGTATACTATGCTTCATTCACATACATTTCTGTGTTCTAAATTTCTATATATAAGCATTGGGTTCTCCATGCTATCTTTTGTTTATTATTTTGTTTATTAATGACTTAAACTCCTATGATAAATTGTAAGTAACCCAATTGGTTACTCTTCTGCTTTATATATAATGGCTGCTGCACATGTATAAAGATAATGACATTTTAAAATGGATTTACTTTCTATTGCATGGCCAATATAAAATCTATTCATTTTTTTTTAAGTGAATTAAACCATACACTTTGGTTTACTGTCAAAATTTTTCTCTTAAAATTTGTCAAATCGACATTTGCTTGCTTTCTACTGATTTATTGATGCTTCACAGGAAAGGCTTTTAAGGCCTTTATCTAGAATTGTATTTTAGTTATAGTTGGTCAAGTTAGTAATTGACTAAATTGATTCTCTGCATCTGTCTTGTGGATTTACTGATAGCTTAAAAGCAGTATTTATTTTCCAAGTTAGTACTTTGGAGTGGATACTCTTATTTCTTTTTCTTTTTTGCACAAGGAATAAACTCTAAAGTGGTGCCAAGGTTTTTAAATCCTAACAAACTACACGCACTTCTTACTGTTTTTGAAAGCAAAAGAATCATTTGCTAGCAATTAAATTATTTTGTATCAACTGTTGGCAACTTCATGTTGCTTTTAATGTTTATAAGATAGCATAAATCATTTGGGCTTTCAAAATATATATCAAGATATAGTTTTTGTATTCTGTAATTGGCAAGACCACTGATTAGGAAGTTTGGAGGAGCATGGAACCACCTCTTAATTGCTGTTGTTCCCAGCTCCACCCTGACCCAGTGTGGTAACACCTGTTAGGGTCCAAGTTATATGCAAATAGTGAAAATCCAAACTGGGGTCTAAAAACTGAAAGTATAGATTTAAAAAAAAAAAAAAAAAGTTACCATCTTTATGAAAAGAAAAATTACTCAAGCTCCCGAGAAAATTAAATTTTGACCTTAAATGACCCATAAGGAGTTGATATGCTGTTAAAGAAACAAACTATTCTTCAATTAAGAATTCATTACATATTATGCAGCATTTCTGTAACAACTACAAAAGATGGCCACTATTGCTACATCTGCACAAGAGAATGTAAGACCCTATCAGAACTAAAAAGCCACATCTGTACTACATTATTTGAAATCAATCTTCAGCCATCAATATTGGGAATACCAGTCAAAATTAATTATTAACAGTCTAAAAATTTTGAATTATATTATAACTAAATATTCAATTTGTTTGCCATATTGATCAGTAAAATTTCTTGCATTTTGAAACTGAAGCACCTAATGTAACATCTTTCTATATTTGCTGCTATTTTAAGATGTTTCTATTTGTAACATTTTAAGCTTTATTTGGAAAATGAGCATCTTTGTGTATTACAGCCTTAATTTAGAGGGTCTTCTATGTACAGTGTCACTTTAGAATGTGGGCAATCATGGGTCTCCAGAACTTTTACCCTTAATAATGTTTATCTTTTTAATATCCTTCCCACTGCAAAATGGATAAAAAAAGGGAAACATAAAATTTCATTTGTCTGAACAAAGCTTTGAGTTTCTTTATTAATTAATCCTTTACTGGGTGTTTCCCTTCATGGTACCAGTCAATTTGAACTTTAAAAAATTTCTTTTATTACAATGAAAATATTATGGGATGCGAGGTTTTAAGAAAATGGAAATTATTTATAATTTTTTCAATTAGTCCCTCACCAAAAAGAAAAAAAAACTGGTAATTTAAGATTGTATCTGAATTTTGCTACAAGGTGGCAAAATTCAATTAATTAGATATTTGCAAGTTTCTAATGTTTCTTCAAAAATCCACAGGATAAAAATTCAGATTGGTTCCTGTCTTCTTGATACAATGTCTAATTTAGTATATTTTCCATTTCATGTTCTTTGTTCACTTCTATAAAATATCCAATACAACACCTTTTAACTTCTAAAGTGAGAAGAACAGTAGATGCTTTTTTCTATTCCTAAACATTTGTGGCTATTTCCCATAATTCCTTCTACTTTCTCCACGCTTCATACATATCCGCATTTAGTAGAGGTGCTACCAAATCATTTGAAGCATTTCTTTTAACAGATATATTTTCTGCTTTTAATTTTTATTACATCAATATAACAAAGTAAGCAACATATGACTTGCCAAAAAAAAAAAAAAAAATTTAAAGCTTTCTACTTTTAAAAAAAGAAAATACATTTTTTTCCTCCAGAGAAAAATGCTATCACTGTTCTTTCTCATGTATAATATCAGCTTCATTGGAATTTTCAGCAGATTTATTTTTATACCATGTGTATCTATTAAATGTGGTCATGAAAACTTAAATGTTATTCACAAATTTCAGCAGATATATTTCCTTTTAACTACACTTGGCTACCAATATAAAACAGACAAGTGGTAGATTCCAGACTCAATTGGTGCACAAGAAAAACTAATCCATAAAGTAAGATTTTGTAGTAAACTTGGACCTTCCTGCCCACAAATAAGAGTATCAAAAGAAAAGTTTATTCTAAAAAGTTATTAGAATTGTAATGAAACCTAAACATGATGAAAGTGAATTTATTTTATTTTTTGTTCTTGAGCATTATGAAGTATTTATCATTTACCAATTTATAAAGAAATAAAATATGAAAACTATTTTTATTCATAAATTTATAAATATTAAATTATAAATTATTACAATATGTAAACTGTAAGAAAAACTTTCTTATTTATCATTTTATAATGTTAACATTTTTTGTTTTACTAACCATTCTAATAAACAATAGTGTAAACCATTCCAATAAAACAATAGACAATCTAATAAAGTGTTTATTACTTTTGTTGTAAATTCTTAAGAACAACGAAACTGTATAAATCACTTTCATATGTTTAGATTTTATTAAAATTGTAATCATCACTTTTATGAACATAACTGAGGAGTGGAGGTAGTTAAAATAATAGCGGTGTCAAGGGAAATACCATCTTTTTCATATTCTCTATGAAGGTCCAAGTTTTCTGATTCTGCTCTTATCTTTTATAGGTTGACAGGGGCAGACAACCAATACTGTCTTTTGGTCCAGACCCATAACCCATGTTAACAATTTCTGCAATTAGATATCAACCAACCATTGAGAATAAAGCATTTTTCCCTCTGCATTTTTCTTCTGTCTTAATTAACCATTGTTCCAATGATGGTTGTAACTGTTCAGGGTAGATTTGCATTGTAACCTAAGCCTAAATGTTTTTAAAGTGAGAGAAACTGTCCTGCTCTGCTTCCCTGGTCTTTATTTTCAGTGTTACTATGAGACCTCACAATCGGTGGCATTTTTGACTGCAGGAATTGCCTGATCTACCCTCTAGGCTCTTTACTCTTCTTTTGGAATTGGTTCTTTGTTATTAGGTTGGTGCAAAAATAATGTCGTTTTCTCACATATGTTACTATGTGAGAAAATGACATTACTTTTTTTACCAACCAAGTGTAGAGAGCCTATTCTGCCTTTGCTATTTACCCTAAAAAATGGATTCATGCCTTTCCTTAGGAAATTGGTTTGAAGTAAACACAAATAGCCTTGGTTGAAACATAAACTTAGTTCACCAATTCTGTTTTTATTCTAGTGTCTGTTACACCACTCTGCACCTCCCTAAGAATATTTCATTATCTGTCTATATTTCTAAGAAGAGGTATTGTAATTATTTACAGTATTTATATTGTCCAGACTATTGTCCTCATCTTTGTTGTCATATTCATGACATTTTGGCCATTGTACACTCTGCCTTTATACTAGAACAATCTACACCAGTGGACAAAATAAAGGGTTTGGTTTGAAATTCCAATCCGCCGAAGAATACCAATGACTGAAATGTTGTGAATATGTCAACAAAGATGAGGACAATAGTCTGAGCAATCTTAATAAATCTTTTGGTTCTGCTTTCTATAACTGGTAGAATCTGACAAGGCTATTAAAACTACACATCTATTTTCACTTACCATAATTTCTAAGCCTCCAACCGAGACGACAACATATCTTAAGCTTCAGAGCTGGCACAAAATAAAAATGATTACTGATAGCTTTACCCTAATGTGATACTGAGACAGATGTCTTAAACTGGATCATCATGATTCGACATGTTTGTAAGGTTACTCAGCACCTAACCAGTTCTATTCACATATCTAGGTTGAAAGTTGGAGAGGTATTCATTCATGTGTAGCCTATCTTGAGCAAGTACACCTGGCTGAGACCATCCCTCTTTAGATCAGACTACAGTCAATGTCCTCCAACTTGTAGGCTTACCTTGATCCTGGACACATAGACATTGATCCCATCAGGGGAGCTCTTTGCCCTAAATATTGACGTCAGCCTAGGAAGCCCTCCACCCAGCAATATAATGTCATCACTGCACTGGCTACATACATAACTATGGACTCCAGTCTGCCTTATTGTGCTAGATGGTCATTGAAACTACAAGAAGGTTTATCCACCCTTTCACAGGTCTTGCTTTTAATCCTACTGTTTTTAATCTAGACACCTTTCTCACAATGCAACAATTAGTACAGTTCTCCATAGAACCAGAAGCACTTGTAGAATGATCTGGCAATAAACTCGAGCAGTTCCAGCCAAACTGACTTATATGGTAAGACTATATATATATATATATATTTAATCTTAGGAAAATACAAACAAGGATGGTTTACTCATAAAAAATTCTACAAAACTACAGATAAGTTTTTCTTATTTTATTTTCCATGATAGGGAAGGAAGCTGTCAGAATTAGCCTTCCTTGATTAAATTTTATTTTAATATGTATGTAATTAAAAAATGTACCTTTTATATATATATATATATATATATATATATATATAAAAAACCATATAAAATAAAATTTGCATTTAACTTTTTTAAAAATTAGATTCTCTGCTTTCATTTATCCAGGTATTAAACGGCTTCAGGGCAATGCTTACATCGCAGCCTTTCCACTTCATGCGGTAAGATTTTGAATTTTCCCTCATTTACTATAATTCGTAGCATATAAGACCACCACTCCACACTTCATTTATTTTATGTACTAATGTTTACTTTATACAAGGCCCAAGAGCCACTCAATAGAGAGGGTTACTGTATGGTGTTGTATAAGCATAAGAGAAAAGAAAAGTCTATATGGGAATAGATAACTGTTAACTCATTGAACATTCAAAGCAAGGGGCCTCTTTGAGAGAATACCCATTCAAATGATAGACAAAATTTCAGGGTCTGCCTACTGATGATAGAACATTACAAATTACTATAACAGACAGCATAAAAAAACCCTACCCACCTTTTTGTTTTTTCATAAAGAAAATAACTTTAAAAAAATTCTCTATCAGGTTTAATTTGTGAAATTAAAGTATATCTGGTACGCTAATGTCTATTAACATACTGTTGATTACTAGTAATTGTATTTAGCCTATGTTGTTAAATGTAAATAGTTGGCACTTCTCATATACCAATAAATATCATAATGACTTCTATAACAAGAATAGTGGTTTGTTTTAAACTGAAGCAATAATGGAAATACAATTTTAATTTTTAATACTTGGGTCCACAAATCTTTAACAATAACTAGCTTACTTCACACCATGACTCTTAAGAACAAGTCTTGTATAAGAACTGAGTAATTATGCTGATGGCAAAACAATTTTCCCCTCTGTTAGTAGCAGGTCCAAAAAAGTAAAAATGACAGCTGCTGTTGAAAATGACTTCCAATCAGTGTTTAACTGAGTGAAGAAATTACTTGTAAAATTTTAACACCTCCAAAACAAAACTGCTATCATTTAATCATGGTAGAGAATCTTTTCTGCTTTCTATCAGCATGGCTGATGCTAACCTCTAGGAGAGAAAATCTTTGCATCAACTTTGGCTCATGTTTTCCACTTACATGAAGTAGAGTTATTAGATTGAATCAATTGCTTGGTCTACTGCTATGATAGTTGGTTCCCAGACAATTTTTCTCATCAGAATCCTTTTTGCACATTTATAAATCTACCATTCGTCTGTTCATTGCATATTGCTGCCAATCTAGTCTAGTGCTCCTGCTATATATAATAAAATTCTTTAAAAAAAATCCAAAGAAGAGTCTGTAATGTAACCAATCGTGTCATAGCTTCCCTCTGTCTTTTCTACAAATATTTTAATGATTTTTGATGTGCTTTGATCCCTTGACTGCATGGATTTAAGCATGCTACTAGACTTTACTGTAGAAATAGATGTAACTGTATGTTCTATTCTAATAGTTTTTCTCACACTTCTCATCTGTGGATCTCTCTTTTGCCTTCTTGCTTCTCTGCCACTCACAATCTTCAAATAATTAAATTCAGTACCAGTCACCATCTTCTGTCTTTTTGAACCCTGTTCTTTTATTGTCCTTTCTCCACTGAAGTTTTCTCATTCTCTTTTACTCCCAGTAAACTTTTGCCTCTCAGTGGCATTATCATCTTGCTTGGAGTGAAATGATTTAAAAGAAAACTGATGCAACACACGATTATGAGCACAAAAATCTGATCTGCCTCTAAAAATCAGTATTCAAAATCTTTTTCTTTTTTCCTGTTTGGGCTCAAAATCTAACAATTGATGTTGGTAAGTAATATTCAATCAACATATTCTGCCATAAGCTGTCTTCTGTGCATTTATATGTTATAATATATGGAAATACGAAACTTGTCTGGAAAAGATTTTAAATGAAATCAATGTTTAAATTCAATATAAGCTATTTTTATCACCTTGTTGAGGATGGCACAAGACCAAATAAAATAGAGCGCTTGTGTTAAGCGTGCCTAAAAACTCAGTATTTCAAATCCTGACTTCTGGAACCCATAACAAATACATAACTCTCAGCCTATACAACTCTATGAACAAAACTGAACTTAACAAAAGGCTACATTAGTTGACCTTTTGAGTGGATCATGCCATGCCATGTGTGTTCTTCCTTGAATGTTGTTCTTTCTCTACCAAAGAAATCTAAATGAATTTCTAGACTGAAGGTATGTAACACCCTGATCAAAAGTTAATGGTATATTTAGTCAGTATAAGAAAACAGATGCTACATTTTGATCATAAACAAAATAAGAGAATTGAAACAACAAACTGAGATAATGCCTTCAAAAATCAAGGATGTTTTTATTCCCCCTCAAAGCATACAGTAAGTTTGAAAATTTCAGATTAAATTTAAATCTGTTTACTCTGTAATAGCTATCAGGGGGAAATTTGTATTTGAAAGAAGATTGACTAGCAACATAACTTTCTCTTTGCCTGCTATGTGAGGGCCTTAGGTTTCATTAAGCTAACTTATCCTAACACTGAATTTGTAAAAAAACAAAAAAATACATGCTATTTTAGTCAGCCCCTTCTTGGTATGTTGAAATTTCTCAAAGAAAAAGTTGCTAAGTTAAGTGCATATTTTCACTCTCATTGAACTATTCTTTTTTTTTTTTTTTTTTTTTTTTTGAATAGATTTGCTTTTTTTTTTTTTATCAATTATGTTATTTTAATTTAAAACCACATAGTACCCATAAATAATAAATGCTCTCTGTGACACGTCAGAGTTTTGCAACATTTCACTTAAAAAGCATTGCATTAAATATTTTATATGCTGGAAGAGAGTGGATTGATTTCTCTAGTGAAAACAATTTAATTAATTGTGGTCTTGTATTCCCCACTGGCTAGGAATTTACTGTCATAAATATGGCTGATGAGATATTGTATACAACATTTTTTTTTTAATCATTTCACTCCAAGCAAGACACAAGGGGGTTACAGGGAATGAAAGCGAATGAGAAGATTTTACTGAGGAAAAAGACAAAGGAACAGGATTCAGGTAGACAGAAGACAACTATCTTGCAGGATTTGAATTTTTGAAGATTGTAAGTGTCAAGGTAGAAAGAAATTGGAAGGAGTTTCATGGGTGAGAAAAGAAAATATTAGAATAGAACTGACAGTTGCATCTTTTGCTAGTTCAATTGTAAAATGATGAAACCTAGTTGCTAGTCTAGTAGTATGCTTAAATTCATACAATCAGAACATTTGCTATGAAAATATTTATACAAAAGACAGAGGAAAGCCACATCACATCAGTGAGAAATTGACTGAAGTTGAGATGCCAGGTCATGATCGATTACATTACAAAACATTCTTTGAATTTTGTCAAGAATCCCAGGCCATATAATAAGAGCACCAGACTAGATATGGCAGCAATATTCAAAGCATGGACAAAAGGTAAATTTATATATGTGCAAGAAGGATTCTGATGAGAAATTTGGATGGCACGACACAGTGAACCAACTTTCTTAGCAGTAGACTTAGCAATTGTCTCTATCTAATTACTCTACTTCATGTCAATGAAAAACGTGAGCCCAAGAAGGCACAAATTTGATTTTTTTTTTTTTTTTTTTTTTTTTTTTCATTTTAAACAGAAGGACAGATAACATGTTAATTTTCTTTTTTGTCCATATTTATTGAAGTCATTACTTTCAATAATGTTATAATTTTTTTGAATAGGTTCATATCTATAAATTATCAAATCCAGTGAAGTTTACTTTACATTTATTATAGCTGAGCTAAAATTTATTTTTTAAATGTCTTCCTAAAATCATCAGTTGATTTTGAATGGTTCTGTCCCCTCCTTTCGCTATCCACCTCTGAATGTTCACTCTCCTTTCGCTGTCCACCTCTGAATGTTCTCTCTCCTTTCGCTGTCCACCTCTGAATGTTCTCTCTCCTTTCGCTGTCCACCTCTGAATGTTCTCTCTCCTTTCGCTGTCCACCTCTGAATGTTCTCTCTCCTTTCGCTGTCCACCTCTGAATGTTCTCTCTTTGCAACAGTCATTCCTCACCTCTGATATGTGCCTCTAATGGGATCATTCCTTTCATCTTCCCTTCACTTGGTCTAAATCTCACTTCCCAAACTCAAATGGGACACATATATTTGTGCCATTACAAAAGATGCTGGAAGAATCACTCCAGAAAATTGATAACTCCTGCAGTCAGGCTTTATCTTTACGAGAGTTAAATCCATCCAAGAATGGAGTATTGCTGTTGTATCTGGGCTGGTGCCCTAGTTCACACTGTCCAGCCCCGACAAAATAATTTTATAGAACACCTGAGTGAGTGCTTCTCTGAGAACTACAATTTTGCTCTCTTCAAGTTCAGTATCAACTAATATTCATGATACACATCCTAATAATATACACTCTTTACTTTCACCCTTACAACAGTCTTACTCAGTCTAACCCTCTACTGTGTGTGGCTTTTGGGCCTTTTATTGGATGAACTAACAGTTTAAAACAAAACAATAATGAAAGAACATTTTTTTTTCTCTTCTGCTAACTCTCTGATGTCAGTGTTCTCTCATGTTGAATAGATGTCACTTTCAGACATTGGTCTAAATAGTGTTTAACCTTGAATGTTAACTGTGGCCATAAGGATAGCTTTTGCTATAATCTCAGATCAGCAAGTCTGAAACTGAGAGATAAATCATGACTCCCTCTCTTTCAGACCCATGCTAGTGCATAAGTTATATCTTTGATACTTCATTTCACAAGAAGGTGGAGACAAAGCTCATTGAAGGCCTAGCTTTTTACTGTTTTTATTGATTTTGGTGGTAGTGAATATTTGTATATATTGTGGGGTAACTAGTACACCTCCATGACAATATGAACTAGTCCATAACTATAAAGAGCTCCACATCAGAGAAAAAAAGTAATACAGGTGTAACAGCAAGTTGCAGAAGCATTTACCTACATTATAAGTGCTATGAAGTACATTATAACAGTAGTGATGAGGGATTCAAAACTCAGGTGATTTATAACCATTGTGATGAGGAGTTGGAACTCTTATGACTTATAACAGTAATTAAAATTCAGGAACTCATACAAATTGTAACTGGAGTTATTAGGTTGGTGCAAAAATAATGTCGTTTTTTGATGTTCACCTTCAAAAGAAAAACAACATTATTTTTGCACCAACCTAATATAAGGATTTTGGAGACTCATACTGGAAAAGAAAAAATATATTTGTTGCTTCAGGAACAAGGATATGATGACAACAAGAATTTTAACCACATTGGTTTAAAAAACCAAATATTTTTTTGTTGTGTAAAAAAAAAAAAAGAAGTTTTTCTCTTGGGTGTAGTAAAAAGAACATTCTTGCTAATATGGAGCAAATTTTGGGTTCAATAGTTGAAATTCAAAAACAAAAATGGCAACAATAAAAATCAACAGTTGCTAGAACTACAAAAACAAGAGTTGTTAGATACAATTCTGAAGAAAACAAAAGATTTTTCAACATCACTTACGCCAGAAGCTGTCCAAAACACCAAATCAGAATTTGTATACAATCCTGACGAGAGACTGATTTTTTTCCTGTGTATTTTTGTAGATATGGATAAATATTCTGTCAGGAATGTAGCGACTGGGAGGATGAGAGAAAAACGAGATTGTTGTTGAGGAAAATAGCTCTGATAGGGCATGAAAAATATTGCAACTACATTTTACCAAAAAAAGATGAAATCTGGTTTGAAAACATGGTAACACATTCTGACAAACATCTTTAATGACAAGAGCTCTCTTTAATGTTCGTTGAAGGTGCATGAATCTAACTAAAAAAGAGGATAAAGATTTTGTCATGTATGCTGGTATCATCAACAAAGAATGTGAAAAGTTTCGAATAAAGAAAACATTCAAAGAGTTAATTTTCCTTCAAAGTTTAACAGCTGGAAAAGATACTGAAATATGAGTGATAATTTTAACGGAAATTGAACAAAACAGTAATATTACACTGCAAGAAATATTAGGTTGGTGCAAAAATAATGTCGGTTTCTCACATAGTAACATATGTGAGAAAACGACATTATTTTTGCACCAACCTAATAGCAGACGATTACCAGACAATTCTAAGTCTGTCCAAAAAAAGAAATGTGCATTGGTACAAGCAAAGGAAAAATGTACAAAAGAGAGAATAAATCCTTGTTTCAGATGTGGTAAATTACATTTTGGAAAAGGCTGTCCCTTTAAAAAATACAGAATGTTATAAGTGTGATAAAAGAGGACATATAAAGTCACACTACAAAAGCAAACCAAGCAAAAATTTCTCACAGGAAGAAGTTCGTACACAGCATTGCGATGGAAAAAATTCTCGCAGAAAACTAAAGGAAATTTGTGAATATGAAAACAAATAACGTGAGCGTGAAAATACTACTGGACACTGGGGTGATATTTCAATAATCAGTGAAACCACATGGAAGGAGATTGGAAGTCCTTCATTAAAAAGTTGTGATTTCAGTTTCTGGTGAAAATTTTTTTTTTTTTTTTTTTTCCTGAGAAATGACTTGTAATGTCTCATTCTGTAATAAGCATGCAAAAACTAAAGCTTATGTATTAAAAGAAATGCTCAAAATTTATGCAGTACTGTCTGGTTGAAACTATTTGAACTTTGGGATTTACCAATAAATGTTTATTGTAAAAACATAAGTAGACAAGCAACCAATTTAAAAAGTCAGTGCCAAAATTTTATAAAAAGATATAAAAATAAAAATTATAAAATAAAAAGCTCCAGGTCAGATAAAAAAAAAAAGAAGTCGTTTGTTGTCAGTCTTCATACTAAGTAATACAGGCGTCATGGCAAATTGCCAAAGCATTACCTATATTATAAGCACTATGAAGTGCATTATAACAGTATAAATGTACAATTTGCTGGAATAGTGTCATTAAATCTGAATAGAGCTATTAACAAAAAGTTTATGCAATAAAATCTTCCTTGAAAAGTAATAAAATATTTATATTACAGCAGTTTACTGTAACTTTATTCTACAAAAACATGAGCATAAGAATTGATTTTCAGTTTTTACTGTTCCTCTCTTCATTTCTTAAGCAATTTATACTGCAGCTCAGAAACCATTTACATTTTTTTTTTTAACCCTGTGGCTAATTTTCTTCATTCAGCTGTTTCAGAATTACTTAATTTATGTAGATTTGATTATATAGAGTTCTGAAAAATTCTCAGTTTGACTACCTTTTAAAATACAGTGGAGTAATGGCTCAAATTGAAGAATTAATTCAAATTCCAGTCAAATCTATTATATACACTTACGTGCTAATACCCTTTTGAAAGATATGAATTCGCTTTTTCTCTCCCCCGCCTATGGGTAAATATTGGGACAGACGGGGGTTCTATAGCCTTTGATGGCAACTGGTCTACTGCAGAAAGAAATGACAATCTACTGCAAGGAAGAAATCTGCCTCATCAGTCATGTATCAAAAGATACATAATCACCTAACTGAATCAAATGATAAAACATTAAAATTTATTTTAGAATCACTTTTTTCTCAGGTGGCAAACTTTTCATCACCCCTCTTTTGTGTGTGCATATATATATATATATATATATATATATATATATATATATATATAAATATATATATAATGTTTCACTTTTATTAAAGCTTCATCAGAGAATAACATATGGAGAAAAAGAAAGAAATTCTGGTATTTTTTATTTTTGCATTATTTGATTTTCATTGGTCAATCAGGCTTCATGTGCATATACCTTGTTAAACAATCTATAATTTATAGCCTTCCAAATTGAAAGGAGATGATGTGTCCTTTTGAAGTTTCAAGAAATTAAGATTCCAAGCCTGACTGAAAAGCCATAAATATTGCTTTATGTATGTAAGTGTATAATAATTCCAGTTTGTTTATGTGCGATTAAGATGATATTCATAATTGTGTATGTGTGTGTATCTAGGAGACATGTGTTTGGCAGTGTTTTACATGTTGATTTGGGAAGGTTTTTACATACACACTATTTGTTTTAGATAAACATCGTAGATCTTTTAAGAATGGATTCAATAAAGATTGGTGAATTAATATAATGTTTTTGACACTTTTTTATTTGGTAGACTATAAGTACATATATTTATAAATATTTATAGAGAACATTATTCTTTATGCCAAAAGTATTTTGAAGGATTACTTATGAATATTCTACCCACCATAAACACACATCAAAAATATATTACATCATGAATCTTTATTGAATCCATTCTTAAAGAATCTAATATATGTTTATTTAAAACAAATGGTGTGTACATGAAAACTTTCCCAAATCAGCATGTGAAAAACCACTAGACATAAACACAGACGCACACAAGTATACATTATCATCTGAATTCCACATGGACAAACTAGAATTATTATACACTTACATGCATAAAGCAATATTTACAGTATTTCAGTCAGACTTAGAATCCATTAATTTCTTGGAACTTCAAATGGATGCATCATCTCTCCTTGAATTCAGAACACCATAAATTATATTAATGTTTGTTTAATAAGTCATATGCACATAAAACCGGATTAACCAATGAACATAAAAATGCTAGAATTTGTTTCATTTTTTTTTTCTTCATATCTCATTCTCTAATGGAGTTTTAAAATATATATATATATATATTAGAAGTCTGGTTGGATCAATAGCATAAAATTTACACAAGTAAATGCAATAACAACTACCAACAATAAAATAAAAATATTAACAAACAACACTATAAAATAGCCACAAAACTGTACCTGGATCCACAATCATTTCCACTCAATAGCCCCTAAAATAATAACCATTACCACCCATCCAAATAACCTTTAGACTAATACAGTAGGCCTACTCATAATGCATCACTGACCATTTATATAAATAGCATTTAAGCATGAAAAAGACTGTCACTGCTGAGTGTTGTCTGCAATGTCCACTTTTATAATAAATTATATAATGTATTAGTATTTTTTAACATCAAAAACCGACATTATTTTTGCACCAACCTAATATGTATATATTTACTCCATTTTTTTTTTAATTTTCTTTATTTAGTAAAAAACAAATACTCAATCTTTATTTTATGAATGATGTTGTATTTTTTTTTTTTTTTTTTTACAGGGTCCATATAAATCTGACCACTCTATTTATGCAAGTGGTGCCTTAAATGACAGACATGTAAGTTATCTTTCTTATTTTGAATACTAACCAACTACTATTCAATTCTTACTGGCTGTATTCTTGTAAAAGAAAAGTGCATGCAAAATATACACACACACAAAAGATCTGTCTGGAAGAAATTCTTTTCTTTTTTGGAACACCAAAAATAGACTAATTGGGACAATGGTACCATAGTCTTTTTCAAAGTGCTCTCCTTGGGACTTTCCTCATTTATTCCAGCATCCCTTTCACCTTTCAAAACAGTCTTCAGAATCACCATTAGCTGCCTCATTGTGTTGTGTTCTCCCTAATCTGTCTAATTTCAATTCCACTGTTAACTTTGAGGATGAACAAGAAGTCATAGAGAACCTGAGTTATGTGATGTTTTCAAAAAATAAAAACAACTCTGCCATAATATATTTTGTGATTTTGGTGGTCGCATAGAACACAAGCTCAGTAATAATGTCACATTACTGATTTAGTAACCCTATAGAAGAATATCTGTTTACAAATATATATAAGGTCTTCTCTGATTGGTTGCCAAGTTACACCAACACTGCATAACTGGTTCTCAAGATAATCAAAATGACTTGTTACTTTTCGGAGAGACTGGTTCTCAAAATGACTGGTTAATTTCCAGAGAGACTGTCTATGTGCATATATAAAGTGTGCATGTATGTAAAAATGTATACTGTAGTAGCAAAGGGTAACTTGGCATATAGATCATGCAGGCCAAGCGGCAAATGCAGCAGTGGAAAATTATCTACCCTCTTCATCTGTGAACGTGATATAAACTAATTTTAAGGTGAGAAAATGCACTTCTACCAACAGGCCATGTTTCAGGCTTGATATCCCTCTCCACTGGACTTGATATAGCCACCATTAGTAATACCCTGATGATAGGACTGCCATGATGACCATTATTGGTTACAAGAGAAAAATAATAAAACCTCCAAATAATGAGATATTTAATATTTATTTGTAAATCAGTTAACTTCTTTGTTTCTTTTTGTCAAATTCCTTGATCACTTTGGTATAAAATGTATCAACACCATGCTCTAACTTCATCTTTTTCAAAAGGTCTTTATTCATCAAAATGAAGACCAAATTACTCAATCTCTCTTCACTTTGAGAACACCACATAATTATTTACTTGCTTTAATAAAAAAAATGATCTCTCATAGTAAGCAGAATCACATAATTTGGTTACTTCAGCCAGAATTTAGTTTTTGGTTCAAGTTCCTGTATTATGCCTGCAACTTCTTGGATGCTTGCATTGCAAAATCTGCAGCAGAAACTGATATCAGCCCACATTTCAAACTATTCAAATCCAATATGTTTTTATAGACATTCAAAGATGAAAATGCTTTCATGAGAAATTTTTTCTGATAAGTATGAAAAAAAACAACTTTGGATTCAACAAAACTGAGCTCTCCCATTGTTTTAGATCTTTGATCAATGTGAACAATAGCGTCATCCAAAATCCTATTCAACAAAAAATGGCTTCCGGCTCTTGATGTTGATGATGCTTCTCTGGTTGTTCTGCAACAGCATCCAGAACCTGGCAGTAAAATTCCTCAAATTTGTCCATCATATTAAGCAATTGAATTTTTTTTTTAACTTCTCAACCTCAAAAATACACCTTGAAATATCAAGCAAACTTTTTTGAAGAATCAAAAATAGAATCTCTGAGCCACTCAGTATGGTTTCAAAAACCTCTAATAAATATTTAGATTGAAAATCTTCTAGAATTGCAAAGAATCACCTTGCCTATGTTAATTCTGAAGCACTCTGAATTTTCTAATATGGTTGGAAATTACTCAGAAAACACAGTAATTTTGTCAGTCAAAATGGATAGTCGCCGAGATGATTAATTTTAATGTATCTCTAGTATCTTTTGGAAATCACCTTCCAACAATTTCATCCAGTAGTGCTGTTCAAAAAAGTTGAAATTCCTTTCAATGTTTGGAAGAAAATTCAGTATTCATGGATACTTGAAGTTGATTGAAAGAGCACCAAATTAAGTGACTGTACATAACAATGTACAAATATGACAATCACACTAAAAATCTCCTTTATTCTAGATTGCATGTCATTTTAAATATTTAAAATTAAATTTTAAAGCATTGGAATGTACAAGTGGATGAAAACTTTGTTTTTAATCAGAAAAAGTAAATTTTGCCAGTTGCTCCATTTTCCTCCAAGTGTGAATTGGTCAATAAGAGAATTCTGGGTAGTGGTCACTTGACAGGATCCAGGTCTTAAGAAGGGATCAAGAATACTCTCCATGTTTTAAATCTTTTTAAAACACAGTAAAAACATAACTCTTGATGTGACATTAGAGTTGACAGACATTACTTACAACTCTTCAGTATCAAGAGAAATAAACAGAATCGGCAATAAATCAAACTTGCTGATTGACTAAATACCTATTTCTTGTCTGAATCTCTCAGACATAGAGTCTGAGAGATTCAGACATAAAGTTTTGGCTGCATGAAGCAATACATACACCATCACTTCTGTAGAAAATGTTAAATGCAATAATACAGCTGGAAGGCAAGTAGCAAAAAATTCTGCTTTTCTTTGCCGTTGCACGCTTTTGGGTTTTTTTTTTCTTTCAGTCTCCTTACTCAAAGGGAATAGAACAGAAAGAAAATTATTTCACTGCTTTTTCTTTTCTCACTAAACAAACAGGAACTTTCTCTACTTCAGTCAGTTATGTGCCATGCATGATACATGCTTAGACGATCATGTATCTTTTGATACATGCCTGACGAGGCAGTTTTTTTTTCCACACAGTAGGTTGCCATTTCTTTCTGCGGTAGACCTGTTGCCATCCAAGGCCATAAAACCCAGTCTGCCCTGCTATTAACCCATACCTGGGGGGAGAAGAAGAGGATTTATACCCTTTCCCAAGGGTATTAGCACGTAAGTGAATGTAATGGATTCGACTGGAATTCGAACTCTGCTCTCCGATTCCTCAATCCAAGCTACTATCCATTGCTCCACTGTTACTTATTCTCCTTAAATAACATCACTTGCTTACAATTTATCCTAAGGAATGAGAAATACAAAAATATCACAAATACAATGAGGATAGTGAAAATTATCAATAAATAATTTTATATCACACAAAAATTATTTATCCTGAAAAAAAGTGAAGCCTGCATTGCAATCCTTTGAAAATGTGTATATATTAAACTAAATGTATATGAAAGTGTGTACACTTTGATGATTTAGTAGATGCTAATGCCATTGTTGTGGTGGCAGAAATGAGTAACCTGGAAGAGAGAACCTTGTTGTTACTGTTGTGGAAGTTAATTCCTTGTCTGCATTGACAAAAGTAAATTCTAGTAAAAAAGAATACATCTGAGTATGGGCAAATAAATGTATAATTTATTTGCATATATACAAAACTAGTACCTTTTATCTATTGCTGTTACTAACAAGAGTGAGAATGGTGAAATTAGACATTGCTGATGGCTGCCACTGTTGTTTCTCTCTCAGTGCATTGGTGTTGACAGTTAGGCTGGTGTGTGTTGCATATATATATATATATATATATATATATATATATAGTGTGTGTCTCTCTCAGCTTTCCAGTGTTGACATCCAAGTTGGTTTCTGTTGAGATTGTTTGACTTAAAGAATATATACCCATTGTTTGGCACTGAATTAAAGCTTTGGTATTTGGAGCAAGAGTGGTTCTGACTGGTCAATAAATTGTTTGTTTTATTTTGGTTGAAGTGGATGTATGCATGGAGCCTGTGCAGAAAATGTATTTACACGGTCTGCTTTGGGTTGTCAAGTGGTCAACATCTGGTTTGTGCTGAAAAATATAAGAGACATGACACCGTATATACTTGAGTATATTGTAAGTTTTTGTGATCAGTTTTTTATACAAAAAATAGAGGGGACCAAATACACAGATAATTTTTTGAAGAGATTAAAAATCATGCATTTTCAGTGACTGATTTCATAAATGGTAATCACTGGACAGACCAAGTAATATTTCATATACAATTGTTTGTATATTAGGGTCTTAATAATTAAAGATTATCATAGAATTAGTCATGAAGGAAGAAGTGAGAAAAATGTTTCCCATATAATGAAAGGTATTGATTTATTCTCTCCCAATTTATTTATTTCCATGTTGGGTATGATGATAATCTACATCCATGTCCTGAGTAAGACAATAAACTACATCCAACAGCAAGATCAGGAGGTTTTGAGGAGCATGGAACCACCCCTTAATTTCTGGTGCTCCCAGGTCTAACCTAACCTGGGGTGGTAGCACCTGTTAGGGTCTCAACTATGGGCAGATAGATAACCCCAAACTGGGTTCAAAAGTCTATGAAAGTGAAAAAATAGCTTTAATACCAGAAATACTTTGTAAAAAAATTATTACCAGCAACAGATTTTTTTTTTTTTTAAATTACCACTAATACATTTTTGAAAAAAAAAAAAAAAAAGCTATTACCAGGAATATATTTCTGAAAAAAAATATTACCAGCAATAAAAATCTTTTCAGCATTAAATAACCTATTGAGGTTGATATGCCATAAACCAAACCAATTTATTTAAAGTTACACAAGATAAACACCTAAACAGTAGGATCTGTTAAACAATAACAGGATAAATTGGTACTTACCATAATAAGCAGTTAGTAAGCTCTTCTTTTAGACTACTTTGCTAATATAGTGACTTTAATCCTGTCTTGTGCCAGACTAAGCAAAGCTTAGTAAATAACTTCAGACTGAGAATCATATGTCACTTGATGTTGACAAATGATTTACTTTTATCTAGGTACTTCCAAAGATTCACTAAAAACTGAGCATATATGGTAAAAAAAAAAATTCCACAAACTTAAAGTTCTATTCTTTGTTGATATTAAAAGGAAAGACCAAAGAATTTTTTGATTATTAAATTATATTTTTTAATCCTTTTTAGAACCTTCCAAATTTTGTTTAGAAATTTTGTTTTTCTTGCATCAGTTGGTGACCATAAATTAGTATGGAAAATTTTGTATCTTTTAGTACTTAAAAATTCAATAAAATATTAGATTAATTAGAAAATTTCTCTAAATTTATAAGATTACTGAGTAGTTAAAAAAAAAAAAAAAAAAAAAAAATTATATAAAAAAAAGCATTTACATTGTATTCAAGTAATTATTACAGTTAAATGCCCTTTCCTTAAAAATGCCAAATATCAGGTTATCAATGTGTCAACACCCCATAAAAATACCTACCTCTATGTTAAAAAAAATGCTTTTCTGCAATATTTTAAACTGAAAGTAATATTTGTTTTAATCCAGATTAATTGAACTTTAAATCCATCATTTTTTCTCAAATAAGTTTCTGAAAAGTAATTTTAGCCTTGAAAGTTTTTTTTAATAAAAAGAAATGTGTTGACATCTGGATTTATATTTTAGCCATTTTTAGTGATTTCAAAAATAAAAATCATTCCAATCAATTTAAATTCATTTTGAAATACAGCAAAGTATTTTATTTATTGGAAGTATTAAATTCAATCTGTTAGCTTGGTATTAAAACTAAAATAAAAACTTCAAGAAAATATTTTTTTTCGTTTTTAAAATGCATTTTAAACTTTAGGTATCACTTTTCATTGGAGGTACCTACTTTCATATCAATTCTCTGTATATATGTGAGGAATATGTGTCTAGTGTAATGGATATTGATGTAGAAATTGGAATTAGTGAGCCGAATTCAAATTTTGGGCTAGTCTCTTGCATTCACTTTCGCATTAATACCTTTTGGGAGTGGCATGAATTCGTCTCTTTTCCTAACTTTGGGTTAAATAGAGTAGACTAGGTTCTTTAGCCTTGGGTGGCAACCAGTCTAAAAGGAGAAAAACTTGGAATTTTAAACTTTGTAGAAGGCAATGGGAAGCCACCAGGCTATCTTTCCCAAGATTGCATGGCTATTCACAGTTGATAAAGAAAAGGCGTCTGTCGAGTCGTAGCTGCCTGTTTTAAAGTGGCTTTGCATTTCTCTCTCTTAGTAAATGTCAGATCAATGCATCTTATTCTATACCACATAACAGTAAACTACTTTGGAAAAAATATTTCCCTCTTTGACAGCAAGTAACTTACTAAAACAAGAGTTTCTTTGTCTTTGCTGAGTCATTTCTCACTCTTTTTTTCTTTTTTTTTTTTTTTTTTTTTTAAAAACAAGAAAAAAAACGTACATACAACATAAGTATTCCATTTCTGCTCGAAATGTTGCTACTCAAAATGCCAATCTCTAAAAGCACAGCCAACATAATAGCAACTCTCTGGAATTGGTAAATATTAGCTGGAATGTAAATATATTTTTTTTTGTTCATGCCTGCACAATGTATTTTTTTGTACATTTTCTACTGGCTGGCTTTACCAACTTTAGCACCATTAAAATAACATCTCTCATGACATTGCATAAGATATGAAAAGGAACAAAAAAGTTATACAACCAGTTTCCCATTTATTTCTTATGGGGAGGTTTCTTTTCTGTCCTAAGGAAAAGGATTTAGACAAATGCTAGGCCTTTTTGTGAAGAGCAGGTTAATTGTTAAGGTACAGAATTGGAGAGAACAAAAAAAACAATTTTATCTGTTGTGGAGAAAACACTAAATTGTAAGTATTAAAGGTAAAAATTTAGACCATTAAATAGAAACCAGAAACAGTTGCATTGAAATAAGTTTTATGAGCCTTTAAAACAAACTATTTAAGAATTTGTTTTTGTTTCAAGTTTAAAGACTTGTAATTTAGCACCAAAATCCACCTCATTCCTAAAGTCTAGAATATAATTTGGAATCATACCACCTCTTGCCCAAAGTCACAGGGATTCAAATCTGGGCTGTGGATGCTGACAGACTTGAATAATGTGCAATTTTTTTTCCAGAACCCTGTACAAGATGTGAATAATTGGAAGCTTGCTCTTGAACTAGTCAGTACTTTTGGTACAAAATGTCTCTTTCATTCCTTAACTAGCTGAATCCCCTGCTATCCCAAGAGTAGAGATCATGGCTATAAAGAATTATCATTTGTAACTTCAGCAATATTCACCAAAATATCTACCCCCATCAGAAGACCTGGTCCAAATTCAGCTGTGTAAGTCAGCTAGGTACTTGATTCATTACCAATTAATTTCTTAAACCTTTATTACATGATTTATTTTAGTCTATGAAGATATAGATATACATGTAATCATTTTATTATAATTATTGTTTATAATAATATTTCCTTCTCATACAGAATCTGCATTTAATGAATTTACTACTCAACTGGTCTTTATTATTTTTGGTGACTGTTGAATTTGTAGAATGGCTTTAGGTTTAGTATATAATCGAAGATGATAGGAAATGAAGGCTAACAACTACCACCCATGCTGGAGGCCTGGAAAAAAAAATCCCCAAGGCAGAACACTGTATTTGAAAAGTCTCAGGAGGCCTGGAAGAAAAAAATCCCCAAGGCAGAACACTGTATTTGAAAATTCTCTTTCGTTCCTTAACTATTTGATCCTTTATGGCTACCATAAAAAGGATTGTCAATTGTAACTTCAGTAATATTCAACAAAATATCTGCCCTGTCGGAAAACCAGGTCCAAATTGAGTCATGTAGTTAGCTTAAATGTGATAGTAACTGAGGTGATTCATCTATATATGAAGCTGCATAGACTATTAATAATTACGGCTATTACCCATGAGGCATACTACTTCCTGTGAGTCAATAACAATATACTACAATGATGTTGCTGATACTTAAAGAACCAAATGAACATTTACCACTGGATAATTATGAATACTAGCAGCTAAAGTTAGAACTAAAAAGCTGAAGGATTTAAGATCAGTTGGAGGAGAAAACCAAATAACTGATCTCTTCTTGGCAACAGCTGGTTGGGAGGCCATTATAAAATTATCAGCAATTGCACACCAAAGACAGGTGGAGGAAATGTTTGACAATATAAGTCAACTAATAATGAAAAACATAGTACCCAAGAAAAAACTAGTGAATGCAGAGAGAGCTAAGTTCGTGAATATTTCTCAAAAAGCGAATGAACCAATTATCGAATATGTTCTTCGTTTAGAACAGGCCACTAAATATTGTGAATTTAAGAAACTAGATTCAGAAAACCAATCAATCGAAGAGGATTTGATCCAAATGAAATTGATAAATGACCTTCAAAATGAGGAGCATCGGCAAATGACTAACGCATTTATAACTGGGAAATTTGTCACTAGAACTGTGTTGAATTTGTTCAGCAACAAAAATTAATTGGAAAATTTAGTAGAACAAAAGTTACAGATCTGGTTCAGGAAATGGACACATACATGAGAAAGAAAAAAGGTAAAATAATAATGTGTACCGTTTTGTGGATATCAACATCAAAAACAAAAATGTCGGGCATATAAAAAAAAAAAAAATGTGAAATTTTTTCAAAATGAATTATTTTAAACGCATGTGTATTAGGTTGGTGCAAAAATAATGTCGTTTTCTCACACAGTAACATATGTGAGAAAACGACATTATTTTTGCACCAACCTAATAAATCCAAAAATACAACAAGTGGCATTTGAAAATTTAAAAGCTGTTCTGGCAAAGAAGCCAGTAGTAAAAATATTTGACCCTAGAAAGGAAATAATAGTAATAACTGATGCAAGTGAATGCTCAATTTCAGAAATATTAGATCAGGATGGTCATCCTATTGTGTATCTTTCAAGAAAATTGTCAAAAGCCGAAGTGAACTATTCGAATGTTGAGAAAGAAGTGTTGGCCATAATATGGATGACAAATAGAGTTTGTCATTTTCTGATTGGAAAGAAATTCCTACTATAATCCAACCATAGGCCTCTAAAATTCATATTTAATCCTAGGGAAGAACTTTCTAAAATAATGTCTTCTAGAATTCTATGATGGGCCTTAATGTTAATGGCGTTGGACTTTGATATTGAGTATATGAAAGGCAATACCATGAAAGAAGCATTGGCCATAATATGGATGACAAATAGAACTTGTCAGTTTTTGACTGGAAAGAAATTCCTACTAAGGTCCGACTATAGGCCTTTAGAATTCATATTTAATCCTAGGAAGGAACTTTCTAAAATAACGTCTTCTAGAATTCTATGATTGGCCATAATATGGATGACAAATAGAACTTGTCAGTTTTTGACTGGAAAGAAATTCTATGATGGGCCTTAATGTTGACTTTGATATTGAGTACATGAAAAGCAATACCAATCCACATGTCAAGATTGAGCATCATTACTTCTGAAAGTGAGAAAGAGAAGGAAAAATTTAAATATAATTTCTTACACTGGGTTGAAATTGATGTTTTGTCGATAGACAAATTAGCTGCGGATATGAAGCGAGACCCCATATTGAACAGTTCAGAATAAAAAATAAGTGAAGTAATTACTCATGGGCAGAAAATTATTTTAAAGGGGTTAAACAAAAGTTAAACATAGAAAAGGGTGTAATTTGTAATGGAGATGTAGTGGCTCTGCCAGCAACGCAAAGGAGTGAAAGCAGGAGATAACTGATAACTGACATTCATCAAACATGGCACGTGGAACTAGAACAGTCTACCCCAGGGATCGAAATAAAGGGTTCAGTTTGAAATTCCAACCACCTGAAGAAGTCCGGAGCGTACAACGGCCGAAACGTTGTGACAAATATGGCGACAGAGATGAGGACAATGGTCCGCATAATGTAAATACTGTACATAATACCTCATCTCAGAAATATAGACAGACTCTTAATGCATTCAAGTTAAATACTGAATTGTATCAAAAGTATTATCATTTTTTCACAATTTCTTTAATGCTTATATAATGCTCTTCATAAAGTATATTTTGGTGATTCTAGCTATTCAGGATCTCTTGGAGTGATGCTGGTCATTATTTTTCTCTATTTTGAATTTTAAAGCATTACAATTGACAAATGATTTTCTTTCTTTTTTTTTTTTTTCTGGACTTTATTTCAAGGGATAAATTAATCATCCTTACAATATTTAAGCCAATTTTGGGTACTATGGTTATTATTATATTTCCTTCCACTTCCTAATTCTGAAAGACCTAGATTAAAATGATGTCCCAAAATTTCTGGAATCTTGATATTTTTATCTGCCATAGGAAGGAAAACTCCATCAGTACCGGAAAGAGCAATAATAGCTACTGGACTTGAGAAACCTACTTCCCTGACAAATTGATTTAAGAGATTTCCCCAAAAGTTCTGCAAGCGCTGCCTCTGCACAATCCTTAACATCCACTGGAGTGAATTTGTCACCAATATTGAAGTCCTTGAAACAGCATAGATCACCAGCATTGTGGCTATGCTGCTGAAGTCCTAGGTATGCTTGGCTGGACATGTTTCCAGGATGGGGAATCATTGTCTGCCTAAAATTTTATTGTGCGGTGAGCTCACCACTGGATATCAAGGCACCAAAGAAGTGAATCAAAGATTGCCTGAAAAAAATCCTTTGGTGCTTGTCACATCTACCATTGCCAATGGTCAACCCTAGCTGAGGACCGTGACGGCTGGCATCTTACTACCAACCATACGGTTTCCTCCTTTGAAAATACCTGCAAGGCCACTCTCAAGGACATGAGGAAGTACTGTAACACTATATCATCAAACCCAGGCCGGACTTTCAGCTGCAACTACTGTGACCATGCATGCATATCCTGCATTATTCTTATCAGTCACAAACGTACCTGCAAGCAATGTGTCCAGAATCCTTGATCTTCATTTTGTGAAGCCATGATGATTTACGAGAAAGTATTTAATAAATTTCAAACAATAGTATTATTGGCTGCTTGCTCAATAAATGCCAAATGTTTCTTTATAAAGAAACTGTTAATATTACCATTACAACATATGAACAGTGTTGATAATAAATATGTAATTGTATTAATAATGTACTCTAGTCATAGATAGTATTTTTCATGGTAAAAGAGACCACTTTCAGCCAATCTTTCAAATGGAAAAGATTTGCCTGCCTAGCAAATGTGCATACAAAATCCTTGACTTTTATCTTGTCTCAAAAACTGTCACCTGTAAGAAAAACTTCTTTAGACAAAAGTCAGGTTTGCAAATATTTCATTCACTCTGATGTTAAAAGAAAAAATTTAATTCTCTCTTGCAATTTAATCTTTTAATTTTAATTTTTCAGTTGCTGTATGAAATGTGGGCTCGCCCTAAAATGTGGTACAAATATCAACCTTTGGATATTGTTAGGTAAAGTATTTTAAATAAATTTTTTACTTGTTGTTAGAAAGAATATTTCCTTAAGAATGGTAGAATTTTACTTGCTGTTTATCAATATAGAATATTGCAGTATGACCTAAACATATATTGCATAAAAAAAAAAAAAAAAAAAAAAAAAAATTGTCTTAATTGTAATTTTGGCCATAACTGATTATTTTTAATTTAAATCTCTTTTAATGCTTCTGCTACTGTTATATATATATATATATATATATATGTGTGTGTAAAATTCAGATGTAACTAAAAATATATCTGAAAAATGACAATATGAATAAAGACAAAAGGAAAACTTAGCTGACACATTTCATCCTCTCATGGCACATATTGGAGAAAGGCATCATAGCGGGATGTACAATCTCAGGGACCCTATTCTGTTTAGCCATGAACATGTTAATTAAAGCGGCAGAAACAGAATGTAAAGGGTCAGTCACCAGATCAGGATTAAGGCAACCTGCTATAAGAGCCTATATGGATTATATGACGATAACCACTACATCCGTTATTGGCGCAAGATAGCTGCTAAAGGGGATTGAAAAGCAGATCACATGGGCCTGAATGAGTTCCAACCCCGTGAAATCAAGGTCACTTGTTTTAAGGAAAGGTAAAATATTAGATAAGGAGCGATTCAGACTATCTCTAACATACCAACAATTAAGGAAAAGCCCATAAAAAGCCTTGGAAAATGTATAGATCACTCTCTAAAGGACACAACAGCAATCCAAGAAACAGAAGACAAACTAGAAACTTGGTTAGAGAGTTGACATGTCTGGCTTGCCAGGCCGATTTAAAGCTTGGATTTATCAGCATGCCATTCTTCCCAAAATCTTATGGCCATTGTCTATTTACGAATTTATCCAAAGACCCAAAGGTGGCTGGTGGAGCAGACATTGAAGTCTATTCAGGAAGAAAATGGAGAGCAGAGAACGAATTACATATCGCTAAAGAAAAGGCCATATTAGGCGCCGTGGCTACTGGACGAGTGGGCTTAGGGTTTTTTCCTACCATTCGGGTGGACAGAGACAATGGTAAAGAAAAGAACCCTTTAATACAAGAAGAAGTACGCAAGGGTGAGGAGGAGAAAAGGGTGGCAAAGATGGTAGGACTAAGGCAACAAGGTGCGTGGACCAATTGGAATTCATGATTTATAGGAAAATCAAATGGTCAGATATATGGAGTAATGATATCAATATAAAGTTCCTGATCCAGACTGTATACGATACCCTTCCCAGTCCTACCAACCTCCACCTATGGTATGAAACAGAATCGCCACTATGCCACTTGTGTTCACGTCCAGGAACTCTAAAGCATATTCTAAGTAGCTGTAAGACAGCACTAATGGAATGTCGATATAGATGGAGGCATGATGAAATCTTAAAAGAGATAGCAAACATAGTTAGTATGGATATCAGCACCAATACTTTAAACCTAGATAAAAGAGCCATAGAGTTTCATAGAGCTTGTGAGAAACCCAAAAATAAGGACAAGAACATCGCAAATACTCTGTCATTGGCAATAGACTGGGAATTAAGGGTCGACTTAGGAAAAAGACTAAAATTCCCTGACCACATCATACAAACATTATTATACCCAGATTTAGTATTCTTCTCTAACAATATTAAGAAGGTAATAATGTGGGAACTGACAGTGCCTTGGGAAGAGCATGCAGAAGAAGCCCACGAACGGAAAATGTTAAAATATGACAAACTAATAACTAGTTGTAAAAACAATGGGTGGAAATCAAGCTGTTTGCCAATCGAGGTGGGTGTAAGCGGTTTTGCTACGAGGCCCCTATGCAAAGCTCTAACTGATATTGGCGTAGTAGGTGCTAACAAAAGAAAGACGATTCAGGCCATAACTAATACAGCAGAAAGGACAGCAAAGTGGTTATGGATTAAGTGTGATAGCTCTTGGACATCAATGTAACAAATAATTACCAAGCAGGGTAAATCTGTAAATATTATTGATATAATTGCAACATGGTAATATTATAAACATCTTTTTTTTTTATTATTATTATTTTTTTTTTTATGTTTAAATACACGAATTGAATTGTACAAGTACAGCCAAAGAATATATCTCGTCAATTTGTAAATTGTATGATTTGTAAATGTGTTGTTTTTATGTTAAACCCATTTTATACGCAGTACCTTTTAAGTTACTATTTACCTTTTTAGCGGTTTTGGCACGACACATCTCATAAGACTTTTTGTCCATTATTGTCATTTTTTTAATTTTATATTTATACAAAATTTTGCATTTTGTATATTTTAAATCGGAATCATAACACATATATAGTGTATTTATAGAGTTTTTCTCTCAATCATCGCTATATATCGTTTGTATATTATTTTTATATCATCGGTTTTAAGCGATACATATATATAAATATAATATGAAGCTTCGTTAATACTTGATATATTCCAAGAGCATTTCGTAGTCTATTATATTTAACGACTTCAAATTTGTAAATAGTTTAAATCAATGTTAAGGAATATTATAGTGCTTATTGTACTTTTGTTTTTTTAATTTCATTTTTGTGTGTACAGGAAAATATATATATATACGCCATGTTTATGGACAATTATTATCTTAATTTTGCGAATATATCCATTTAAAGTTAACCTGTAATAATATTAAGAAACAGGCTAAATGATAAAATGTGATAGTAGGGTTGAGTTTAAGTTTCCCCGCAAAAGAAAAGAAAAAAGTACAAATAAAATAAAAACAGCAAATATTTAAACTATACAATACTTAAGGAAAAGGGTTAAACTTAGGAACATTAAGATCACCTCTTCGGTTACCCATCGAAACTGCAATCCACTGAAATAAGAAAAGAAGCCAGTCCCTGCCGCGGACCATTTAAAAGATAGTTTGCGCAGCAGATTGGTTGTTACAAACATCCAATCGGATGTGTGGAATATGTGGTCTCTCTTCATCTAATTCTTTAAAAAGACCATAGTAACTGTTGACATTTAACAGTGAGAGGGAATCAGGTCGATCTCCCCTGTTTGGGTCGATTTGGTGATGGGGAGTATGATGTTGAAAGACCCAAAACTCCCTGATGAACCAAGTCAAAACATCACTGACTACCCCCTCAGGTGCCTACTTAAAAGTGTATTTTTGAACTAAAAGAATTTAGTATAGACTAAGTTTGGTCTGTATTGCAGAATATCTCATCAAAACCAAAACGGTGGTGCCCATGAGAAATCACATTCAAACTCTTTATAATCATTTATTTCCAGTAAATAGCAATTTTCTATTTCGCCACAAACTAGACAGCACAGCCAGGCAACAATGCTGATGTTGAAAGAATTTTGGGCTAAAGAATGAATCAGCTAAAAATTTTAATAAAACGTAACAAAGATGAAAAAAATATTCATCAGAACTAATAAAAAGTGTAAAAGTGCATTTTAATGGTTCATAGTAATTGTTCTAATTAACTTTCCTATACGGTACCTAGACTTTATAAATTTAAGCGCAGTACTAGATTGGCAGCAAGGTCTTATGTTACAGTTGAATTTGCAAGATGTAATCATGAATTCTGTGCTTACCATTTCTTCTATTGCATTTTTCATCTGCAGAGCTCTCTTCCAGCCAACTTTGATCTTCCAAAATTTAAATGCAATGTCAATTGTTATCTACTGTTTTCTTGATTCCTCTTTGATGTTTCTCACTCCACTAATAATGTTTGTTTTTGTTCTATTCTTTCACACTTAGTAACCTCTTGTATCTTAGTGACTTTACTGCCTTGCTTGGGGTGAAATGATTAAAAAGAAAAAAAGAAAAAATATTTGTATGAAAATTCTGAATAATGATAATATTGATGTGCCTGAAATTTATGTATAAAAATAACTTTAAGAAATATATCTTGTTTTTGAAATTTTAGATAATCTCAAATTCTACAAATTATTTTCTAATGCAGGAGATATTTTGGCGAAAAAATTGGAATCTATTTTTTTTGGTTGGCTTACTACACAAATATGTTAATTCCTGCTGCCATAGTGGGTGTGGCTGCATTTTTCTATGGTATTTTCACAATGATGTCTGATGTTCCAAGGTAAGTGATGCTATTTTCAGTAGTGTAACTCTGTTAATCCCATGTGAATTAGTTCCTATTTACGAAATTCAATATAAAACCACAAGTATGGGTTCACTAAGTAAGGACTGAACTCCCTATTCTGGTAATGATGGTATGCACATTGAAGCCACTACACCAGAGGGATCTTCAGTTTGAATTTAGGAATTACCTGAAATTAAATGTCCCCAAAATAAAGGTTTATAGTTTAGAGATCCTTAACAGCAGCAAAAAAGGGTTTAACTTTATTAGTGTCACCACATTAGAATCCCTTTTCAGCACCATTACTTCATATTGACTCATAATAGCTTTTACTTTTTCATACATATTGACTCATAATAGCTTTTACTTTTTCATACATATTGTCTCATAATAGCTTTTACTTTTTTTATACATATTGCCTGCACTAAATATAGCAGTTTTATGGACCAGTGATAGTATTATAGGTTACTTGTACATTATGAAGGTCTACTGAAATGCTCATAGGCTGACCAAGTAGACATACCAGTTGGTAAACTAAAAAACATGCAAGTGGACCAGAATACAACAGTTAGTTGACCAGCTGTTGTATTCTGGTAGATTTGCATGTCATTTAGTCTACCAACTGGTGTGTCTACATAGATTTATATCTTGCTCAGCCTATGAACCTCTCAGCCACCTCTCAAGATGGTCACTCAAATTCCAACCATGAAGGCTCACAATAAACGCCATTACTAGTATTCAAAACAACACAAAAATAAAATACATCTTTAACAGTCAAAACATAAAGAGAAATTAACAACACCTAAAGCAAACCCTCTTGAAAATGGCTAAAGTGGCCAAAAGTGCTTGAGACAATATTCCAATTACTTGTTCAGAGATGTCCTGGATAGAAGACTCCTTCATCCATGTTGTGTCTTGAAGATCTGAAGAAGTCTCAAGGTTGAAACTTCACTAGCTCAAGCCAGCCACCTTGAAACCCATAACTAAAGTTGACATATTCTTGAGATTGATCAGTCTTAGTATAATGATAAAAAGATCAGAAAACCTTTGACAAGATGTTAATGCAATTTATTATAGTTGATGAGTAAATAGTTGTCTCAAACAAGCATATTTCCCTAATTCTAATGCTTGATGGCAGTATGCAGGGATCTGAATCTTGAATCGCTTGTTCATAACTATAATGATGTTAGAACAACAATCATGTGTGTTGAATAGTTTGCTTTCACATAAAGAGAAGCATAGGCTTATCACTATGATCAAACTGTCTCCTTACCAATCTCTTCTCATTGGTGGCTTTTGGTTTATTAACTCTCTTCCCTGTAGCTGCTCTAGTAAGCTCTCTAAAACTATTATCTCCACTACTTGCACTTTGAAAATGTTCATGTCGGTCTCTCTGCTAGTCTTTTTAGTCAGCTTGCATTATTTTGATGGAATCACAACCTAACTGACTGTCACCAATGATGTACAATTTGAACTCTAATTTATGTTCTTAAGGGTCTCATTTTGTTTCACAACACATCGCCCTTTGCCACTAGATGGAAATTTTGAGAACTGACTTTCTCATAAAACTGTATTTCCTTTAAGACATCCAGAAAATATCTTTCTGTAAGCAAACAATTTTGGTAGAGTTTCATTTTGGAAAGCTCTTTTCCTTTTCTAAAATTATTCTGCCTAAGATACTGTTATATACTGTACCTATGAACACTAATAGTTATGTCCCAATCCTCATAAATACATTGGATCCTATTGTAAGAGGTGGGGGTAATATGCTGTCTAAGTAGTCCACCACTAGCAGTGGTTTACCTACTTCATGCTGCTGGCAAGTATTGTATTTTGTTGATGTTATAAAGATTACCATTTCATTTCCAACCTCCATTTTGGTTATTTCTCATTCAGTAGCCTAGGTTAAAAGAGATATGACAACATCCTGATGGCTAGGTCTTCATATAAACAACTTAATCTCAAGAAATTTTGGAAAATAATTTTAATTTCAACAGAGGAAGTAATTTTTTTTTTCCATTTTGGTGAATGTAATGGGGTGGGGGGTATATACCCAGTTAAACTAAGTTACTAATTTAGTTAATGTTTGGGTTTGATTCTCAAATTTTGTTAATTTCTCAAAACTAATTAACTTTTAGAACAACATTCTGACCTACTATTTTGGTTACTGTTTTGACTTGGATGTTCTCCAGCCTTTCTCAGGTTTATCTGACAATCAGGTTTTCTTCCATTAAGAAATGAGAAAAAAAAGACTGAAGATTACTGGACATACCCGAGGAAGGTTATAAAGCCCAGAAGCTAAAACATTGTAATCAAAACAACAATCAAATAATGACAATATTTTCTCATAATTTCAAACAGCTTAGTATTTAATATAAGGGAAATAAATAACTTAAGAGGAGGTGCTGAAATATTTCTTGGCCCAACAAAAAAATGTTTGATATTTGTTCAGATTTTGGTAAATGCATCAGATATTCTTCTTGGTTCTCCACATATTTGTGTTAGTGCAAACCTTTTCTTGTATGTATTTTTTTAATCAAAGATCAAATTACAACTTGAGGTGGGAATCTTTTTCAATAAATTATCAGTGCTATTTTTAATGTCTTATTTAAGTGCATTTTTAATGACTACATTATTTTTTCAATGCCAGTGTAAAGAAAAACTACTGTAAGATAAATACAAAAGCTTAAGAAAAAAACTTATTCCCCTTAAAATGTTTTAAAGAGATTTAATTAAATTTTTCTTTATTTGCAGTAATGAGATCTGTAGTTCTAACAAAGCCGGCAACCTCATTATGTGCCCTTTGTGTGATGAATTTTGTAACTATTGGCACCTTAAATCAAGTTGTTCTTATTCACGGGCCTCTTACCTGTTTGATAATGCTGCGACAGTGTTTTTCGCTGGATTTATGTCTCTGTGGTGTAAGTATCTTTCATAGACTGTCTTTTCTTCTGAACATGGCTAAAGGCTGATTTCAGCTAAAGATTGTCAAGTAGTTAGGATTATTCATTGGATTTTGTTGATCCATTTTTATGTCTGGCTATCAGAAAGAATATCTGTTGGCATTAGGAAAGTCAATTAGCCTGATTCTAAGATCTGTTGCAATCAGTTATAAGGCAAATCTTCTTCCTTTGGAATATTTGGGGAATATGGAAAATTACTATCTTTCACTAAGAACAGCCATACTGAGTTTAAATTTGGAAGACATTCAATAGTAGTAGATTGGTTCAATTCTCATCCAGTTCATACTCCTCTCCAGTTTGTGAACAGGAGTAGAGGTTTATCCCATGTTTCCTGTTTAGGATGGGGCTTCTGGCTGCTTCTGAAGTATTTTCATTCTCCTTCATTTCCAGTAGCCTCTTGTGTCTTAATGGCATTATTGCTTTGCTTGGGGTGAATTGATTAAAAAACAGGAAAAAGAAAATGTAATTATATATCAAGAGATTTTTTAATCTTTTTGGTAAAAACAAAAAGGCTGCATTTGGGCAATGTACTCCTCTCTATGGTTTTGCAAAATGATTCACCTTCAGAGTGGTGAACAGTCCTGTAGAAGCAAGTGAGCCAGAGTGGCTTGCATCTGGTGCATAGGAAAATAAAGGTCTTCCCTCAACATGTGGCACATAGCATCAGCAAGTTTGCTCCTTGGAAATGGCATTACTCTCCCATCTAGTGATTCCAGCAGTACGTGTGGTAATGAGGGATTTGTACAGTTTGGATGCTTCGACCAATAGCAAGTCATGTGCTGATTGGTCGAACTGGAGGAGGCTATTTACCTGGGTAACTGAGAATAAAAGCGAAGAACACTGATTGGTTGGTTGACTATGGTGTTGGCCTGATAAAAGAGGGCTAAAGCGGTGAAAAGGAAAGATGGATTTTACATGTTGAAGTGTTCGGAAAACGAGAATGGCGGATTGAACCAGCCGTATCTTGAAATGTACAAGCGACGTCTTAGTAATAGACTCATTTAAGCGACAGTATTGTTGATGTCATCTGAGACATTTAATGAGAGTTGATTATATTTGAGATGGTATGAAAATCTCTTGACTGTTGGATTGTGAGCTGATGATCCTGTGACCCTACCCAGTACAAATCTTGATGTGCATCATTTTTTATGTATTATTTAATCATTATCTCCTACTTTACATGCATACTTTACCTCGGGTTCCAACAAAGGTTCAATGTCTTTGTCAAATTGCATATTTGTGGATCTCATTGGAAATTCCATCTGAGAAGAAAGCATCATTCATGAGTATTATACTATATGCATCCAACATGACAAATAGACCAGCTGCAACTTCTGATGAGTGAAGAAGAACCAAAATGATGCACCGAGTCTGTTTATCTCTGACTGTACTTCATAAACAGACATCTTGAAATGTTCTATGATTGCTATTAGATGTTGCAGTCATCACTTTCTTTTCTCTCTTGTTGTTGCATCACAGACACTTTTGCAATTAAAATCTGAGGTTGGGTTATTGGTCTGGTCTCTGTTAATATTACAATTAAATATATCCATTAACGATCCTTTGTGAAACATCTACAACAACATTCCTGTCCACATTCACAATATAAAAAATTACTAATCGATAACACAACTATCCTACACCATGAAAACAACAAATTCAGACTACAGATCTTAGAAGCAATTTATATTAAAAAATTAAAGCCAGCACTGAACAGAATCAACTATGAATACTACAGTAATGTTCTGAAATGCCTGTAAAGGAACAGTTTTTTCACACTTTAATGCTCACATGACCATGACATAACATGGAAAACAATTTCATAATGGATAATTTTTTTCATGCTCTAATCAACGCTCTGCACATTGTCAACTGTTTTGCATTTAAAAGTGTAATGAAAAAATTATAGTAATGGATAACGACACGCAGTTTTGTATAAATACTTGTACTAATGAACAACTTATAGTTTTGTATTACTTGCAACCCTGAAGATGATCTTTGAAGAAGATCAAAAGTACTTGAGGAACGAAAATAAAAGAAATTTAAACAGCTACAGCACATTTCTCTCATCCTTTAACATCAATAAATGGAAGATTATTCGTGAGTATGAACAGATTTTGTTAAAAATTAGCAGACATAATGTCTGTAATTTATTCAATCAGATGTGTCTAAAAGAGAATTTGCTGTCTAAATACACAAATATAAATATATAAGTATCCTAAAATGTTTAATCACTTTCTGCAATTGCTTATATAAAGAAATGTATGTTTATTTTTTCATTGATTTGTTTGTTTTGTTTTAAGAATTTTTTTATAGAGGGAGGTGAATATTGCATTAACAATTTTTGGAGAATAACAATTATTTTTTCCAGATACAAGTCCTACTATTTAACCCATAACTGGGGGAAGATATAGATTCATACCCCTTCCCAAGAGTATTTTCGTGTAAGTGAATGTAATGAACCTAACTAGAATTTGGATTTGGCACTGATTTCTCATTCAAAGCTGATATCGATTAAACCATCCCCCCACTGGTTTTGTTAAATTGATAGATTTGCATGTATCCATAGTAAAATCTTCACTTGAATGTTGATTGCATAAAATTGAACCAACAGTAGCCTGATAATGTCTCCCCCTCCTAAATGGAAAGTGGTTCACATGGCACTAAAGGTTAATAGCTTGGAAAAGGGGATTAATAAGCTAAATTCAAACTTTGGCTGATAAAGGTTTGTGTTCATTTAACACCAATACCCTTGAAGAATAAACCTGAATCTATCTCTTCTCATTATCCAAACTATAAGTAAATAGAGTAGACAGATTCTATTGGCAACCAGTATAGGAGACAAACAACTCTGATTTCAAATCAAGCAGCAGCATCACTTTACAGGCAACCAGCATGTTATGGAGGGCAAAGTGTTAATGTCTTTCCTTTAGATCCAGGTAGAAAAAGGCAAGAGAAGGAAGTTGATAATGTATACAACTCTTCATTATTAGCCAAGCAAAAGTTCAGATGAAGCCATGGTTATCTTCAGCTGTGAAGGTCAAACAATTGAAACCCAATTTTTTGAGGTGGTCTTTTTTGTGTAAATATGAATTGGGAAGGTTTTACAATAGACAATATGACCAAGATCTAAGCTCTGACACAATGAACCATAAAAGATACCAATGCATCTTTTTACTATAGGTGTTTGTAAAAGTTTGTATTTTTTTCTTTTTTTTTTTAAAAATCTTATCACTGAATCTACAGTTGAAAATCTTTGGGTTTTTTTTTCTCCAGAAACCTTTACCCATGTCTAATAATATAGCACAATGATGCATAAGTATCAGTTATGATGCATTGTATTAGAGCACAGATCTCCATTCTATTTCTCTCTCTCTCTCTCTCTAATTCATGGCTTGTGTGTTAACACAACAGTTATGTCAATAACTTTGCTGTATTTGACACCATATTTGATTTAAGTGTCACATTGTATTTAATATATATCAATGCAAATACATGGTTTGTTGTATCAAAGAATTGTTATACAATCAATAAAACTTCTTGATTATTTTATCCTTTCATTTTGTGTATAAACCTTTTGAAAAATGGTGTCTGGATGATCAGGAAAACTAATTTCCAGATTAAATATTTTCAAACATTCTTGATATTTACATAATGACAATTAAGTCAAAGTAAATTGGTTCATGATACTAAGAAAGAAAATTAAAATATCACAAATTCTTTAAAATTTTATATGATGTGAATTAGTTTATAACTGCATTTGTTTGAAAACCTTTGAGAGGATAAATATAATACTTCATTCAGAAAGGAAAAATAAAATAGAATTTTTTTTTTTTTTTCAGGCAATAACTAATATATAATAATGAACAGTGTATGTTTGTAACTTCTTTCATGTTAAAGAATGATGAGCTGTTGAAAAACTCTCAAGCAAACCAAGAAAGGATTTAAAGAAAAGAATTTGATGTTTGAACATATGATCACATTTTGTGTAAAACTTTTCAACATCATGTTTATATAGTTAATTTGGTCTTGATTTGAACATCTGATCTGGAGGTAAGCAGGCAAGTGACACATCAAGTGCACCAATGTTCTGCTGCTTAAACAGCATGGCACAATTACCTTCTAAATACTAAGACAGAATTCAAAAATACTACACTGATCTGAGACAGAGCATGGAGATACTTTGATCTTAAGTACAAGTGCTGGTTTTCACATAATATAGTCATTTTTATGCTTATTAGGTTAGATATGTTTTTTTTTTTACATTAACACAGCAAAAATGATACATCATAGCACAATTTTATAAAAATGTTTAACTTGAAGAATAAGGTAAATTCCTGACCAATCAAAATGCTGGTTTGTGAGTAATTTATATTTAAGTATCAATTGACAAGAAAATCTGTCCAAGGAAGATAACTCCAGGTTTATTAACTGTGAGTTGCAGTTGTTCCCCTGAGTTGTCTAAGAGAATAAAAGAAATAAGCAGAGAAGAATCCTTGGCTTGTCTGTACTCCTTTCCATCAGCCATGTGGGCATGATAATGATACATTAAAGATGAAATGGAGTGATAATTAGCTTTTGTATAATCATTATAATATAAATTCTGTAACTGTTATTAATTGATATATGTAATTGAAGATGGTATTTAAGGATGTTTCAAATAAATCTTTTCTTTTTTTTTCTCCCTTGCAGCGGTCTTCTTCATAGAGTTCTGGAAAAGACATCAAAAAGAAATTGAATATGATTGGGATGTTTCAAATTTTGAAGACGAAGAGGTATTTTAAGATTTTCTTTCAATTTAAGAAAAATGCTAATTTATGAAGTTTAATACAAAGAGTTTGCTTAATATTAAACACAATTCCATAAATAGTTCAACTAACAGATAACAGCACAGATTAGAATCTCTGAAGAATTCAAGTTTTACTTGGGCCATTTTTTCCCCTTAGATAATTCCTTTGGCCAATGTATGAATTTATGTCTCACAGTAGATCAGTTCAGAGATTACTCTCTACAACCATGTAACCCAATACAAACTGTTGCATGTTAATTTTAAAGGAAATAAGTGCAGCCAAGTAACTGATTTCTCTGAGAAATATGTCAAATCATGATCCATTTTGCTCCAACAATTTGCTTGGTCAGGAGATATTTTAATCAGAAAACTATTTGAATTTTTTTTCTAAGAATATAGATTCACTTAGTGAAAAATGAATCCAGAAGGTAAAGATGTTGGGATCCAGACTGCCCAGCCTTTTGTTTTTTTTATCTTAGTGTTGGGATCGAAACATTTAACAAGACCACCACCATATCTTTTAAATGAAACATAAAAAGGTTATTCTCTGAAGGAAAAGTAGAAGCAGAACATCAGTTAAAATAACATTTAAATATTCTTTTCAGAAATATACAATAACAATAAAATATTCAATTTTCCTTGCCATGAAGTTTGTTTTTATCAAGTAATTAAGTGTTTTTAGTGCTGTGTAAGATGTGTTGACAGACTTACTTAATAACAGTCAGCCTAATGTTCTCATGAGTGCGTAGACAAAGGCTTAGTTGGCATTGCTGGCTCATCTCTTCCATTTTGTGTGTGTGTATGGGGGTGTGCGGGTGCACACGTGTAGATCAAACAGGCCTCCAAAATTGTTTTGAACCCTGAGGGGCAGTATGCTTTTATTTTTATATCTATAAAGGGATACTTTTGAATACATTTTCATTAGTTAGAAAATAATTTCACACTGTCTCATGAAAATTCTTTTCTCAAATTTGCAGGAGAGATGAAAGGAGTTATTTTTTTATTTTCTAAATGGTCTAAAAATAATAAATGGTACATCTACAACTATGTCCAACAAGTATTTTGGTAGTATTTTTCCTAGTAACTATTGTTTATCAAATAAACCTTTTGATGGGATTTTATTGGTTCAAAAGTATATATATATAGAATTTAATTCCTATAAAGATTTTCTCTGGCTTTTATTGCCATTTTCTAATGGTAATATTAGCCATTTCTTTATAAGGAAACATTTAGATTTCATTAACCAAGCAGCCAGTGTTACTCTTTTTATTAAAACAATTTTACAGGAGAACTGGTTTCTCAAGTCCAGTAGCTGTTATCACTCTTTCTGGTATTGATGGAGTGAATTCCTCCCAAACCTTTTATTTGAAGTAGTGTGAAATGTCAACATCTTGATAATGTCATTATTTTCTCCCAAAGTTTCATGTGCTATACACTTTACCTGTTGATACTGTTGAAAATCCTCAAGTGATTTAGTACACAATTCATTGTTTGTGATTTTGTAGCAGCAGCCCACAAGTTTGGTCATCACTCTCTAAAAGAAAATTTTACCATTTTTACCATACATGAGTTACTCGTGGTTTATATATATATATATATATATATATATATATATATATATATATATATAATCATTTGTATTACAGTTGAATTCCTGTTGTTTGCATGGTCATATATTGTTCAAATCCTTTGAAATATTGATTAGTGACCCAGTTATGCCAACTACTCACAGGAGTGTGTATATATATATATATATATATATATATATATATATATATATATATAGTTTTTAAGTATGCTATATTTATGGGTTACATTGCTCAATATCGGATAAAGCATATGTAAATATAAAAGTGGACATTGAAGTCAACACCCAGCAGTGAGTCTGTTGATTGCATTTAAACATGAAACACTGTTGCCACTGGGTATTAACTTCAACATTTACACACACGCATATATATATATATATATATATATATATATATATATATATATATATATAAATATATGGTGTGGGTAGCATCTGACCAATATGCTAATCTATCTAGGGAATGAATTTCTTTCAGGTCCAAATGTTTTGACTGCACAGTAAAAAAAAAAAAAATCAAGATATAAGATATTTGTTGTTGAAGTCACATTTGGTTGGTTGTTGCTTAATTCATTTTCTATGACTTATCAACCCTTTGCAGGTTATTTAAATCCAGAAAATGTTTGGAGATAAAAATGATTTTAGTGATGCAAGTCTACCTAATTAAACAAATAGCTGTGGGGAGAAGAGGTGGAGTCATACGTTTCCCAATAATACATATATAATATATATATAATGCATATGTAACAGTGTTTCCCTTTAGCGAGGGATGTTTGATTGATTTGAATTTTTTTAAAAACCCTTTATTCTACATTCAACACCATCACTTGATAAGACACCAGAAGTGTTGAAACAAAATGGCTATTTTTGTAGTGATTTTATAATATATTTATGTTATAATTTTCGAATAAATAATTATATAATATATATGTGTGTGTGTGTAAGAGAGAGATTACATAAAATCATATTTATTGATTTTGTTTGACTTGCAAGATTGAGAACTTTCAGGGAAAAGTTTCAAATGGCACACAATTTAAAATGTACAATGTTTCACTGGTAAAATTTATCTATGCTGTGCTATATAAAGTGATTGGGAGGCAGTGTCAAATGAGTACACAGTCAAAGTACTCTCCCTGAAATAGTCATGTATCTATTCAGCCCATAACCAAAGATCTTTCTACACCATTATAGGATTAACTTTTGCATGAATTCAAATTTATATTCATCAAAATGGAAGTAGTGTATGCATCCTTCTACAGTTCTTCCATATCAGTTTTATCATTTGCCAGAGATATTGTTTTGTTGAGTGGGATTTTAGTTGTAAATTTCAGGTTTACTTATTTTCAAAAAATATATATATATATATATATATATATATATTTGTGTCTGTACGTTTATATATTGGATCGGATTTCCTACACTTTTCAACCGATTTCAACAAAACTTCACAGGACTACATAAAATTACCTTGCGGTAGTTCTGACAGCACCAAAAATTGGAAAAACACAATTTGTTTTTGCGCGAAATCAATTTGAAAACACAATTCAGAGGCATCGTGAAAATGAAAGGGGACAACTCATATCGAGTTATACTTATTATAAAACCCAGGTTTGTGTGTGTGTGTGTGTGTTTGTTTATATATGGGATTGGATTTTTCAACCGATTTCAACAAAACTTCACTTTTTTTTTTCTTTTTTTCTTTTTTTTTTTCTTTTTTTTTTTGGCAGGTAGTGTTTCTTATTGTCTTGCACACTGTTTTCTTTATTTTTACATTCAGAATGCTTTAAAAATTCCATTTACAAGACAATTGTTTATAATAAAATTCTATTCAATCAGTAGACTCATAACGATTGAAAACAATGTTTTTGTTTGAGTCTGGGTTTGACCAATTCGTAAAAATAAAAAAAAAAAAACAAAACAAAAAAAAAACTAATTAAGACATGCATGTCCATCAACCTTAAACAATAATCTTTGTCAATTTTATTTTTCAGTCTTTATGATGGCCAATACTTGATCTATCTCTTACTGTTACATTCCCGGGCAACTCCGGGCTCTACTGCTAATATATATATATGGTTTCTTCTAGACTTGATGAATTACTTAATTATAATTATATCAAATCCTCCTTAATTTCTATCATATATATATATATATATATATATATATATATGATTTTTTTGCTGTAGAAATATTTATGCTCTGTTATAATAAATACATTGAGCTCTCTGTGGATCAGTTTTAATATTTTATATTACTAGGATCCACCTGGATTATATACTAATGGATTTATTACCTGTACTATATATATATATATATATATATATATATATATATATATATATATATATATATATATATATATGTATATATATATAAACAATTTATGGCTATATGTTGAATCGCTATTCTTGTTCGATCACTAAAGTTAAACAATGTCAAGCTTGGTTGGTATGTAAATGGGTGACTGTTTAGGAATACCAGGTGCTGCAAGCTGGGACATGGAGATAGCGTAATGGATAATGTCTCAGAATGAGTTCTAATTCCAGTACAGTTTTTTTACATTCACTTATGTGCAAATACTCTTGGGATAAACATGAATCCATCTCTTCTCCCCACCCCCTGGCAATGGACAGACTGGACCCTATAGCCTTGGTTGGCAAGCAGTCTAGGAGGAGGAGAACTGAATCCAAATCAGCCTAGAGAGTTTTGGCAAAGAGTGGAGAAGATTCTCACAGGTGCCAAGGACAAGCATTGTGCTCAGAGATGGAAAACTATCCCCACAAAAAATGCATGTGATTGTATTTTGAGCTGTTGAACATTAATTAAACTTCATTCCCCAGGACTGGCAATAAATTCCAAACTTTATGACAACATAACAATCTTCACTTTTACAGCACTTGGAAGCAAACCAACAATGGAGCTGAATTTACTCTTGATAATTTCAGACAAGTATAGGATTTTATTTCAGTCCATTCTGAAAAAGCAACTTTTAGGATACAAACTTTCCTTTTCAGCATTTTTGTTTATATTACAATAATGTACACAGATATGTTGTATCTGAAGTTGAACCAATTCTTATTCTGCTTGTTTATATATACAACAGTTATACATTTCTACCGAGGATCAGTGTATAACATCTGTTCAATCCTTGCCCCTTCTTAGTTGATAAAAAAAAAAAAAAAGGAAAGGAGAAAAATGGAAGTTTGAAAGAGGGAAGTTAAGTAAAATGCTAATGGAAATGTAACTGAAAAGAGGACAAAAAAAAAAAAATTATTTTTCTTAATATTAATTGATGAGCTAAAATAGTACGTATATTCCATATGCAATAAATTAATTTATCAATGTATATTCCATATGCAATAAATTATCAAAACTACATATTGTTGTATTATCCCTTATTACTATAAACATTATTTATAGTGGTCGAATGATCTAAGCTACTAGACATTGGGATGTCTACACAAACATGTGTTGTCATATCCTGCTATGGCAACAGAAAACAACTTTGAGTGAAAATAATAAGGATACGGCAAATGAGAGGCCTTGAAAAAGAATACAGTGGAAAGGGAAGTATATTAGTAAGGCAGAGTGCTAATAAAAAACCTTATGGCAAGAAATGTGGCAGAAAGATCAATCATTCATTTTTATTGACTGATTTATTTTTCATAACTTATCCCTCTGTTGGTTATTTAAAGCCAAAACATTTTGGATTGTAACATTAATTTTTTTTTTGTGGGGGGTGAATTTTGAGAATTATTTTGTTTCCAGAAATAAATCCTACTACTTAACCCATAGCTAGTGGGAGAAGAGATACATTCATACTTTTTCCAAGTAAATGAATGTAACAAACCTGATTGGAATTCAAATTTGGCTCTCTGATTTCTCATTCCAAGTAACTATCCCTTACACCACCTGCACATCCACTAACCAATGATGTTAGTGGATAAAACATGTAGCTATCTAGCAGTTATTTATAAGAAAACAATCAGCATTCATTGACCGAACAGCCTGTGCCACTGTCAACTGAAATTTTTAAACTTTTCTTCTTAAACTAATTTTTCAGGAAAATAGGTCTCAACTCCAGTAGCTATTATCACTCTTGCCAGTATTGATAGGAGTTTCTTAACCTTTTGTTTGAAGCAAGTCGGCATTTTGGTTATCTCATTATCTCTTCAAGATAATAATGTGCTATCCATTTTAGCTGTTGGCGTTCAAAATCCTCAAGTGGCGTGATTTCTGTTATTTGGTATACCCCTTTGGAATTCTGTAGCATCAGTCCACAATGTTCAAAGAAGGATAATGCTGGTCAAAACCTTGCTCAAAGACTATTCACTATCGAGAATTGTCAATGTTAATCATGAAACATTCAACATTTATTCAGTGACTGAACAGTTTCATTTACTGTCAGCTGAAATTTATAAAATCTTGAAGTTTTTCAGGAAATTAGACTTCTCAAGTCCACCATTATTTATCTTTCTCATATTGATGGCAGTTTCCTTCCAATCCTTTTGTTTTGGTCATGAGGAAAGTTAGCACCTTCATTATATTGGGGTTTTTTTTTTGTTTTGTTTTGTTTACTTAAAATGTAACTATTAAGAGTCAATGAATGAAAGTAATTAGAAGAGGAAAGTAGTCGCAACATAATATTAAAAACTTTACCCAGGAAATATAGGCCATTTTTTACAGACTAATTTTTCATTTTTTTTTTTTTTTTCTTCTTATGCTCTTACTGTATATTTACCTGTCTTTTTCAGCAGTGTTTTTTATTCTTGAACATTGTTGAATCTTGTTCTGGAAAGAAAATGAACATCTCGTCAACGCAGATAGCATATGCTGTTTTTGCATTTCTGTGTTCCAGGTGCCATCCTCCTCCGACTGTCACACTGGCCTTGTGACTGTTCTGTTAATGTCAAACTCATCCACAGAATCCAATGTCTATTGCCTTCCCTCCACACCATTTAATGGTTCCCACTAATGGACATAATTTGCTGATTGAGTTATCTAATTCATCTGAACAGTTGAAAAAATTCCTTTCTATTGTTCATGTTACACTAACATTTTGGTCAATCTATCTTTACAATATTCTTCAGGTGTTTTTGTTTTTAATGAAAACTGTGTGTGTGTATTTTATATATTTGGGAAAAATTTAACTGACATGTATTGCAAATGAACTGACATCATCAGAAAAAGAAATTTATTTTACAATAACAAAATTTGTTTCAAATTAAGTGGTCGAATTCTATATTTACAACTTTAATTATATTATTATAGAAATTAGATTTTAACTCATTACAACTCAATTTAAAAAAAATTTTTTTTTACTTATTCTTTTTTTAAGGTTCATGTATTCCATTTTCTTTCAGTTCTAATTTGTAAGAGATGATAAATTGAAATAGCACATAAATATGTTAATCACAGGGAGACACATAAACCATGGCATTTACAATGCAACCATCTTTGAGTAAATTATATTCATTTCTATTTTAAAAAAAAAAAAGTAAAATAAAAAGAAAAAAAGAACTTTTTATTTTAACAGCAGATAAACTGAAAAGTCTATAGAATTGGCTGAAATAGCTCAGTTGCCCAATTATAATGTTAATAAAGTTATAGAAAATATAATAGAAGAAACTTTATTCTGTAGATAAATTATATTAGGATTTTATAAATAAATATTAAAAATTCTTGCTTATAAATAATTGTACCTACAATTATTTATAATCAAGAATTATTTTCTTCTTGCATTAAAAATTTACAAAAAACTGTTCTTTTGTCGCTTTGAAAAAGCATATCATATTTAAATGAAAATTAAAAATTTGATTAGTTTATTGAGATACAGATATTCATCATAACAATGACCTTTTCTTTAAAAAAATAAATAAAATAAAATAAAAACTTCCCATAAATTAATTTGAAGAGCAATTTTGTGGAATTTGTCAATACAGTGAGAGTTTGTGGTGGTGGGGGGGGGACCAAACACACACCTCACAGACAAAAAAATATAACTGGAACCAAAAATACTTTCAGTGATAGAATATTAGTAAACTGGAACACAAGTTGAATAGAAAAGGTATAAAGAAAAAAAAAACTGAAGCAAGGATCCTTTAAAATTTGCTAATGAACTGCATCCAATTACCACCACAATAAAAATAATAGGTAAATTAAGGTCAGTTGAGGTTTTATAGACTAAGAGATTGTTTAAACCAATGCAATTACAGGCCAATATAGTTAATTTTTTTTTTTTATTGAATATCTTACCTAGATTCTATTTTGTATATGTAAGCATCAGGTAATTAATTTTTTTTTATACTCTGCCACTTTCCAGTCAACTATAGAGTAAGTCTCTCTCAGCATTCACTGTTATAGTAAGTTCAATATACAGTATGTTAGTGATAGTTGAAGCTTATATATTCATACAGCTCCAGAATTTGCCTTTTCTTTTTTAATTACTTTAAGCTATCAGATAACCTTATTTATCACTTTATTTTCCATTCATTATTAAAAATTAAAACTTACTTTTCTTTACAATTACTAGCTAATTTTCTAGCATTTTACAGCATCTTTCTTGCATGTAAGGGAGTATAACCCAAAAGTAATTAGAACTCGCATCTCTGATTAACAATTCCATGCTGTTATCCATTACACCACCTGCACATACAAACTTAAAGCACCTGGTACTCGCAAGTAGTTACCCATCTAGGTACTAACCAGGCTTGACATTACATAACTTCAGTGATCATATGGAAACCAGTGTTTCAACATGATGTAGCCATATGTCCCACCACATTTTGCACCAAGTCTCACCTGCATGACTTGCAGAGAGCAACTGGACTATTAGAAGTGTGCTATAAGGCATCTTGTAATACAATCACATAGATAAAATAATTGTCTGAATTTTTGAAGTGGGGAGTTGTTACTATAATACATTGATTTGAACCATTTTTCTTATAGTTTTTATTTTTGCCTTGCTATATTTTGCTCACTCTACTCTTTAACTTTTCTCCAATGTCTATCAGATTTGGTAACCTTTTGACAGTATTGAACACATCTTTCATCAACATCTAATTCCTAAACTAACATCTCTCTTTCCCCCCCTCACCACCAATGAACCTATAATTTGTGAAAGAACCTTGTAGCTCTTGGCCATCAGCTTATTTGAATTATGATTGCTTAAGTTGAGGATTGAGCAACTTTTCATGTCTTTTGATTCTCAACAAGTTTTGGTCTTGTGAACTGTTATGTAATATCAGTCCTCCTATATGGCAGTGAATGCTGGACAATCTCCTCACAGATAAAGAAGAGACTTCAAGCAATAGAAATGTGGTTCTACAGAAGTATGCTGAGAATACCATGAACCGAACATGTGAACGATGACAAAGTTTTAGAGAAAATGGAAACTAAAAGGACACTTATACATATCAGGAAGAGATAAATTGAAATTTCTAGAGTACATCATGAAGAAAGAGGACTTGTAAAATTTGATACTGACTGGTCATATTGAATGCAAGAGTCAGCAGAAAACCTATCTAGCAAGCTTGTGGAGAGCCATGATTGCCAATCAACTGAAAGGACATGGCAGATAGATGAGGAGAGCTAAATGGTTCTCAATTTGAGTAAGAATTTGAACAGATTTTGGGAAGATAGATTTTGTTTGTAAAATTTGAATGATTGTTATGGCAGGTGCTAATTTTAGCCAGATTCTGTCAATTACTCATTTAATTCCTGTATATTGATTTGAGTTTATTTTTGACTGATTATACCATTAACTTCAGTTGACAGTTGCAGAAAGAAGGGGAAAATAGTTAATGAAATTATTGAACCTGAATTTGTGTGTGTAAAATTTAATTTCACTCTCAGGCTAGACTGATTTTACTAGCATTCATTTACTTTTTTACTTTGTTGTTTGATAATGTCACATAATATTTTTTTTTTACTAAATCTAAAATGATATTAAAAACATACTCTAGCCGAGTCAGGGGCAACCTTTCTTTGTATCATAAGGCAGGTTTCACTACTAAAAATAAATAATTTTTCATTAAAGATACTGCAGTTGCTTTCCCAACAAAAGACCATGTATATAAACATCTACCTTGAAAATGGAGAAAAGTCTTCTTTTTTTTTCTTGTTGAGAAAAGATTCTTTCTATAATTAAAAAATTGAAGTCTTACTATAATATTACTGTTGACAGTGATTAACATGTGATTTCTTTCTAATTTGAACATAGAAAAATATTAATAAAAGCAATATATTTATTTTCTAGAAAAAAATAATTATCATTGATGTTTTCTGTTTCTGAAGTAAGATGTTTACATGTATGATCTTCCTTACAGAAAATTGCCAACAGTTTAAAATGCTGACAAGGTTTATTTTTAATGAAAAGTTACAAAGATCAAGAAAAATTATAGTTTATATAGGCGGTTATGCATGTGGGAGTATGTGAGCAAACAAGTGAGAATAAAAGAAAACAAACATTTTAATAAACATTATTTTTCTCATGAAATTAGGCATACCATTCAGGAAACCAATTGAGCTGCATGGATTAATATGGGCTTCTGTCTACATATTGAAACACTGGTTCTCATACAGTCATTGAAGTTAAACAACATTGAGCTTGGTCAAATACCTAGATGATTGATTGCTTGGAGAAAAATAAATTCATCATTAAATCCAGTCTAATCTGGTAAACAAAAATCCAGTATGGATTAATTATATACTATCAGGATTTTTGTGTTGTCTTTCTTGAAATGTATCATCATTTTTGATCACTGAAGTTATGTCAAGCCTGATCAGTACCTAGATATGTGTCGGCTTTGGAATACCAAGTGCTGTAAGCCTGGATGTGTGGATGGTGTAAAGGATAATGACTTGGAATTGTTAATTGGAGAGCCAGGTTCCACTTCCAGTTGGATTCATTATATTCACTTATGTACAAATACTCTTGGGAAAGTTATGAATCCACATCTTCTCCCCCCTCTATGGGTTAATTAGTAGGACTTGTATCAGTAAATTATCCAAAAGATTTTTACAATCTAAAAATATTTTCTGGCTTTAAATAACCTGCAAAGGATTGGTAAGCCATAAAAAAAACAAATCAATCATTAAAGCCAGCTAAATATGGCAAACAAAAATCTAGTCTGGACAGATTAGACAATGTTATCACAACTTGTCATCTTTCTTGAAATGTATCATTATGGTTTGGTTTCTTTGTAAACACTTGATTGGTGCCAATGACATGAGTTCAAGGCTTGTTGAAAAGTTCTCAGCCTTGAAACACTTCCCTCAAATCTGAACAAATTTAACAAATAACAATTTGTTTTGTAATCCTTTTATGGTCAGACTGAAAACTTTTCAGCATACCCTCATGCTCTGAATCTTCCTTATATATCTCTTTAATATACATTGTAGAGTAATTGGGCGTGGTTAAATCTACTTAGCAGACATGTCCAACAAACAGAATTGATGTTTCCAATAAACAATAACAAAAAAAACGAAAGAACAAGGCAAAAATAATATGAAGCTCTGTCTGTCTGTCTGTCTCTCTCTCTCTCTCTATCTATCTATATATATATATATATATATATATATATATATATATATATAAGGCAGGATGTGTGTGTGTGTAACGAATGCACGACCACAATTTTCGACGGATTTGCACCAAAATTTACATGCACATGCTCCAAGTTAGCGGGAAGGCCAAGACCAACTTTGCATTTCCCAGCTCCCATCAATAGTGGAAATAATCGATTTTTTCATGCTTCTATGGCAGTTTTCATGTAGTTTATGGCCATTTTGTATGGGCCAGAGTGAGAGCCTATAGCTGGCTGCCACGAATAGGCAGGAAGATTCTATTGGTGAATGTTAACTAGCATGCAAAAAAAATCGATAACTGCATTCATCACAAGTGGGGAAAAATTTAAATCTGCATGGCACTTTACTCCAATTGGCTCATTCGCTTGCTTAAACTCAACGTTGATTCTGATTCCGTAGAACTGGGTTGGGTGTGAAAAAGTATTTGTTGTTAACATTCTTTTTTCATTCGGTTTTTCCAGTTATGAGTCCTTTTTTAAAGCTGATCATTTTGTGTAGTTCTTTTTTCGTAACAGATTTAATGTTTAGCTTAGAAAAAATTTGCAGTGTGAGATAGGCAAGAAGTAAGGCATGTAGCAACATCAGCACAGCAAAGGGCACTCCTTTAAAGGCAAGAAAGGGCAAAAATATTTTAAGTCAAGTGATAGCGATTGCTGTATGAGTTATACGATTTTTGAATCAAGCACTGGCAACGCTGCTAATATATATATATATATATATATATATATATATATATATATATATATATATATAATGTGTGTGTCTGAGACAAAAGTAGACAAAGCAACATTAAAGAGGTAAAATTTCACAAATAAGAATGGTGTTAACACACAAAAGGGATACAGACAAGTGATCACAGCATTCTGACTTCAAGACAAGAAAAAACGAATATGGCTGATGAGACAGAAGTGGTCTATCTTATCGGCTAGAAAGCATGTATCTACTGTGATTTGTCTATAAATTTGTGGAAAGGGGTGATTTTTGTGGTCATTCCTACTTGTGTTGGGACCAACATATATAGATTACATTTGCTTGTTTGTTTTGAACACAACTTCAAAAAGTGATTTTTCTCCTTTCTTAAATTCAACATTCCTGCTAAATTATGTCAATGCAGATTTAGGCAGAAAATAAACATTGTTTCTATATCAAACAGAAGCAGCAAGTTCAAAATTTAAAAAAAAATGCTTTTTTTTCTTTTGTTTTTTGTTGTTTTTTTTTTATATAAAACAATGTGTGATGTTGAATTTGAGGAGTTAATACTGCCATTTTTATACTCGTTTTGCTGATTCCCAAAAGCAGAGTTAGATAATAAAAAAAATGCTTTCGAGCACTGTAATTACAAATTTAATTTAGCTTAATGCAGTATGTATTCAAATGGGAGTGGGAAGAATATGCTTTACCAATCATCTAAATAGGAAAGGCTTGTCTACCCTTAAAATCTATATTCAAAATTTTAGCTGTGCTACAGCAGCAACCTCTCATATCTGTGGAGAAAATAGGTAACACTATCATGAAGCAGGCCCAAGCTGATGTTATTGATTTAACTGCAGAAGCTATATTCATGGATTAGATTTTTTTCTATCTTAATTCGCAAGAAAAGACTTGAAACACCAGAAATGTTGTTTGGCAGAAGGATGATGAGAATACTATGAACAGAACATGTGAGCGACAACAAAATTTTAGAAGAAGTAGAAACAAGGAAGATACTTATCAGAAAGAAATGACTAAAATTTCTAGGGCACATAAGGAGGAAAGATGGTTTGGGAAATTTGATAGTCACAGGGCATAATAAAAGCAAGAGGGATAGAGGAAAACAGGGCATAAGATACTTAACAAGTTTGTGTAGATAGCTGTCAGAATAGCATTTTGGAGAGACAACAAAAAGATTAATTTTTTTTTTTTTAAGAGCTGCAAAGGATAGGAAATTATGGAGAGCCATGATCAACATTCTCAAGGTCAAAAAGAATGAGAACAGTATTAATTTTCCAGTTGAGGAAGGTTGTTTTTTTTTTTTTTTAACTTTTTTATTTTTATTTATTTATTTTATTTATTTATTTTTTTTATTTTTTTGAAAAATCGGCATTCAAAGTCCTTGCCTTTTAGCTAAATTTGAACACCATCTCCTGGCACAAGCAGGGTTAGGGTTATTCTTAAGGCCAAATTAAAACAAAAGATCAAGGAAATACTACACCTTCTGAAAAGGAAAAAAAAAATTTTTCTTTTTCTTTAACAAACCATTCACTACTGGAGTATGGAATAAACTAATGACAAATGAATCAGTTTTAACATTATAAATTTTCTTTGCAAGAACGAATTTCAAAAATCCTGGAAAGAAGTCTTCATTTAAAATATTTGTAACTAGCAGCAGAACCTGGCATTGCCCGGGGATGTAACAGTAAGAGATAGATCAAGTATCGACCATCATAAAGACTGAAAAATAAAATTGACAAAGATTATTCTTTAAGGTTGATGGACATGCATGTCTTAATTAGTTTTTTTTTTTGTTTTGATTTTTTTTTTTTTATAAATTGGTCAAACTCAAACAAAAACATTGTTTTCAATCATTATGAGTCTACCGATTGAATAGAATTTTATTATAAACAATTGTCTTGTAAAAGGAATTTTTAAAGCATGCTGAATGTAAAAATAAAGAAAAAAAGTGTGCAAGACAATAAGAAACACTACCTCCCAAAAAAAAAAAAGTGAAGTTTTGTGGAAATCGGTTGAAAAATGTAGGAAATCCGATGACATATATAAATGAACACACGCACACACACACAAACAACCTGGGTTTTATAATAAGTATAACTCGATATGAGTTGTCCCCCTTTCATTCTTGTGATGCCTCTTAATCATGTTTTCAAATTGATTTTGTGCAAAAACAATTGTGTTTTTCCAATTTTTGGCGCTGTTAGAACCACCGCAAGGTAATTTTACGTAGTCCTGTGAAGTTTTGTTGAAATCGGTTGAAAAATGTAGGAAATCCGATCCAATATATAAACGTATACACCCACACAACCTGGGTTTTATAATAAGTATGATTTCACAAGATTTGTTTACAAGATTACAAAAATTCAGCTGGGTCAACTAAATGTCCGCTAGATTAACTTCATGTTTCTTATAAAAATTCCACGGAATAACAACTTAGTAAGCTTCTCTCCTCCTATATGGAAGTGAATGCTTGATAAGTTTCAAGCTACAGAAATGTGGTTCTACAGAAGGATACTGAGAATTCTAGGGATGGAACATGTAAGCAACAAAGCCTGAAGAAAAATGGAAGCAAAAAGGACAATTATACTCAATCAGAAAGTTGAAATTTCTTAGACAAATGATGAAAAAAGAGGGCTTGGAGAATTCGACATTCACAGGACATATTGAAAGGAAAAAAGTAAAGGGGAGGAAGTGTGACATCTACCTGATGAGCTTGTGTAAATGGATGTCAGAATGGAGGTGACAGGGATGATAGAGACAAATGTTACTAAGAGCTACAAAGGATTGGAAGTTGTGGAGAGCAGTGATTGCCCACATCCTGAAGGGGTATGGCACATGACTTTCTAAAGCACGATACCACAAATGAAGGGCAGAAACAAAGTAAGGAGCTAGCAAAGTAAGAGAAGTTCTTCCTGAAATAAATTTGTATACCAAAATGAAATATTTCTGGAAAACTCACAGGGGAAAAAGAATATCAATAAAAATAAAAGTGATTGTATTTATTGCAAAGTTTACAAAAATTGTTATCATGACTAAATTGGTAATTTTCCCAAAAGACTTGGCAAGGAAAAAAAATATAAAGTGTAATACAAACAATTGATAATGAAATATGCATTCAGTGGTTGGTATCCAACCTCAAGACTTATGACTTTTTGTAACTGTATGTTACAGTGTCATAAATCAATGAACTTTTGTTCAAAAGTAATAAAAAGGCATTAATTTGTTTCAGTTTTTGCAAAAAGCCACCCACAAACCAAAAATTTGATTTTACCATATATGCAATAAGGTTAAAAAAAAAATCAATATTCTAATGGCGTAAGTGAATAGTACCTATATATTTTTAATACATTTAAGATTTTATAATTATAGTATAACATACAACCTTACAAATAAACAAACAAAAATTGCTAACTTGCTTTGTTTTTCAATTTGCTAATGATGTAATTGTGACAATGAGATCTCCAGAGGTTGGTCAAACTAAGAGAAAGAAGGAAGGAATAGGAAAGAGTCTACTAACTGGATGATAATTGTTGAAATTGCAGGAAAATGGATTGAAAGGCTGAGAAGAAAATTAAAAACAAAATGCATTGAAAAAACATGTTTTTGAAATAATTCCAATGAGAATTAGACCCAAATTTAACCAGACAGAATTCAGTAAGACTGAGCAAAACTGAGACTACCCATTCCTTCCCCCATCTTCCACCAATAAGAAAGGGACTATTAAGGTATCCATGAAGATGTCAGATAAAATAAAAGCATATGTTTTCAATAGAGAAATTGGGGTAGTCACTGAAATAACATTTGTGATTCCACTGGACAAGGAGAGAAAAAAAAACATCATTTCAAATCAGCTTCCCAAAAGAAAAATATCCCCTATGCATTCACCATTATAATTTTGGTGACATTTATTCAGAGAAAATTTTATGCCCAAACATTAATTTGGATTCCCTTGCATACAAGTGGTAAGAAAAAAATTACTTACTATTTTGAAGTGACCATGAACAAGAAAGCTGGGTGGTCAATTTGATCATTAAAAAAAAAATGCATAAAACAAAAGATAAACTTTTATTTGAAGGATAGTGGAAATAGATTTTTCTTTCTCCAATTCTTGAGTGGTTTGGTTCATGGAGAAATCCCCAGCATTGGGGCAAGCTGATAGATAAGGACTAATAACTGAAATCACTTTTGTCTTCGCTTCCTATCTGGAAATTGGATTTATTATTCCAGCCCAGGAAGAAGACTGAGGTTGGCTGCATAAAAAGTGAAAGGAGGAGAAGGGAGAAAAAGAGATTAGTACCACCTATATGGTGTAATGGTGCAAGATGATACATGAAGAAAGTTGGAGTTAAGAGGGTATCTTGATCCCACTGACCACTCTCAAAAGGAGGCTGGACAACCCCAAATTTGGAAAACTGTTTGAATAAATGAAAATTTAGAAAAGGTTGATACTTAGAGTAGAAGACAACCAAACCCGGACCTTAGTCAACCCCACCCCTGCCAGATGTAGGACTTCATATAAGCTGGAGATTTGGGACTCAGACAGATTAGAGGAGAACAAGAGACAAGATGAGAACAACAATAGACACACAAACACACACACACCAGAATCCACATCATTTGCAAAGACCGGACCAAAGACCTTGTGCCAGACTTGAAGATCAGAACTGAAAAATTTAAGTTACTACTAAAACAAGCTGCATACTCCAAAGGGGATCCAAGTGTCATTTGATTATAACAAGTGGAAAGGGTTAAAACCACTGTATACAGCAAATCATATATAAACCAAATCATTGTTACATTTTTAATCAGAGTTAATTCTTTATTCCATATGATTCGTTTTTTTTATGTAGCTCCCAATTGCACAGTGCCTTGTATAGCAGAAAGTGTTTTCAAACAATTTGAGCAAATGGGATTATCAATTCAAAATCTGTGTGGCCAATAATTTTTTTTTTTTTTTTTTTTTTTTGTTACTAATGTTCACTCACTACAAGGCCCAAGAGCCATTCATGTTATAAGATTACTGTTTAGTGTTGTATGAGCATAAGAAAGGTCAAGATGTGAAGCTTATGGGGCTAGTCATAATGATAAAGATAATGGCTAACTCTAGACTTAAAGAGGTCAAGATTTAATTTGTGAATAAAATTTCCAAGTTCAGTCAGAGATGTTAGAAGAGAATTCCACAAGTGAGATAGTGACTACATCTAGCAATTTCAACTGTAAATACTAATCTAGTACTGCACTTAAATTCATAAAGTTTAGGTAACATAGTGGATATTTCATCAGAACAATTACCATGAAAATATAATAAAAATGGCATAGAAGCTACATTATGGTGGTGGAAAGGTGACTGAAGTTGAGATGTCAGGTCAGGACCAATAACATTGCTAATTTTTCTTTGGATTTAGTCAAGTGGAAAAATTTATGTCCATGAAAAACGTTAAACTAAGAAGCTTCAATAAGTCCCTCTCCTGGAGGTTAGCAAGCCATACTGATGGAAGGCAGGAAGGGTTCTCTCAGGTAATTAAGAGGACATTTTTGTTTTGGAGTTATTAAAATTAACAAGCCATTCTTTGCCCCAATTAATATAATGTAGGTAATTTTTTTTAGATCAGCTGTCAATTTAACCTTATTGAACCAATCAGACTTACTCTTAAGACAGGAGTAAATAGTTTTCATCAGCATTTCATATATATCTATAACTATTTACCCACTGCAAGATGTGGCACAAGGCCGAGTTTTAAAGTGGGATATCTGAGCCCATAGGCTCGGGCAAAAATTCCCTATAGACCATGTAAAAACAGAGTCAGTTTCCCTGAGACGAGACTCTGGTCTTTGGCAGAGCTTCATCTGGGAGATACCCTCTGACATTTGCCAGGTAAGTGTGTGTGTGTGTGTGTATATATATATATATATATATATATAGAGAGAGAGAGAGAGAGGGGGGGTATAAATGAAAATAATCTACTGAAAACTGCAATAAAAGTTTTTAAAAAAGAAAAAGAAAAATTATTGATGCCTAATGAGAACAAATATTGATACTAAAGATCTGTGTTGCAAACTTGTAGCAATAGCTTGAAGACTTACCAAGTCTATATTACTCAAGAACTACTTCTCTTCAGGCTACAACAAAAACTCTTGGATAATGTGCCAAATGGTAGATAAATGATTGACATTGCTTTTATATTGAGACATTCACATTATTGGCATATTTCCTCCTGTATAATTTTTTTTTTATCTATTTTGCATCTTACTTCAAATATTTTTTGTTGCTTGCAATTCATACCTAACTATTTTCTTTAAATATTGTATTTAATAAAACTCTACTCTTAATTTAAATTTTTAAAATTTAAATTAAGAATTTTTAAATTTTTCTCTTATTTTTCTCATTTTTATTTTTCTTCATAAAAGATTTTTTCTCTCAACTGATCAACCCAAGCTTTAAATTGCAAAAGTATTTGAAATGAAACGTATTCTTTCTATATCTGTTTATATTTCTTAGATGAGGTATTATGTATATTCTTTCTATTAATACTTCATTTTTTCTTCCTTTTAACTTTTTCCTAAGCTAAGCGATTATGTTATAAAACTATTGTTCCTATTTTCGGTTAAAAAAAAAATGATTTTAAGATTTGAACTTAAGTTTTTCAGACAATGATTAAAATACTTTAACAAAATTTATTGTTCTCTGTCCTGTTTTTCATTTTCTCATATTCTTTTACACTCTGTCAGCCTTTGCATCTTAAGGGCTTTATTGCCTTGCTCAGGGTGAAATGGCTAAAAAAAAAATATTGCTTTTAAGGATATGTTGTAGCATACCTACAGCTGATAATGAGTATGTCCCCATTCACATAAATAGAGTAGTAAATACTGTATGTTGGTCTGCAGTTGGAGATTCATTGTGGAATTCATTTGACTCACTTCTAGCAGTTGACTACTTCTACATGCCACTGGCGAATCTCAAATGTGTTGTTCTTATCCTAAGTATTATCATTCATTGCCAACCTTCATTTAATTATTCTATTCAGTAATCTTCCCTAGGTTACAATGGTATACATCTAAGAAAAACTAATGACCAGATAAACAGAGAAATAGAATCAAAGGAAAAAAATTACATAATTAATAAATAATTAATTGTATAGTTTATTAAAAAGCAATTGTTTTTTTTGGTGGGGGAGGGCTTATAATTGTTGTGTTCCTTTAATTTGTTCATTGAAATGTTGAATTTAATTCTTGCTGTGTTTTTTTCTTTTTATGAACATGTAGGAAATCAGTTGTTTTGTTTTTATATTAAAAATCCAAACATCCAAATTTCGAACAAAACAAAAACAAAGAAAACATGTTAAATAAATCATTTGTATTTGCAAACAGACATACAAGAATTAAAGAGTTAAAAAAAAAAAAGGATTAGAAATAGTTTTTAGTTGATTTAAAGTCTTTGAGTAGTTGATACACAGATAAAGCTGTAGTTTAGAAAAGACTTAAATAGTTGTTCCACAGAAAAAAGCTATCATTGAGAAAAAACTTTTATCATTAGCAAAGATTCACTATCATTGTTGTTGTTTCTATTTGTTTGAAGTCACCGATATATTTCATTCCACATGCACTTGGTGGGAATAAAAAAAAAAAAAAAAAGCTATGTAGCTATGTCTTCTTTTTGCCTTGGGGACAGCTGCATCTCTGCTTTCTAAAAGTCCAAATCTATGGGTTTTTATAAGAATTTTTTCACAAAAGTAGACTCATGAAAAATGGTTTTTCTCTAATTGGTCAAATATTTCACATGGTGATGTTAATTCTTAACCAACAGACCCTTTAATTTAAATGTATTGTGGAATCTTTTTGACATGTTTGTAATATTGTCTATCTTTGGTTAGAAAATAAAGTTCAGGCATGTTTTAATGATATGTATGTGGGTATATAATTGTGCTGGAATTAAGATTTCTTCCTATAAACTAATGCTTCGTGTAAATGCAAAGAACTCTAAGTGATCAACCCACGTTCTTAATGGTCAATATATGTTTGAAGTCAATCTTAGTCTTTGTTAGACCTCTACTTCTCTATCTCTCTCCCCATTCTCTTCTTCATATCATGAGTAAATCTTATAAAAAAAATCTTGTATTTGTAAATGATAGTTAAAAAGAAAAATAGAAATCTAAGTTGGATTATTGACAAACTGGAAATTATCTTTTACTTCACTTGAAGCTTAATCTTTTTTCTTTTCTTTTCCTTTTTCCTTTTCTTTATTTTTCCTTTTCTTTATTTTTCCTTTTCTTTATTTTTCCTTTTCTTTATTTTTCCTTTTCTTTATTTTTCCTTTTCTTTATTTTTCCTTTTCTTTATTTTTCCTTTTCTTTATTTTTCCTTTTCTTTATTTTTCCTTTTCTTTATTTTTCCTTTTCTTTATTTTTCCTTTTCTTTATTTTTCCTTTTCTTTATTTTTCCTTTTCTTTATTTTTCCTTTTCTTTATTTTTCCTTTTCTTTATTTTTCCTTTTCTTTATTTTCCTTTTTTTTTTTTTTTAACTTGGTCTCTTGCACAAAGGCTCATCTTTTATTTCTCTTGGAGCAAAACTTCCTCTCTTAAATTAGAATTCAGATCATGAAAAGTATTGATCTCTTAATGTAAATGGAATGTGATTTGACATTTTTTCCCTGTCTGTAGACTGTCAATTTCTGACATGTGATACAATTTGCATGGACATAGTTTCACCCAGGGATGCATAAAAAAAAAAATAAAAAAAAGTTATGAAAAAACAACTAATTTATCTCATTGTAAATAATATACTCTGGTTCACTTTTATTTTTCCAGGAAACTATCCGACCAGAATTTGAAGCTACAGTGACCAGGAAGCGTATTAATCCCATCAATAAGGTATTTAACTGAAATGAAATTATACATGCTTTTCATCTCTTAAATGTACAGAGGCTATTAAACATTAAATTCAAACACTGAAGTATTGAAAGTATATACAGCAATTAATTTTTCAAGGATAAATTTGAATAATTTCCTTTGTCAATAAAGTTGAAAACATTTTGTGTGTTCACTCATGTTTGTTTGTCAACACGATCTTCAAAGATTTTCAATTAATTTCAGTAGCATTTTATGGAATTGCAGACCATGGATAAATTGATTTAAATTTTGATCTGAATACATATATTTCTTACATTTAAAAAAAAATAATCCAAAAATATGTATATATAAAATGTTCTAAAGCTACATCCCCTTCATTGGTCTATGAATGAATTTTTTTTTTTAATTACTTTTAGTTACAATGATATTGGCTTAGAGTAATTTCAACTTAAAATGCATTCCTATAATTTCTGTTGTAAATCTCCAACTAATTAATTTTCTTAGCATTAATTCATTAAGCTTAAAAACTTATCTGCTTTCCATTTTTTTTTTTTCTTTTTTCCTTCTTCCAGACAGAAGAACCTTATGTTCCATTTTGGAGCAAGATCATACGTTATTCTACTGCAGCTGTTGTTATATTGTTTATGGTAAGTAAGGCTTCTTAAAAGAGGTTTTTTTTTTTTTTAATGGATTTGTTAGAAATTCATGTCGTCAAGGATGGTTTTATCAGACTAAGCATGTAATTTCATTAATGGTACTGAACTCAGAAGTAACCAACACAAAAATAATATTTTTCTTTTACTGATTAACAATTTATTATTTTGAAATATTAAAACAATTGTAATGATGAGGTTATCAAATTTCTTAACACAAAATTTTCAATGTTTTGTTTGATTTTTTTTTGTTTTTCTTCAAACAATTAAAATTATTTATAAGGTTGATTGTAATGATTCCCACAAAAATATTTCCTATACAATTACTGCAACCCCTTGAACATGTGTGGGGCACAGTTGAGCAAGAGAACAACAAAACTCCTTGTAACATCAAAGATGAACTGAAGGCAAGTATTATGGCAACATTCACCAACTTAAACAGAGACTGTCCAGAAGAGTTGCAGGAGATTTTGAAGTCTTCTGGAGGCCATGGTTGAAACCAATGGCAATTTTATTGAAAAAAATTACTCTAGTATTTCAAGATATTTTTGTGTAATTTTGGTAAATGTTAAAATGAGATGTTAGTGTTTATTTTAATTTTTGTGTAATTTAGATGACAATTTATTCATCACACCCTGTATATATCTGATTAAGAAATTACTTATTGCATTTGCAAACATCTATGCTCATGATACAATGATATACAGGTACACCTCTGAAATTCTTGATGATCAGAGATTGACAGCTGAGCTATCTTCAGATCTAACACTAACTTCCCAGTGGTGAAAGAATTGGCTTGTTTCATTCAATGACTTGAAGACCAAACTAGTTACATTCCATCGCTGCCAATCAGACCTTGAACTACCATCAGTCATGATGAACGGATGTCCCCCTTAAAGGAGGCACAGTGCCTTGGGAGAATACTGGGCTTCTAACTCACACCTGACCTCAAGTGGAACTCTTATATACAATCTATTAAGTGATCAGCTTGCTGTACGGCTCCAGTAAGTAGTTCACTCCTCATGCTATCCTCTACCTTTATAAGAGGCAGATCAGGTCGAAAATGGAGCACTGTTGTCATATTTGGGTGGGAGCTGCCCAGTCATCATTTTCCAGTCTTGACAGAGTTCAGAAGTGTCTCAGAGTCCTTGTTGAAGAAGAGTTTAAATTTCCCCCCCTCCATCCTCTCTTTTACAGGAGGGATGTGATTAGCTTTAATACTACTTCCATGAAAAGCACTCAGATGAACATCATTCCTTGGTTCTGCCACGTCTAACTTTTGCAGCCACTACTCACTATGCCACTTACATTGTAGCAAACCACCCACATTGCATTTGGATTCTATCAGTGAGATGTAAGTTCCACTCAAACAGCTTCTTCATATGAACCACTGTTTTGTGGAACGGACTCCCGAGAGGATGTTTCTCTGATCACTACAATTGTTGTATACACACTTTGTTCTGGGGATAGTTTTAGGGCCACGGTCTTGATTCAGTCATATTTTGCATTATTCACTCTGTCATCTTCTGGCCAGATGATCACTAGTTGACTTGTTTGGAGATAAAATGAGAACTTCTACAAAAGAGATTTTGACCTACTACTTTATTAAAAACGTTGATGTGTACATTTTTAACTAGCCAGTGGGGTCGCTCTATCCCCCCCCCCCCAACTTTCAGCCTTGTCCCCTTTTGCACCCCCCAACTTTCAGCCTTGTCCCCTTTTGCACCCCCAAACTTGCCCCCCCTCTCCCGCCCCCCACCTTTCAGCCTTGTCCTCTCTCTCTCTCTCGCCCCCCCCACCTTTCAGCCTTGTCCTCTCTCTCTATCGCCCCCCCCCCCACCTTTCAGCCTTGTCCTCTCTTTCTATCGCCCCCCCCCCACCTTTCAGCCTCGCCCTCTCTCTCTTGCCTCCCCCACCTTTCAGCCTTGTCCTCTCTCTCTCTCACCACCTTGTAGTCTTGTTCTCTCTCTCTCCCATGAAGCCTCAGCCTTGGTAGAAAGTTTTTCCATGTTAAAATATTAGAAAATACTTAAACATTGTCAATGTCTTTTTTACCAATTTGCTTATCATGGTGATATTTAGAAGCCATTTTTTTTTCTTTCTCAACAGTCCTCCGCAGTTTAACAAAATGTGTTTCTGTCAAAATTGGAAGTGCTTGTCTTTAATCAATGAATTGGCTTTACAACCAGAAACATTTCTGAATACTGCCTCCCACAAATCAATCTGAAAAATAGGATAAATGAAAATGTTTTTTCATAACTTCAGCCAAATTTCTCAGTAAATCTGTAAAATAATATGAAATTGAGAGCGAGAGAGTTAATTTGAAAATGTTAATGTTAGATTGATAAATTAGTAAAACTTATTATTCTATGCAATAATTGAAGAGTATGAATTTTCAGAAATATTACTTTGATACCAGTTTTGTATATGTTTTTTTAAAATTAAATTCACCTCATGCAAGGCAGTAAAGTCGCTAAGACACAAGACACTGCACTTAAATTCATAAAGTAAGTACCATAGTGAAGGACTCCTCCAAACAATCCATAAAAATATTTATAGAAAAGGCACCGAGAAACACCATTAAGGTGATGGAAAAGTGACTAAAGCTGAGGTGCTAGTTCAAGACCAATAACATTGCTGATTCTTTTTTGTTTCCATATTTGGCAACAATATTCAAACTAAAGATGAATGGTAGACTTAGAGATCTCTAAGATAATTCTTCTTTCCATAATCTAACACAACAGAGTGAACCAACTTTCTTAGCAGCAAACTTAGCATTGGAGGTAAGCATCAGCCATGCTGATGGTAAAACAGAGAGGGTCTCTCAGATTATTAATGGAGAGCAGTTTTGTTTTGGAGGCATTAAAATTAACAAACCATCCTTTGCCCCAATTAACTGAAGGTTGTTTTCGATATCAGCTGCCAATTTGACCTTTTTAGAACTGTTCAAACTTACTTTCAAGACAGGAGTAAATAGTTGTCATCAACATAGATAAAAATTTGGTAGCTGATGCCACCAGTAAGGTCATTGATGAAAATTAAGAACAAAGTAGGTCCAAGGTTAGTGCCCTGGGGGAGATCTGCATTAGTACAGAAAGATCTAGAAGAGTGGCCATTCAGGATAACATTCATTTTGTGATTTGATAAGAAAGACTGAATTAGTTCAAAATTTATCAAGAGACACCCCAACTTTTCAACTTAAGACTGTTGAATTTTTTGTTTGAAATTTGTCTTTTTGCAAATGAATGTTGTATGCATCATCAACTCAGCATATAAACTTTGTTTCGAACAAAAAAAAAAGTTTAATACTCTCTCTATTGATGAGTAGAAAAATTCTTAATGAATCAGACATTTTGCTTATTTTTAAAATTTACTACCATCTATAATTTACTGTTTTATCTAGAAAGCTTTTGTTTCTTCTAAAAGGAAAATATTTGCTTTGATTTCAGAAATCTGAGAAGAATATTTGATATTGGAATTTTCAATTTTAAATCTCTCGACTAACAAGACGCCTTCTCTCAAATGATTTTTTTCTGTCACTTTCATTAAATTGGTATGAACTTAGCTGTAATGAATTTCTAAATGAGTTTCTCTTCATTCTTTTGGTTGATGGAGATTGGTGTCAGATAAGTGCTATACATTTGAAAGAATTTTTCACTTGTGAACAGTTCTGTGACCTACATTTTGTAAACTCTAACCAATTATCTCTCAAAGAATGTTCATACCATAATCTGTATTTATGTAGGCAAATTATGGTGGAGGGGTGGCGGACCTACAACAATATTCAGCTCATATAAAAGTGAAATTCTATGATATATTTTATGTAAGTTATTTGCAATGAAGTCTTTCAGTTTTTTATGCATTTTCATCTAATCTATGAATTTGAAGACATTTTCTAAAGCTTATTTTCAATTATGAAAATTACAAATTTATCTAAATGTTTTTCATTTTCATTAATTTGAAGAATGCAGAGGGATATGTCTATCATGAGGAGGTATCTACAAAATGATAAATATTTTCAACAAAGTGATACCAAACAAAAGCAAATAAACAACAGGTTGAAATTTTATGAAATATTTATTCCATGAAATAAAAAAAAAAATAATAGTCTGGCTATAGAGAAAAGTAAACATTCCATTAACAACAGAATCAGTCTAAAAATAGTTTTAAAAAATTAATATTTAAAAATTATGTAGCATTTTGTTTGCAAAATTACTTAATATTCAATATACTGCAAAACTTCTGTAGAATACTCATTGTGAATATATTAAAATTTTCCCCTTGGTAAAAATTTGTAATTACAGTTAAAGAGACATATGCAGTTTGAGATGATAAAAGGTCAGTTATATTTGCAAAAATACTTTTTATTAATAGAAATTAAGGAAAACATGACTTGGACGACCAAGCTAATGATTGATTTATTTTTATGGATTATCAACCTTTATTTTATTTTTATTTTTTTTTAATAATTTCACCCCAAGAAAGGCACTAAAGCCATTAAGACACAAGGGGTTACACTGTGTGTTAGAATAAAATCATTAAGGAGTGAAACCCATAAAAGAGGAATCAAGATGACACTAGATAATGATTGACATTGCATTTACATTTTCAAATGTCAAATTTGACTGAAAAGCAAGAAACTGGAAGAGTCAGAACTATTAGCCAAGAACTTACAAACTCTTTATGTAAAGCTGAAACATTTTTTTTCTTTTGTGAATAACAATGATTTCTCCAGATACAAATCCCATTATTTAACCCATAGCTTGGGGAGGAGATAGGTTCATACCTTTACCAAGAGTATTTGCATGTAACTGTCTTCTAAATTTCAGTGTGCTACTAGGATGGCATCTCAGTCCCACCCTTTTACTGTCAAAACAGTTAAATATAGCTGCGTCTTTTACTCCAAAAGCTTCTATTGCACTTCCCGACAGTGGAACTCCCTTCCTATCCCTTGCTTCCCTGATAGCTATAATCTTCAAACATTCAAATGTAATGTCAATTGACATTTTCTGATGCTTTGACCTTAATCTCTCTCCGTCTCTTTATCCTTTTCCCAAACACTCCTCTTTACTCAAAGTCTCTGTAACTCCTAAAGAAAAAGAATAAAAAATTATAGTTATGGAGAAAATAACATGGCTGCATTTAGTCACTTCAACAGTGAAAGGTGGGACTGAGATATTGAAATTCAATTATGCTTTTCTCCTTAATTAATAGAAATATGACTTACGTCTGCTATAATAAACTTTTCTTTTTGTCTAAATTTCTTTGATCATTATTTACACTATTTACATTCAGACTGTTGTCTTCATCTTTGTTGTTATCACAATGTTTCAGCCATTGTTCCTTCTGGCCTTCATCAGGTGTATATCAATCTGGGTAACCTACAGGGAATTATGTACTGAACTGTTTATTTAACTAGTAAACGTGGACCTTCATGTGCACAATAAGACAGTGTCAAGAGTGCTTTTTTTTTTTCTTTTTTTTTTTTTTAAGACCACTTTTATTTTAAGTACCACTTATCTTCAGCAATGCTTATTGTTTTGAAAAGTGATGATTAGAATTGTAATAAAATCCAAACATATGATGAAAGTGAATTTATGCATTTTTTTTGTTAAGAACTTACAAAATTATTAAACACTATAAGATTTTTTTTATATACTAGAATAATTTTATAATTATAATATTTTAAAAACTAATACAATTAAAACTGATTCAGTGGAATATTTATAATTTATCAAAAAATAAATCTGAAAAAAATTTGTATTCATAAATTTACTAAATTATTAAAATATGTGAACTAATTATAAGGAAATCTTTATTATTTACCATTTTATAAAGTTTGAATCACTTGGCAATTAGCCAATGTTTTGTCAACCATGCAATTAAATAATAAAATAAATACTATAAATAAACAATCTAATAAATAAATAGTGTTTATTATTTTTGTTAATTCTCAAAAACAAAAAAAAATGTTTAAATTCACTTTCATATGTTTTGGTTTTATTAAATTTCTAATCATTTCTTTTTAAATTAATAAACATTTTCGAAGAGTGAAGGTAGTTAAAAAAAGAAAAAAAAGTGATGTCATGGGAAAAACCGTTCTTTTGACACTCTGTCGTCTTGTGGATACAAAGGTCCATGTTTGCCATTTAATCTATAGGGACAGACTGTTCTCATTCCATTGCTCATGTCTAGGAACAGTTATTGTTATCATGTTTCCACCAAGTTAAAGTACACACAGCCCAGCCTAGGGATTGAACACATAATTACTATATCAGCAAATTTACAAACTGCTAGGCTATTGTTCCACAGGACAATTACCTGTGAAGAATTTGTAGCCTTAAACCTAACCTGCCTGCTGATGAGTTCTGCTGACTTGGTGTCATTTGTCTTTCTTTAACAGCCATCCCAGGTTTTCATATCTTGAATATTTTTTTTTTACTCTTGTACTGTTTCCTAATATGATATTGTTCGTATTTTTATACTAATTTTCACCCAATACAAATCCCAAGAGCCAATCAAAGTAGAGAGTTACTGTGAGTATAGGGGCAAGAAGTGAAGTTCATGTGTCTATGCAGAAAAGATAAGTTAACTCTAGACTTGAAGAGGTCAAGATTGTAGTGACTGGGAAAACATCCTGATGGGAGTCTGTTTCACAAAACAGCAGTTGTTGAATGGAAAGAAGCTGTCCAAATGAAACTTACTTCTTACTAATGGAATACAAAAGGAATTGGGATGATTCCAACTTGTGCATATGATATGGTGAGTCCTAGTTGTAAAGGTCAGGGGTAGTTGGACTAAGGAATGTAGCTCGTCAGAATATTTTTTTTTGTTACATATAGAGATGACTACCTGATGTACTGAAGATTAGTATAATTGTTTAACAATCTTTATCAAGTGGATTAAATCCTCATGAGTTGACAGTTGAAAAATTGTTGACTAAAAAGAACTGTTTGCCAGAAATTTGACATTTGTTAAATTTTTATATATTTGGAATCTGTGGCATCTTTAATTTGTGGAATATCACTTTGTAAATTTTTGCTCTCTTTCTTTTTATATATATATATATATATATATGATTATTTCTTTGTGTATATATATATATATATATATATATATATATATATATATATGATTATTTCTTTGTGTACATATATATATATATGATTATTTCTTTGTGTACATATATATATATATATATGATTATTTCTTTGTGTACATATATATATATATGATTATTTCTTTGTGTACATATATATATATATATATGATTATTTCTTTGTGTACATATATATATATATGATTATTTCTTTGTGTACATATATATATATATATGATTATTTCTTTGTGTACATATATATATATATATATATATGATTATTTCTTTGTATATATATATATATATATATATATATTATCTTTGTATATAGATATATATATATATATATATATATTATTTCTTTGTATATAGATATATATATATATATATATATTATTTCTTTGTATATAGATATATATATATATATGATTATTTCTTTGTATATATATATATATATATATATATATATGATTATTTCTTTGTATATATCTATATATATATATATATATATATATAGATGATTATTTCTTTGTATATATCTATATATATATATATATGATTATTTCTTTGTATATATCTATATATATATATATATATATATATATATATATGATTATTTCTTTGTATATATATATATATATATATATATATATATATGATTATTTCTTTGTATATATATATATATGATTATTTCTTTGTATATATATATATATATATATATATATATATATATATATATGATTATTTCTTTGTATATAGATATATATATATATATATATGTATGTATGTGTGTGTTTTGTGCTCTGTATATCTGCTGTGGCCAGGTACTGAACTCACAACACTTTGTGTCCGGTCACTAGATTACTTCAACTAATGCTTTTATCAACTGTGACATGTGTCCTTTGAAATTCCAACATATATCACTTGAAGAAGGCTGGAGCATACAACAGCCGAAACATTGTCAATATGACAATATAGTTGAGGACAACAGTCTGAACAATGTAAATTGCGTATATTTTTACATAACAATAAACTGGTAAAAAATTAATTAAATGGGAAAATGAAATAGGCATTCATCATTAACCATTTGTTGTATTCAACAAAGATGCAAGGAGGAGATTCATGTTGATTCAGTGATTATGAAATGCATGACAGCCTCATCTCCAGACCGATGCTCACTGGTACTAGCCAGCGTTGATGTGCTTCATATGTTGCAGACCCAATATGAAGCATTCAGCACCATGCAGGCATTCAATACTAGGATTAAATGTTGACTCTTTTCATTCTTTTATCTATACCAGGATGGGTGTTGTGGTGTCATGGATATCAGCACGGAATGAGAACTCAAAGAACAGAGTTGAAATCCCAGTCAAGTCCATTATATTCACTTAGGCATACATACTCTTGGGAAAGGTATGAACCAATCTCTTCTCCTCCTAGCCATGGGTTGAATAGCAGGACAAACTAGGTTCTTTAGCCTTAGTTTGCAACCAGTCTACCGCAGAAAGAAATGACAACCTACTGCAAGAAAAATCTTCTGCCTAATCACTCGTGTATCAAAAGATACATGATCAACCAAACATGTATCGCGTGTGACACTTAACTGACTGATCTATACCAGTCTCAGATCTCAGTGTACCGTATGACTGGTTTGAGCATTAAATAACCCATAAAGGATACTGTTAAACCAAACTAATCTCTAATCACATTCCTCATCTTATGACCCAAGTTTTCTAAGTTCCTTCCTCACTTATCAATGAATTAACACCATGGACTGACTATGTGAACAGCGACAAAGTTTTGGGGAAAATAGAAACAAAAAGAACAATTATACTTAGAATCAAAAAAAGAGAGTTGAAATTCCTAGGCCATGCCATGAAGAAGGAGGGCTTGTAAAACCAGACACTCACAGAACTGTAAAAGGGACAGAGGAAAGCAGCGAATAACTTACCTAACAAGCTTGGTGTAGATCATTGACAGAACAGATTAAGTGAGACAGAGCTGCAAAGGATGCGAAGTTGTGGAGTGCCATGATCGCCCACATCCTGAGATTTAGAAGATTCCACTCCTGAGAGCCAAATGCCTCCTACTTGAGAACCACTGACTTAAGCCCTAACTACATGTGGGTTCCTTAACCTCTTGATAAAGGAGATTCTTTCAGACTAAACACTGTCCAAAAATAGTATGATACATGTTAAGCTTCATGTCGGTCATCAACAATCCTTTACCCTGCTGGTGCGGGGATATCATTCATTAAAACATAGTTGTAAATTCAGACATAAATCTTGGCATTTTGGCTTTTAAAATGACATTTTTTGTTTTTACCTTTCAGCTTTGCTTGGTCATTGGAGCTGTCATTGGAGTCATTGTCTACCGAATTGTTATTATTGCAGTATTTGCAAAACAGGAAATTATCAGTCAAAGAGCTCCTTTACTGACAACAGCAACTGCATCAGTCATCAACTTAATTGCCATCCTTATCCTCAATTTGGTAAGGTAATTTCTTATTCTATGTGGAAACAATGTTTCTGTTTTGGAAATTGGAGAAAATTTCTTAAATTTTACATTTTGTTTTATATTTGAATTTTCAACATTTTATAAAGCAGAATAAACCACATCAAATTGAAAATGAATGAAGAAAATTGTTTTAATACTCAGTCACTACATAAGGTTTTTTTCCCCTTTTATCATCTTTTTGTTTTTTTCTATTGTCATTTCCTTTGTCTTGTAAACTTTGGTTCTTTTTATTCATGTTTAAAGTTATAAGAAATATTTCTTAATTGGAACACTCCTTGCCATAATTTATTCTGATCTAATCACAAACATTTGGGTATTTACCAGAGTGCCCACATCACTAGCAAATGTGACACAAGGTCAAGATTTAAAGTGGGTTTAACAGCAATACCATGGAAAAATTGCCTAAGCCCCCTCAACTACTTACCCCTTTTGATGAGGTTTCAAGGAGAGGTACTGCCTGGGAGAAAGGGTCTCCTGATGCTTTGATATGTTAAATATTTAAAGAAACTCTATAGTATTAAGAAAAATCTTCTTTCTATACAATCATTAGATCACAAAGTTTATTTGAATTCTAGAATGAATCATTTTCACTCTACAATAAAAAGCAACAAAAATGAAACTAGGTAATAAAAACATCTTCAAAATATTAACTGCCATTTTTAATAGCATTTGTAGAATTGCAAGCACAGACTAGACACCAGGTTCATTTTCAGGGTGCAGCTTCTTCCAGTCAAACGTTTCTGGCTTAATGGAAAATAATTCTTCAAAATAAAACCATGAGATGAAATTGTAGTAATCGCTAAATTGTTGTTGTAACCTTCTGTCAGCGAGTGAGGCACTGTGATGTGGTGAACAGTATAACAGGTGCGTGCCTTCCTTTTTGTGTGGCAGCCAAGCAGTCTGTCATGTAAGCTCCTAGGGACAACTGTCTTATAGAGAAACTGCATTCTTTGTCTTGTCAGCTTTCAACTAAAAAAGTAATTTATTAAGTCTGCTCCTCTCAGCTGACCTTTTTTGTCAAGGTTGTTTGAGAAGGTACTTGTGAGTTCCACTTCACTCTGACCTTTGTCAAGACAATAATCACCAAAACGATTCCTGTAGCATCCGCTAAATGTTTCCTTAAAAAGATATCAGACAGCTGATGCTACACAATATTTACCTGGCTATGCTGCCTGTTTTATTTAATTATTTGTTATTGACTGAGGAAAAAATGAAATGGTTACAAGTTTGGTTTTTGGCTAGAAATTGTTAGCTAGGCATTTAGATTATATGTTTAAAAAGATAGAATTTTCTTAGTCAAAGTCACAGACACAAAAAGTAAAGATCCAGCTTCGTATCATAAAAAACAATTCCAGACAAAAATTCAGTCTCATAAATAAATTGAAAATTCAAAGAACTTTTAATTCAATCAAATTGAGATATTAACAGTAATATCCAATATATTCACAAAAAAAAAAAAAATCTATTTCTGGTGGGTGATTCATGAGTTTATGGGTCCATACTGTTTGCTATAGAAATTCATAAGTTGATCCAACACTTAAAAGCATTTTCTAACAATGCTACAATGACATATTCAATATTTTTTTTTTTTTTTTTTTTTTTTTTTAAGCATTACGCCCCACGCAAGGTGGGAAGCCACTAGGATGCAGGGGGTTGCAGAAGATTTGGAGCAAGAGCAGATAGGAGTGATAGAAGAAAGGATGAGGAGAGGGATAGTGGATAGATCAAGGTAACTGGAGATGTCGATTGACATTACATTTGAATAGTTGGAGATTATAGCTCTCAGAGAAACAGTAATAGGAAACTGTGTTCCACAGGCGAGATGTGTGAGGTATGAAGCTATTGGAGTAGAAGAGACGGCTGCATTTAAAAGTTTCTACAGTGAAGGGGTGAGAGCGGGATGCCAGCCTCGTAGGGCGCTTGAATTCATGAAGTCTGGGAATAAGTGAAAGCAGTTCATCGGAGCAATTACCATGAAGAGAGAGGCGACGACATGTCTGTAAGAGAGCGACTGCAGATGAGATGCCAGATCAGGGCCAATTATATTACATATCCGCCTCGGGATCGTGTCAAGAACTCCGAGGTAAACAGAAGGTGCACCAGACCATATATGGCAGCAATACTCCATGCAAGGGCGAATGGTTGGTTTGTATATTTGAAGTATCGATTATATTTCATAGCTAAGGAGTCTTTGTATCACATAAGACCCAACTTTGTGGAGAAAACCATTAGAAGGGTATTTTTTAAAGTTTGCACAAAATTGTAATAAAAAAAACAAAAAAAACGAATATTGTACACAAATATATGTTATGCCAAATTAAGAGCTTTTATTAAAATTTTATTTGCAAAGTAATCTCAGATTAGCTTTGTTAATGTCCCAAATTAATCTAAAATAGAAGAAAGATCTATTTCTGTCAGGTACTTCATGAATATATGGATCTGCTCTGTTTGAAACAGAAATTCACATTAGATCTATCCAACCCCTAAGAAAACAATTTCTAACAATGCTACAGTCAATTATTCAATATATTTCATAGTTAGGGAGTTCTTGTATCTCATAAAACCTGACATTGTAAAGAAACTCTCAATTTGACATTAAAATTTGAATTAAAATTTCCTTCAATTTTCAATTTATTTATGATGCTGGAATTTCGTTTATTCTTTAGATTTCATCTGCAACATTTTTGTTCACCGCCCTATAATCAAACCAATCACCAAAAATTGTTTTGAAATGTCCCATTGGTAAAAATTAGAATTATGGAAGGACAGATGAGAAAAAAAATACTTTTTATAAAATTTAACATGTGGAAAATAGATTGACTGAAATAAGTTCTGATTAAAAAAAAAAAACACCAAAGGAAAATGAAATTAGTCGAAACCTCATAAAATGTGTCCTTCATTAATTACTGATCAGTGCAAAAAGTGTCTTAAGCACTTACATAACTAAATTCCTAAATGACCCTTTGTAAAGGTCAGTAGAAATGGCCATTAAGCAAATCCAGAACCTTGGCATTAAACGCTGAAGTCTTTAACTGGTGATTATTGGAGATTCTGATTCAATGAAAAATGGAGGAGTGTGAAAGATAACTGTAATCTTTCAAGAAATATTTCTCTAAGATGGCTTGAACAATACACTGCCTCCATTTTATTATTCTCAGCCTCTGAATTAATGAGGTATTTTTCTGATTAGAAAAGAGCTTTTGTTACATCTACCAGTGAAATAAAACAAAATGCAAATAGATGCTAATGTTCTGTGTAGCTGTTCATTCCTTTTAGTCATTTTTATTCAATATTAAGCTTGTGCTTTTGAACAATGAAAGATTAGAGAAAAGCTCAATGTTTCCAGTTAAGGTTTCTGAAAAGAATTCACAAAAGTATTTGGGGGAGGAGACAGAAATTGCTCACTGGAACAATCACAGAAAAATATGTCCAGCTAACATGAAGTTAGCTGGACACATGCATGCCAGAAAAATCATTTTTTTTTTCTTGTTAATGAAGTGGATTCCAATTAGAAAAGAGAAAGAAAGTCAGACTAAGAAAAGCTTGGTGCTCAGTATTCAACAAAGACTTTTTTAGAAAGTTGGAATAACACAGGGAATATCAGATGCTGCCTTGGATAATTCAAAATGGAGAGAAGCCATCATTGTTGCATGGGGTCTTTCCTAATAATAAATAACTATATTAAATGTAACATTTACTTTTTTTGATAGGAGGGAGACAAAGATAATCATTCTGTACATTAAATCATAGGAAAAAAAACAGGTGAATAGGGAATTTTATAGATTAAAAAAAAATACTTCTATGTGACATGTCCCTTCAGAACATTGGCGATCATGGCTCTCCACAATTTTTTGTCCATTGTAGCTCTTAAAAAATTTATATGCTACTACAAAGGGATTTTTTTCTTAATATATAAAATATAGTATTAAATGTTAGACAGATTGGTAGATTTCAACTGCTCATGGCTACCATAACACCAGACAAAGTGGTATCAGATAGGAAAAAAATATGTACCAGTTGGTTGGAGGTAAATCCAAGTAAAAACAGATATTCAGTAAGATAGACTAAAAGTTGGGGTTTGTAGAGTAGGACTTGGTGTACTTCTTGCTCTTCCCTACTACTGAGACAATGAACTGCTCCAACTTACAACTATGGCAAATAGCCACATTAGAGGAGGAGGATTTGAGGAGTAATTGATTTACTCAAGTTTTACAGTTTTCTGTATGAGTATTTAATAAACCTCTTCTTGATTTTCCTCTATTTAGCATCCTATTCCTTTAATACTCTCTTTAACTACAACCTTCCTAATTCTCAGTTATTTTGAACAAAAACAACATATATTAGCTAGTTTACCTCTACCATCAAAAAATGATGGCATATTTAAATCATTTGTAATTATGTTTGTTATATTTTCTGTAAGAGTAATATTTGATTATTTTTTCTATCTATACAATTCTATTATTGGATGTCAAAATGAATTCTGTTTATAAATGATAATATTGAAAGCTAATACAAAAAAAATAATAATAAAAAAAATAACAATGGTTTAGCAGCCTGACCTTTTATTAATGAAATATTTCATTGTTATGGTAACATGATGCATGCTCTTGGTGTTGAATATTTTGCCTTCAGTTAACAAGAAAATCTCATTAAGATGAGGAGATCAGGTTGTGTAACTAAAAAAGTTATAAAGATACCAATTGTGTTTTGGATTCTTCCCATTTATTATATAAAATTAGAATTTGAACTGAGATTTTTGTTTTAATTAGAAACTTCTGATTAACCTGACATTGGTTTTGACCCTAATATGTTCTTGATGGGGTGGGGGTGAGTTAAAGAATAATATGGGAAGTGAAAGTTATGAATTGCATACAAATGTTATGAATATTGACCAAGAAATTTTATTGCCAAAATTTCTACATGATGAAATGCTTTCTGGTAAAATTTTTGGATTTTCTGGAAGTTTACAGAAAAAAAACCCTTAAGAAGAAGAAAAAAATAAATTTTCAAAATGTAAAGCTTCCTAATATATTTATTGTACAATTTACATATTGTGTAAATAAAGGATACCTACTTAAAAAAAATTTTTCCAATGGTTAAAAGGAACGATTGGTAGTTATATGGTAAATAAATAATAATTTATAATAGACAATTTTTTTCTTTTATTAAAAATACAGATTTCAGATTTTTTATTTTTATTTTTTAATAATTGTTTTTATAGATTTACAAGAAGCTTGCTTGTGCTTTGACCAACCTTGGTAAGTTTTTTGTTTTTGTTGTACAAAATTTATAATAAATTGATTTTATATTTTTTTTTTTTTTTTTTTTTTTTTTTTTTTTTTTAATAAAATCTGATTTGATTTTTTCATATTTTATCTTATTATTTCAAGGATGTTTACATTTTACACCAGTTTAAATTTTTTCTTTTTTCCATTTTGTTTTTTGTTTTTTTTTTATTCTTTTTACAATTTTTCTCTATACAGTTATCTTTTTACTGTTTTGGATTTTATTTCATTTTATTTATTCATTTTTTGGGGGATTGTTCTTTTTTCATGCTGTTTCAATTTGCTATTTTATTTTTTTCCCTATTTTTAACATTAGTATGTTTATTCTGAAATTGATAATGTTGAAAAATATACCCTTAAATTGGTCCAGAAACATCCTGTAGATAAGAATATAAAAGTGTTACCTTGGTTTTGGGAATCTTAAATCCAATTGAAAAACTCATGGTATGAGTTGTGTATGAGCTGGAAAACCTAGCAATCTGCAACAACTTGATGATTGTCACACATGAAGTGTGGCAAAATATCTCTGTAGATATTTGTGCTAACTTAGTAAAAAATTACTGAAAACATCACAGAACGAATAGGTTATACAACTGACTATTGATTTTTCTCATGCACATGAAATTTTTTTCTTTTAAAAATTAGTCAAAATTAAAGATTTTGTTTATTTTTTTTCCTAACATCATTTCTATATCTATCAACTTCTCAGAAAATCTTTACTAATCAATTATCTTTATAATTGTTTCCAGTAAACTTTAAAAAAATCAGACTATGCTAATAATTTCTGTCAGCAGTACTCTCTTTGTGCAGTAAAGACTGCATTGGCTTGGCTGTATACCAAAAGATTTCCTGTATGAGGGACTAAGGGGATGGTTTTCACCAGTAAGGACCAACATCTGGAAACATCTAGGTAGCTCCAAAGAAATGTGATACCTAAGGTTTAAAATGAATTTTTCAAAATTAAAAATCTTTCTAGAAGCTTTCATTTTATTTTTAATTTCAAGCTAATAGATTAACTTTAATATTTGCATTTCAAAACAAATTTAAATTGATTGAAATGAGTTTTTTTAATTGCTAAAAATTGCTGATTTTAGTCATATTTACAATTATCTCAGCACAGCATAATTCCCTTTTATCAAAAGTATACTTTTCTGAAAATTGAGGCAGATTAGCTGATTTAAAGTTTAATTAATCTGGTTCAAAACAAATCTTACTTACTTTTAGTTTAAAATATTGCAGAAAAAGCATCTTTTTTTAACTCAGGTGGGGTGATTTTATGAGCTAATGACAGCCTGATGTTTGGGAAATTTATATAATTTTTTCTATGGGGACATAACTGTAAAAATTATTGGAGGATTATAATATTTTTTATATATTTTTTTAACTACCCAGTATCTTTACTTTAAATTTACTGTAGTTACTGCTCTTATTTTCCGATAATGTCATGCATGGATGTCTGTATTTACAAAAATTAGCAAGTTTATACACACAGAAAAAAAAATTCAAAATTCTTTTTAAAATACTGGGTGGTGGGGCTGAGCTTTTCCATTTATGATTAGTAAATATAGATTTTTACTTAATAACAATATCACCTAACCACTACAAATTAGTACAGAATTTTAAGATTTAAAACTTTATAAAATTAAAACAATTCTTGTAAAAATTCATTATTCATCAAAAAAAAAAATTTTCTTAAAACAATAATATCCATAATATATCTTATTCATAAAAGCAATTAAAAGCTTTTTAACTAAATAATGTTTTTAGTTTTATTGCATTTTTTATTTTACAAATCAGATCAGATTTTCAGTAACTGGGGGTCATGTTTTACAAAAAAAAAAAAAAAGAAAGAAAAAAAAAGAAAAATTGATGATTTAAATTCTCCAAGGACTTTTGCTTATAACTAATATAAACATTAAGCCGTACAAAAATAAATTTCTCAAAGCTTCATAAAATTAAATAAGTGCTAGTAACACATGAGAAAAAATAATTTTACCAAGAATTTCTAAAAAAAAAAAAAACTTTCTAAAATAATTTTATTCATTTGTGAATAAGTCTTGAAAGTTTCATTAAAATCTGACAGTTATTTAATTTTTGCAAGAATTTCCAAATCAATGTGTTTTTCACAGTAAAAATGACACTAAAATTTCCTATACTAATTTATGGTTCCCCTTTGGAGAAAAACAATATTTTCAGCCAAAGTTTCGAACATTCTAAAATAGATTGAAAAATATGATTTAATAGTCAAAAATTCCTTTGGTCTTTTCTCTTAATAAAAAAGATTTTAACAATTAAACGTTTTTATTAAATTTAGGGCATTTTTTTCATGTACACACATTCATTTTTTAGTGAATCTTTGGAGATAGCTAAATGATACTAATATTCAAGTAGACACTACAGGAAAGATGGCTATGGATTTGCTGTGCTTGGTGACGAGTTATAAATGCAGGCATCACCATTGTAAAAGATGAATGAATCAAACTGTGGTTGGACAGAAGGAAAGTGTTAGTGAACACACAGCCATCTGCCTTCAGGTCCAGTAACTGTGCCCAGGACTGCTACTCAAATATTGGTTTGTTTAGCAGCAGTTACTACCACTGTGCATGAAAGTGAGTCCTCATTGGATGCATTCATTTTCTCATTAAATCAAATCAAAGAAGATTGATAATTATAGAATGATAATCTAGAAGTAGCAACAAAAAGCCACAGAAATTAAGATGAAATTAATTTCTGTTTGATAAAATAATAACAGAGACTTAACACATGTACCCACTAAAAAGAATGTTTATTTTATATATATATATATATATATATATATATATATATATATATATATTTCCCACCCCACCACCAAACATAATCAAATACAAACAAGCATAAATAGATTTAATTTTTAAAAAAATTAACCAGTTTTTCTGATGATCACAAAAGCATGAAACCCAGAGTCACAAACTCATATCCATACAACTGAATATATATATATATATATATACACACACACAGACTGTTTCACTGTATCACAGCTCATCAGTATGGCTAGACATCTGATTGCTTCAAGCCAAGATTGAAACCGAAACAATTTGGCATCAGTCATAGATTTTTTCTCTGAGCTATCAGCTCCCAGCAGAGAGGAAGGTGAATTTTTATGTATTTTAGAATAAGCATGTCAGTGACTCAGGGTGCTCAATTCATAGGACAGCTTTTGCATATATATATATATATATATATATCGACAGACAGCAGTGTGGCTAGACATCAAATTGCTTCAAGCCAGGATTGAAATTCAACCAATTTGACATTAGTCAGAGACTCTACCCCTAAGCTGTTGGTGCACGGCAGAGAAAGGGAATCTTTTAATGTATTATATACGTGATATATATAAACACTAGACCAGCAGCCAGAGTGCTCAATATATGCCATATATACTTAGGTATCATGCAACTTTTGAAGACCTAATTTTGAAGCTAATTTTAAGGGTGTCAATTCATACACTAGGTATTGAAATTAGTGTATGTAGTGCCGGCCCTGGCTACACCATTGACCAAACTATATATCCATTTACTGTAGTCAAATTAGCTTCAAAATTAGGTCTTCAAAGATCGCATGATACACAAGTATATATGGCATATACAATTTATGACTTCAAATGTTATTGTCAGTGGATACCTGTATTTGAGTAGACACTGCCATTTATTTAAACAGGTTTTATTTCATCTATCAACCTGTCTATTCAAATACAGGTATTCAGTAGAAATAACATTTAAAGTAATAAAAATATGTTAGATTAAAAAGAAAAAATACCTTAATTCTTTAAAAATTGGTTTATTTCCATTTTAAAATATGAAACTGAGTAGATATGACTTTTGAGAAACACTAAATAAGTGAATGTGCTTTAAAGATAAAAAAAAGAACCTTGTTTGTTTGTGAAGGTTCCATAGCCAACTGGTCAAAGTATGCAGCATCAGATGGTGGTTTCTACTGCAAGAAGGGGATACAGGTTCAAATCCTGCTGGAGGGCACTGTTTTCTTGCGTATTCATGCTGGTAGACTAAATAAACCCTATGTAAATAAATGGAACATCTACTCAAATACAGGTATCCACTTAACGTAATGTTTAATGTTCAAGTAAAATGGTCAGTTCTCTGTATTGCTCCAGCAAGTACCTGACTCCTCCTGCTCTCCTCTACTTTTACAACAGCCAAATCAAGCTAAAAATGGAGTACTGTACTGAACAGGAGCTGCCCAGACCTAACTCTCCAGCTTTGATAGAGTTAAAATGTGTTTCTGAACCTTTGTGGGTGACAAATTATTCTCCACCCTTCAACCTCTCTCCCACAGGTGAGATGCAGTAAGCCTCTCGCTGCTCTACCTCTACTTCCACAGAAAGTGCTCAGACGTATCCCTGGTCTCACTGAGAGAAATCTTTTCAGCAAGAACACAGCACGCCACTTAAATAGTAGTAAACCACCTACATTCCCTCCATATTCTATTGGTGAGAAGTAAGTTCCACTTAAGCAGCTACTTCTTGCAAACCACTGCCCTGTGGAACCGACTTCCCCGATCTATACAATCTTAACCTGTTAAGTCCTATACACAGAAATGGCCTCCAAATGTAACCATCTACTACAAGTGGCCTCCAGGTCTTGCTAAGGATGAACCTCACTGTAAAAAAAAATATATATATATATATATATTGCTGGTTCAAAAGGACAGGGTTTATATTTGCTGGAAGCCAGATGTATTAAACTCTGATGTCCTTATTCAAAAATGACAGGATAGATGACATTTTGTACTTCCTGAAAGAAATGAAATTATATTATCCCTCAAAGTGATTCCTAATCCATTTAGCAACAAATAACTGCAGACAACTTACTGTCAAAATTTTTAAAAAAATCCTTGAAAAAACATAGATTTGACTATTCCCCACAATTTATATCTTGGCATAAAATAACCCCAGATAGGTTGACATGCTATTAAAACCAATCAATCTGATGTCCCTGATCCTACAATTGATGACTGTTTTTATCATGATTCCTTTTGAAAGTTGGAAACCCCTTTGGAAACTTTTGACCAGATATTGATCTCAATGACACTGAGCAAAGATTCTTTTCCTTTACAGAGCAACATCGAACACAGACAGAATGGGAAGATGGGTTTACCTTAAAAATGTTTCTCTTCCAGTTTGTCAACTACTATTCTTCCATTTTCTACATTGCATTCCTTAAAGGCAGGTGAGTGTATACAAATTTGCAGAAGAGTGCATTAATAAGTTTGTAGCTTGACACAGAGATTTTGATCTGAAATTTTCAATGTATAATGTTCAAGCCATGTAATGAATATCCACTAGTGAATTAAGTATATTGAGAAAAGTGTTGATAAATGAATATCTGTTAACAATAGTACTGATCATTAGCCAATTGACTATATTTGTAGCTTTTCACACACACATACAGAATAGTTTGTCATTTGTATGCATAGGCAAAACATTTTGTGTATATACCTCAAATTTAATATGTATGAGGGGAAAGGTTTCAACATTAAAAACATGGTTTCTTATGGGGAAAGTTTGGCTCTACCAAATTTATTAGACTTAAAAAAATATGAAAAAAAGAAATGATTTCACAGACCAATTTTTCCAACCCAAAATTATTTTTCATAGAAATTATTTATTGGAAACTTACCAGAACAAATAGAATTAATTTTGGTTTTCTTTTTAGTCTACTAAACACAAAAATTGTCTGTATGCATGACCTGAAAATGAACCTTCTGAATAATGAGAATAAAAAAAAAATTTGACAACAATAATATCGTAAAATAGATATTCGTTACTTATAAATTTCATTTCTTTCATTTTGATCAGGTGGGTGAAGCTACGGGAAAAAATCAATCACAAATTTTTGAATAATTCAAAAATTATGTCAAATTATAAAACAAACTGTCATTATCCAGTACTAATATTTATGTTCACACTGCTTATATGAATGAACACACACAAGAATGCTGATAAGTTCTCAACTTAGGCAATAAGGAATTTGCAAAAATATTGGATCATTTATATATATTGTAATTGAAAAAAATGTTTAGTTAACTGCATTGACAAAAAAAGATTGAACTTTTTTTTTAATCATTATGCTATATATATATATATATATATATATATATATATATATATATATATATATATATATATATGTATATGTTTTTCTTTTTAATCAGTATCACCCAATGCAAGACAGCAAAGTCATTAAAACACAATGGGTTACAGGGTCTGTAGAAATTAGGAATAGAAGCATTAATGATGGGTGTAAAGAGAAACGAGTAATCGGAAGGATTGTGGATAGTGATTGACATTGCATTTAAACTTTTGCATATTAAAGTTGGCTGGAAAGCATGGATCCAGAAAGTAGTTCCATAAGTGAGAAATGCAGGAAATGAAAATATAAGCATAGAACTTACGGCTACATCTAGCCAGCTCAACAATGAGAACTTGACACCAGTCTAGGTACCATAACAAAGAGCTCATCTGAACAATTACCATGAAAGTATTTACAGAAAAGGCACAGAGAAACAAACTTACAGTGGTGGGAAAATGACTGAAGCCAAGCTACCAGATCAGGACCAATAATATTCTTGATTCTTCTTTGGATCTTATCAAGGAGCATTAGGTAAATAGCAGGGGCACCAGATCATATGTGACAGTAATATTCGGAGCATAGGTGAATGGTAGATATGTAAGGTAAATTCTGGAGAGAAAAATTCTCATACAAAACACAGTGAAATGACTTTCTTGGCAGCTGACCTAGCAATGGATTCAGTATAGTCTTTCTTCTTCATGTCAGCTGAGAACATTAGCCTAAAAAGGTGCAACAAGTCACTTGCCTGGTTGTTAGTATCATCCATGCTGATGGAAGGCAGAGAGGATTCTGTCAGATGATTAATGGAGAGAAGTTTAGTTTTGGAATTGTTAAAATTAACAAGCCATCTTTTGCCCCAGTTAACAAATGACAGGAAGTCATTTTGAACATTGTCTGCCACTTTGACCTTGTTAAACTAATCAGCCTTACTACCGAGTCAGGAGTAAATGATTGTCATCAGTGTAGATGCCAGTTTGAGAGCTGATGTCATGGGTAAGGTCATTAATAAAAATTATAAACAGAGTACAACCAAAGATGGAGGCATGAGAAACATCTGCATTAGTACAAAAGGGTGTAGATGAGTGGCTGTTCAGGATAATCTTCATTTTGAGATTTTATAGGAAAGACTGGATCAGTTCAAAAATGTGTCTAGAGACACCGTAACTTTTTTAGTGTGTGTGGAGAAGACCTGTATGCCAAACCTTGTCAAAGACTTTTGAGTTGTCCAAATCTACAGCCTGGGATTCACTGTTTTTTATCTAGAGGATGATAGACACTTTCCACAATTATCATTAGTACATCAGCAGTTGACCTTGAGAAACAAAAGCCATATTGCTTGTCTGAGAAAAGGCCCTGTGATGAGAGATCCTGAACCAATTCAGCATGAATTAGGGTCTCTAGGAGTTTCTCAAATAGAAGTAAAAGGCTAATAGGCAGATAGCTGGAAGGGTCAGACAGTTCACCAAAGTTCTTAAAAACTGGAACAACAATGACTTCCAGCAGGCAAGAAAGCAATTGGGAGGTTGAAAATGTCAGTCCAAAGAGTGTCATGAAGAAAATCACAGAGCGAGTCCCCGCCGACATGCTGGTAGCAGAAAGAGGTCTTATGGATAGGACGTTCCTGTTTAATGAATGATTGGAATGAAATATCAGTGGATAGCACAGAGCAGTCTGAGTTACCAAGAGGGCAGTGTTGCAAAGCTCAGCAAGAACGAGGTGAGAAATGAATCAAGTAGAGATGCCTGTTGCTCGGCTTTGCTAGGGAAACCAGTTGACAATTTGAGTAAGAGATTGAACAATGGAAAAATTTAATGTCTGATTACTGGCAGCTTCAGTACCTTTTAGAATGTTTCAGCTACATGTCATAGTGAGCATGAAAGTCACCAAAGACAAAGATGTTCGTAGATATATGGAGAGAAAAGTGCCTTTTCTCTATGGCCAGCCATTATGTCTAATATACTGCAGTCCTTGTAGGAGAGGGAATGATAAAGGAAAAAGAGATAGTTAACAGAGTTTAATAACTGAAGTTGGAAGTACATGAAAAAGTAGTCAGGGGGGGGGCCTCTAGCAACAATTCCTTGGCCCTTGGAAGATTATTCTGGATGTAAACACCAAGTCCATGCATGTGAATGCTGGAATCTTTTCAGTAGAGGAGAAGATAGCCTGGAACCAAGTATTCATTGGTAGAAATGGAAGAATCTAAGTTGGTTTCACAAAGGACAAAGCTATCAGGTGACCATTCCAAGAGAAAAGATTCTATGCTGTAGAGGTTGGAACAGATACCCTGAATATTAGAGAAAGATGGGAGGGTAGGTGGTTTTTGTTTACTGTTTTAGTTGTATTTTTGTTGCATTTTCCAGGAAATTCATTTTAAGAAAAGAGAACGATCATTATAATAATTAATAAGCAGATAGGGACATTCCTATAAAGTGTGAACAGATATGGCAAATATGAATTCAACAAGGTGAATCCTTTCTATGTTCTATGCTAAATGTGAATCAATTGGAAGATTTCTGTCTGTATTTCCCCCCCCCCCCGAACCACTTTTATCAGAGAAGAACTTAGAAAAGCTCATGCTTGGTTTCAGGAAGGTGAAGGTCATTCATTGGCTTATAAAGGTTAGAAAACCACAGGGGTCACGTTTGCAATTAACAAAAATGAAACTGGTTATTTTAAGGCCTGAAATTTGTAATTTTTGATCAGAATTTTTGTTTCAGTTAATTTTCAGTACTGTATATTGGGCATTGAAAATCAAGAGGTTAGGAATTGTCTGTGATCAGGATTTGAAGCCAGTTTGACTGACAGAATAGGGCTAGTATGTCTATAACATAAATTTTGCTAATTATTTCACTATAAGAATGAATTGAAAATTGTAATATGTTCCACAATGTAGCTTGGCTAAGATGTAGTGTATGTTCAGAAGACATATTAGTGTTATATGTAATTTAATACAAGTAATGCACATAAACTAGTTACATGGCTTAAGTACATGTCATCATTATATGGTTTTGACAATGAAATACACATAAAGTCAATAGTAAGCGACAATAATAAGTTAACATTCAACATCCACCTTTGCATGGCATCCATTTGTCCTATCTTTTGAGACCTGGCACATGGGGTAGAGAAATTAACTACAACTATATTGCTGTAGGTGGTCAGCTAATTTTAAATAAAGAATGCTAGTCTCTTATTTGATCTAAATTACTTTAAATAAAGAAATCTCATCCTTTGATTATTTTCACTTTTCTTTCCATGTCTAAATAAATGTGAGTGCTATCAACAACAAAAAGTATTTTCTATTAAGCATATAACCACCCAATTCTGGCTATCCAAAAATATTGCATATTACATTATCTTTCAATAGAAATATATTTACTAGCTTTATAACTATAAAAGATGACAAGATTATTTATGTATCGATTGGCACTTCTTCCTAGCTTCATTCAGTATATCTGTGGGCTCTATCTAGGATCAAAGTTTTCCTTCCTAGTCTGCTGGCCAAAGTTTGGTATAGTATCTGTGAAATATGTTATATATATATATATTTAGAGAGAGAGACAGACAGACACACACACATGGGAGGGATGATGAAAAGTTCTTTACCCAACTAAGGTGGGATTTTAAAAAGAAAAAAATTCTGATGATGGGTTACCTGGCCAGATTTTGGGAGTTAGGCTGAGAATTTTCAGTATTCCATCTTGTATAGAAAAACATTGTTTTATATAAATAATTAACTCGCATTCTCTTTCTGACTCTTTTTTTGTCGTTTCTCTTTATTTTACTATTTCTCTTTTTTCTTGCTATTTCGTTCAATTTCTTTCTTTCTCTCTCCCTTCACCCCTCCCCTCTCTCTTCCCCCTCTCCTCTCTCTCTTTCCCCGCTCTTCCTATCTCTCCTCTCTCTCTCCTTCTCTATCTCTCTTCCTCTCTCTCTCTCCTTCTCTATCTCTCTTCCTCTCTCTGCCCTTCTCTCTCTCTTCCTCTCTCTGCCCTTCTCTCTCTCTTCCTCTCTCTGCCCTTCTCTCTCTCTTCCTCTCTCTGCCCTTCTCTCTCTCTTCCTCCATCTGCCCTTCTCTCTCTCTTCCTCCATCTGCCCTTCTCTCTCTCTTCCTCCATCTGCCCTTCTCTCTCTCTTCCTCCATCTGCCCTTCTCTCTCTCTTCCTCCATCTGCCCTTCTCTCTCTCTTCCTCCATCTGCCCTTCTCTCTCTCTTCCTCCATCTGCCCTTCTCTCTCTCTTCCTCCATCTGCCCTTCTCTCTCTCTTCCTCCTTCTCTCTCTCTTCCTCCTCCATCTCTCTCCCTCCTCCTTCTCTCTCCCTCCTCCTTCTCTCTCTCTCTTCCTCCATCTCTCCTTCTCTCTCTCTCTCTCTTCCTCCATCTCTCCTTCTCTCTCTCTCTTCCTCCATCTCTCCTTCTCCCTCTCTCTTTCTCTCTCTCTCTTTCTCTCTCTCTCTCTTTCTCCTTCTCTCTTTCTCCATCTCTCTTTCTCCATCTCTCTTTCTCCTTCTCTCTTTCTCCTTCTCTCTTTCTCCTTCTCTCTTTCTCCTTCTCTCTTTCTCCTTCTCTCTTTCTCCTTCTCTCTTTCTCCTTCTCTCTTTCTCCTTCTCTTTCTCTCCTTCTCTCTCTCTCCTTCTCTCTCTTCCTCCATCTCTCCTTCTCTCTCTCTCTTTCTCCATCTCTCTTTCTCACACACACACATACATATATTGCTTATTTTGTCCTGCCCTATTTTCTTTCTAGGCTTAGCGGATCTCCAAATGATTACAAATACTTAAACAATGAGAGGCTGGAAGAGGTAAGTGCTACTTTTTAAATTTAAATTTAGGAATCATTAGTTTTTAAAATCTAATTAAAGGAATCCACAAGTTTTGTTTACCGGAGATACAGATGAAAAAAGTAAGCTTTATAGCCTTCAGCCTTCCCAAATACATAATGCTCAGTGTGTAGATAATTACAAGACAGAAATAATAGCTGAACAGCTTAGAGATGTTGAAGTTTCTGACTAAAACCTATTTGCTTACAGACACACATATGGAGTGAACTTAATCCTCACTTGGTATCTGATAATGAGGCCTTGTGTCTGCCAACACTCAGTAAATATTGAGCATATGTTTGTGGGAAATTTTAAGTACAAACCAAAGCCAAATGCTGTCTGTTGTTTGTTTACTAACTTGGGCTTAGTTTGACATGAGTTCACCCATAGACATACAGGAGGAAATTTTACAGGGCAAGCAGAAAGAATTTGTCCCAAATATTTTCAATTTGTTTGATCCAGACCCCACAACCATATATGCCTCCAAGTTCACACTATATTTACAATACTTACATAGGTTCTTTAACTGTCACCTACGTAATTACTGATTATGTTAGATGTTGCTTATATTCAGTGATTTCATATCTATTGTTAATCTTTACTCTCTCACAGAAAAAGCAAAAAAACTATTTTTATGAGACAATTAAAGGAACAATATTTTAACTTTTCGATTTTAGTTTATGATCTGCTGTGTCATATATTAGAAGTGATCTTCAGATTTGTACTTCCTTCCAACTTCATTAAAATTATATTTCTTAGAAATGTCTGTTTGGAGAGGAAACAAAACTTTACAGTTTTTCATAATTTTTTTGAATGCTCAAGTAAAGACAGTTCTATTTCCTCCAAAACTATTATTTTGTTATTGCACTTCCAATGTAATTAAAATTAAAACTTATTTTCTAAAGATGTCAGAATTCTTAATTCAATATTTGTCAAAAATTTGTCATTACCTTTGTCCCATAATATTAGTCACATTTGCATCTGCATTTCATACATTAAAGATAACAATTATTATGGGATAGAGGTAATATTATAATGAGATTATTTAAAACCCAAATAAAATTTCCAGACTGAGTTTGAATACATAAATCTGGATAAATCTCTGGGTTTATTTCCCTTTTAACCTACAAATCAATCTGGGGAATGGTGTATAGTTTTGCAAATTCAGCTAAAGGTAAGGTAGTTGATTCAGATAAAAGCATATCAAGTTTGGGTTATTGATGGTTTTTAAACACAATACCAAATGAGGATATTGGAATTTCTGCTTTAAACGTTGCTTTAACACTGACCTCCGACACTGTTGGAATATTTCAGCCACAGCATGAGTAGTTGTTTTCCTGCTAGTCAAGTTCAGACATTTCTATATCGGTCTCAATACTTTAGAGTAATTTCTTATTAACTAAGTTTTTAATTTCTTTTTATATGCATTTTGTTGGTGGGTTGATTCATTTTCTATGGCTTATCAACTCTTTGCAGGTTATTTAAAGCCAGATTTACTTTTAGATTATGAGAATTTTTCTTCAAATAATAATGGTTTAGTAATACAAGTCCTGCTAATTACTCCCATAGTAATACGAAAACTATTAGAGACTGGAGATCCATTTCTTGGACAGCACCACTCTATACATGCTAATGTCTAAAAAAAAATTTTCCTTTCAAATATCTTCATTTAAAAATGAATACTCCCTTCCAACTATAAAACTTTAAAGATTTTCAAGCAGTCACAATTTCTTTGGCTTAGGTTAATAGCTAACAATCTAGTCTAGTTGGCCAATACTACTGAGTAGTGAGGTTGATCCTTATTGGGAGCCTTATATTTGTAGCCTTGAGTCAAACTTAAGACAGTCATCATTGTTTTATGATCTTCCAAAGAGAATGCTGAGAAATGAACAGCTTTTCTCTCTAACCACTTATTAACTATTGTTTAGTATAACTGGCATAACCTGTTATCCCCACTTCAGCAACTTAATGGACTTTTCCTATCAGCAGTGGCAGAAGCAGGAGCATAGACTTGTGTCCCCTATTGCCTGATTGGCTTATTAAATATTATTTAAACTGCTGTGATTTATCTTGTGACACTTTAATTTTGACTTGCCTAGAGGAGTTACTGACATTTTAAACCAGACCTGTGCTCTTATCACCACTAATAAAATTCTGCAAAAGCTGAATTTCCATTTGGAATATTAATGCCTAAAGTTTTCATTTGTTCTTGGTCTTAGACCAATAAATTTGTCTGTTTGTTGTTGGCAATGATTTAATGTTGCCATTGTTTTGAACTTGTGATTTTTCAATGTTTCAAATTATTGCTGCCATCTTATAATCTAAATTTTCCATTTCAGTGTCACCCATCTGGTTGTCTGATTGAACTTTGTATCCAACTTGGAGTAGTAATGGTTGGCAAACAAGCCTTCAACAATTTCGTGGAACTTCTGTGGCCGTAAGTCTCACTCTTTCCCAACTTTTATTCAATAATGTGTTGTTCATTTAGGGTTATTATAGTTTTGTCCCCCCCCCGACTTTAAAACATAATATATTTACTTCCTGCACATTAAAATTAACATAATGACATTTAAATTGAATGCCTAAAACTATTAGGTTTTCAATCCATAAAATCAACATCAATAAAAGTGATTTCCAATTTAATACAGATTCAACATCTAATAATATTAAACAGGTTATAAATCCATAGTAATTTGATGCCAAAAATAATAAAATTTGGAGATTTTGGAATCTTTGTTTCCATATGAACTCTGCAAAGTAATCATCCATCATATGATGTCTTGTTAGTCAATGCCTTGCTTTGATTTTTGATTGTGTCTTTGCCACACTGCTTCCTTGTGATTTGTGGTTGCAAGAGGATGCAAAAGTATAATTGTTGATTCCAATCCTGCTAGGAATGACTGAAAACAGTTTTCCCCTCCCCAATTTATAGGCAGAAGTACACAAATGCAGGCTGGTATTCCTTCCTAGCCAATAAAATAGGTCAGTTCTCAGTTTCATATCGCTCAGTACTGGTCTTTCTTGCCTTGAAATCAGAATGCTACGTTCATATATCCAAATTTGTTGTGTGTCAACCCCAATTCTTAGTTTATGAACTTTTTGTCATATTACTGTTGCTTTGGCATTTTTACTGATAATTTTCCTTTCATATATTGTTTGCTTGCTTTATATTATTTTTGCACTGTTCTTTACTTGTTATTGCTTATTACGAACTTTGTCAATTCTGTTTGTTGGGCAGTTCTACCATTTATTTACATTTAACTACTTGCTCTAAAATAATAATTTTTTTATCAAATAAATGCTTCTTTACAAAAGGGTTAGACAGCAATTCTATTGGATACTCTACTATGATAAGGTAATTTACTGCAGAGTAGCCATTCTCAAAATGGGAGAGTGTGCATCAGCTGAAACTGAGAGAAGGGATCCTCAAATGCTGTTATGGTAAAATTTAAGGAATGTGGGAAGCAATGATAATGTAACACTTCAACTCGATCCTGGCTCACAGCAAACCAAATGTAACACCTTTGATCAATCCTGGTTTGCATCACTTCAATCCGATCCTGGATTGATCAGTGCAGTGATGTCTTCAATCTTGACCTGCCTTACCCCATGTTGTGATTGTTTTGATTATAAGGAGGCCAAGATCAATTCATTACAGGTATCTTCATGTTGAGCTGGTTCAAGTCTAGTGAAGTTGTACAATAAAAGTGAAAAAAAAAAAATCACTCAAAATATATATATAAAAACTAATTACTATTTTATATCAATTCTGCATATAGGGGTTCGTTAGTAGTTGTGTTCACGTACAGGTGTTTGTCGACCCAACCCGTTTGTAAATCGGATGCAACACTTGGGTAAGCTGTTAAGTTTTGGCTTACAGAGTTATCAAAATTTGTTTTACTGTTTTAGTAAGTTTGGCTCAAGGCTGAAGTCAGAGATTCTTGTGTTTGGCAGCAAGTGTGGAATCTCTCAACAACCTCTGTTGCTTCCCTTGTCAGATTGCAACTCTGACTCTACACTGACTGAACTCAAACTGTCTGAATGGCTTTTGTGCATTCATTTTTATGGATTCCAACAAGAAACCAGTGCAGAGCAAGATGTAAGCTGGGTTTTGGTGAATCCAGCAAAAATCTATTATTTTTGGTCTTGAGAAATCAAATTAGTTCATAATTTGGGGGAATTTTTCCTCTCTCATGAGGGGGGAGGTGGTTGCAGACATCGCTCCACACAGCTGCCTCCACCTTCTCTTAGTACCATCTCTCACTATTGCTCCCTAGTGTGCATGAGCAGCTCCTTCAACCACTTTAATGTCTCTTCTGTGTCTGCTACCCTTCAGTGGGTGCAGACAACCTCTCATCCTTCCTTGATCACTCTGCTGCACCTGTCACCTCCAACATTTGGTCGGAAATTGATAAAAAAAAAATATGGTTTCAAATGTACTTTTCTCATAAGTGAATTGACACATACAATTGGCTGTCTCACCTCTGACCTAAGGGAAATTTTTATTGCTCAACTGCAGGTGTTCAATTCATTGTTTTTCATTCTGACATCCCACAAAATGAATTCATTTAGCTTTAATTCAATTCTTCTCTTGTCAGATTCAGGCATTGGTTGTCACAGGCTGTCAACAGCTGATTTGTTCACACAAACTGAGAATCGCTTTCAAATGGTCATTTGATCCATTGTAAATATTTCGATTCTCTGGGAACAATTCTTACTATCAGCCTATTTTTCCGATATTGGTTAACTCTTTTCATGCTAAGTTATGCATCATTATCTTGTCGCCATTTTGAAATTACCAGCAACCCAAATAATTTTACAGTAAACCTCTTGTTGCAACTTTTGTATATTATTTTCTTCTTCTTCTTCTATGTGCTACATTCCTTCAGGATGTTGGCTCTAATTCATGGCGCTCCACAATTATCTTTTTGTTATCTCTCATAAACCCTCTTCTGCCATCCATTTACTCAAGCTACCCAAGTAGGTCATGAAACCATCTGATATTAGATTTAAAGCCTCAAAGAATTACATCACTTCTATACCTTGGGTCAGTGGTTGACTATGTGTTGATGTCATCTACTGGTCATGAGTTTATGGATCAATTTGTAAGTAGTCTGGTTAAACAGGAACAAACAAGAAACAGCCTGACAGTAATGAAAGTAACACAATATACATACATAAGCATTTTTTATGTACATAAATAAGTGTTTGTTTTTTTTCTGAGGAAAGACCAGGATTAATCTTGCACAAAGCAAGGTGGGTCATGCCCTAAAAAGGATTTGTCATAATAATTTGAGGCAAGGTTTTACAAAGCTGGAGGCTCTTCCTGTCACCCAACTCAGACACTCCCAGTAGTCCAAGTACATTGAATGTTTTATCTCTAGGAAGGTTGTCATTCAAGGCTTGAGACACCTTCCTAGCCTTTATTTTTATATATATATATATATATATATATATATATATATATATAATCTACACACACACACACACAGAGGTAGACCATTGGCTCCTAGAAGAAATTCATCTACTCATTGACAGGACTTGTTTTTTATCCTGTGGGATGACATGCCACCATCCTCACCCGCAGAAAAGCTAGTGAAAAGCTGTTTTAAGCAGGCATCAATCAACAAAGCTAAAATAACGTACACCTGATGATGGTGAAAGGATGCTTGGGTGGAAGTGAAGGAGAAGGTCTAGGACAGAAAACAGTTGAGAATTGCTGCTGTTGAATGATGGTTTAATTTCAAATACTTATTAATGAATGATGGTTTAATTTCAAATACTTAATTAATTTCAAATACTTGACTAGATTACATTTTGTAAGTATCTACTGCATATCTCCATTAGAAATTCAGTTTTTTTACCAGAAAATCTGGCTGAGATGTGATCTAGACCCTTTCCTTTGTTACACTCAATTCATTATTTAAATGTCAAAATTTGAATGAAATTTGTTATTTAAATTTCTTTTCAGACTCATTTCTCAATTATTCTAGAAAAAAATAATTTTATAATCTCATAAAATAAACCCTAATTGGACTATTATGAATTTACTATGAAATGGAACTAACTGTTGCTGTTGTCAATATATTTGCAGGTGATGATTGGTTATAGTGGACATACATTATCTTATTCTATACACAATGCATTAAAATAGGCTTTCTCATCCACCTTTCTACACCCATTGCTCCACCCCATGTACATATTTTCAATACACATTTGAAGATTTTGTCTGTCCAATGTTTTTCTGCACTTTCATATAATTATTTCTAGACCCCCAAGTAGCTTTTCCCGCAAGGGGTTTTTATATATTAAGAAAGTTATTGAATTTCTGTAAAGAAGAAACAAAAGTTGCATCTAGAAAGTGATTACAACATTTTTCTAAGAATATTTTTGCAAGCAAAGACCATCAAATCTGATGGTCCTTGCTTGAAATTTGTTAAGGTATTAACCTAATTTTTTCCTCATAGTCCCACTTTTAATAATCACATTAAATAAATTTTCATTAAATAAAATATTAGTGAATACACCATCCCAAATCCATGTAATGTAAAAAAAAATTTGACAATGTTTCAGCCATTGTGCTCTTTGGCTTTCATCAGATGTATATCAATCTGGGTAAACTACAGGGAATTCCAAACTAAACTCTTTATTTAATCTTTGGGGATAGACTCTTCTTGTTCTACTGCCTATATCTAGGGAAATCTTATCCCACTATTTTGTTTTTTGTTTTTTTTAGTACTGCTTAGTTATTGTTTGTCTGTTTCCACCAAGTCAAAAAAAAAACACTGGGGTTAAACTCACAATTACTTTCACCAAATGCCTGAACCAATGCTTTACACCACTTGGACAATGAATGTGTTTCATTTTTCCCAGATGAAATCTTTTGATTATTTTTACTCAATCTTATTGCTTTTTATCACAACATTTCTTTTTTACCAATGCTATGTCCCTTCAGGACATACGTGATCACAACTTTCAACAGATTCCCTTTTTTTATTATCCGCGAATTGACATGAATTCTTGAAAAAGATAGTGGAATGGATTCCTTTTGCTGTCTGCACATTTTGGAATTCGGTTTTTCTATTCTTAAACCATCCAAGTCTAAAGATCCCAGTCTATCCTGATATTAATAGCAGAGTAGACCAGAGCAGGACAGCTTCATGCTTTTCCCAAGTGTATTTGTGTAAAAGTGAATGCAACAGACTAGCCTGACATTTGAACACTTCTCTCCAATCCTGCTGTCTGCACTGATGTTCATTACCCTTCATAACATGCATGCAGTGTGAATTTTACTCAGTGGAAACACCTTTTATTTCTGATTTCGCAACATTTCCTCTCAAGGACTTCATTGATAATAAGTGTTGTGACTAAAAGCAATAATAAGCAAAATTAGTTCTAAATTAAACATTATAAAGAAATTTTCAGTTTTGTTTTCAAGTTTTAGGCTTTAAGAAATTTTGAAAGAGAATTGATAATTCTCTTGTATTTATTATTTCTAAAACTTTACGTGCATGTCCTTCCTAATGTTTTATTTCTTGATTTGTCCAGGAAAATCCTGAATTGGATCCAATCTCGCACCATCCGTGATGCTGAAAAGCATGATCACTCACATATTCCTAAACAATGGGAAAGAGATTACGTAATGACAGAACTACAGCCTCTTGGATTGTTTTATGAATACCTGGAAATGGGTATGTGTACACCTGCTTGGTTTTGGCTAACATTAAAAGTCTGTTTTCGTCAATTTTTTTTGCAAACATCATTACCATTACTGTAAGATCTGGCTCTCCTCAATATGCTCCACCTTACATTAGGGCTTTTGTTATTATTTTCCTTTAATTCCCACACATGGCTGACCAGTCTGGTACAATTTTTATGGCTTTCTATTCTGAACAATGACCTGTAGTTGTACTATGTCTCTTTTTTTTTTTTTTTTTTTTTCTTTATTTTTTTTTATTTTTTAAGGTGCCTTCATATATATGCATGTACGAATGTAAATATTAAAATACACAATCAGAAATAGTCACAAGAAAAAGCAATCCCAAAAAATACAGAAGATTATGAAACCCAACAGCCTTTCAACCTTTTATACAAAATAACCAACTTAAATTCATAAATTAATAAGGCTTCGGCATAAATTGACCCAAATAGGAGTTGACATGCCGTTAAATCCAACATCCATCCTTCTATTTTACAAACTCCATCCAATGGGCATTTATTTTATCCCTACATCTCATTATCAACTATACTTTGCTGCATGCTAGTCTTGGAATTCCTCACATTTATTGAATAAAATTGAAAAAATCCTTGCCAGAATGAAATGGAAAGCATTGTTTTCATTATATAAATATGTAAAGTGCAAAGAAAACCTGGAAAAAATTTGAAACCAAGCGATACAACAACTGCAGGCCTTCCAGAACATTCTTAGTTTTCCAGAGTCAAATTTCCACTTCTGAACCTAACAAACCACTTATTGACAGTACTTTCAACTATGATACCATCTCCATAGATGGCACATGTCTTTTTGGGCTGTTTGTCCAGCATCTGTTCCTCTTTCTGGAAAAATAAGAGCCTCAAATGACAAAAATACATCTAATTTTCCTCCAATTTCACTTTTAATGCAAAAAAGTTAAAAAAAAAAAAAACAGGAAGACACATTGAAATATTGCCTTTTAGAATATGTTTATATACAATAAATTTTGGCCAAGTGTGAAGCAAAATCACAGGATCAAAGGCCACCTATTGAAATACACACAAAAAAAACAAATCAATATAATATATAACAGAAATGACTTTAGAATCCAGATGTTTGATATGTACACTAATTGAGAATAGAAACCAGATAAGTTCTATTGAGTTAACTCATGGGTATAGTACTCAAATGCCTAATTACCATAATACTGGTCAATTGCTATTTGAATTTTCAACTCCATGAAAGAGCTTGAAATAAATCCTTCTGTGGAAATCAGGTAAATCTAATGCCTACACTCTACTTGACATATGTCTGCAAATGATTGAAAATAGTTTTATATTTTTCTTTCTTTGTCTTTTTCTCCCTTTCTTTTACTTCCCGTCTTTTTCTTATTTCTTTTTTCTTCTTGTTTATTTCTTTTTTTCTTCTTGTTTATTTCTTCTTTTTCCTTGTCTATTTCTTCTTCTTTTTCCTTGTCTATTTCTTCTTCTTTTTCCTTGTCTATTTCTTCTTCTTTTTCCTTGTCTATTTCTTTCTTTTTTTTCCTTGTCTATTTCTTTCTTTTTTTTCCTTGTCTATTTCTTTCTTTTTTTTCCTTGTCTATTTCTTTCTTTTTTTTCCTTGTTTATTTCTTTAAAAAAAACAAACGACTGGAAACAGGCATCCTGTGTATTAAGTTCAAACTGAATATTCAGAACAAATTCTAAGTATAGAAGATGTTGATTTCATTTAAAACTTCGGTTTAAAGAGCTTTCAAATCACAACTGGGGAGGAATAAAATGAATAAAGAAATGAATCTAGCTCTAAATAGTTTTACGTCGGTAAATTTAATGAACAACTTCTTTTCTATGCAAGAAACAAAAAAGTCACCTTGCGTTACTGAACGACTTGGTCTAAGGGAAATAACTTTTCAAAAATTGCTATTAATTTGATGTTTGATTTTAAAATTTAAACTGTGGCAATTTTATTTCTCTTTAATTTAGATTTCAAATTTTTTTTTTTTTTTTTTGACATTTTCAGTTCTCCAATTTGGATTTGTCACTATTTTTGTTGCTGCTTTTCCATTGGCGCCATTATTTGCATTAATAAATAACATCATTGAAATCCGTCTGGATGCCTACAAATTTGTTACTCAACTCCGTCGCCCCCTTGCTGCCCGTGCCCAAGACATTGGTAAAACTTTCTCTTTTCTGTTCTTTTTACTCTTTTAATTTCCGACTTGTAATTTACTGTTTTGTGGAAACAAACTAGGATGTAAAATAAAAACTTGTCTTGCCAGAATTTACTACTTTAAAGTTAAAGGATATTTGACATAGAATTGCGTGCTGTTAAAAAATATATATATATATAAATCAAGAAGAGTGCCTTTAAAAAACATAAACTAATTTTATACATTTTTAAAGTTATTTTCAAGTGAATATTAACTGAGACCAAAGATTCGTTTTAGTATCAATTCGTTGTTTAATAATTTGACAATAAACTTCAAGAAGGATTTCCTGAAATAAAAATAACAATTCATTAGACTTAATTCATTTGAATTTAGAGATGAAGTATTTTTCTTATTAATCTTTGACTAGCTCTCTCCATTTTATAGTCACTTTTCCCGCAGGCCATTAAAATAATATCAACTAGGAACAAAGAAACATCTTTCTATAAACTTGGACAGTAAATGACCTAAAAATTGTAACAAAAAGCAATAATGAAGAAAACTTAAAAATCACTAAAAATGACATCTGAATTATGTAAGGATCTGCTTTGAAAAAAAAAACAGATATTACTTTTTATTTACAGGGAAAAATCCACTTACATAGAAAAAATACCCTTAACTTACAGGCGGGTAAAATTTAAATTATTATCTTTTATAATAAATATATATTTATTTAAATGTTATTTTTAGTAGATAACCAGGTATTTGCTCCATTTATTTTAAACGGTATTTTCTTTCTTCTACTGGCTTCTGCACACTCAAGAGAAATTACTAAAGAAAATGCACCCACCAAGAGGATTTGAACCTGTCTCTCCTTTGCAGTAGAAAACTGCTGAATGTTCAGGATGGTAGACAAATATAAAGTAAACAAGGGCATCTACTCAAAAATGGGTATAGACGAAAAATAAATTTTTGAAATAATCAAAATGTTACATTAAAAAATGAATAACCATTAATTATTTAATATAGTTTCCATGGTCATGTTATGTAGTTAAATGAGGTTATATTTCCTCTAACATCACTCGTACAATACTGAATGCTTCTTTTCAATACGGCGTTCTTGAATTCCCACATATGTCACCAACGTAAAAATTGCTCTGCTTCTCACCACTTCAGCCCTCTCTTAGCATGCCAACACCATGGCTAACTGACCAATTAGCATTCTTCACTTTGTCTTTGGTCGCACAGTCAAATGGCATTCTCCAGTTCAACCAATCAGCACATGAATTGTTATTGGTTGAACCACACTAAACTGTATAAAAGCCAATGTTACAGAATATATACTTCCGGAATAATCTAAATTGTGTGGGCAGAAGATTAATGCCATTTTCAAGGAACAAAACACTGCTGCTACGTGTCAGGTATTGAGGTAAGGAACTTATTTTCCTTTGCACCAGATGCAACCCACTCTGACTCGCTTACTTCTATGTAATTGTTCACCACATGTTAGCATGTTAATATTTTGTGTTTTTTGCTGTGCTTTGTGTATCAGCTGAAAAAAATTGGTAAGTAAATATCATCCGTTTGTTATTTTATAATGGATCCCTACTTCAAGGAGATTTCCTTGAAGTAGGGATCCATTATAAAATAACAAACGGATGATATTTACCAAACAAGAATAGATGAGGTGCTAAAGGCAAATGAAAAGAAGGGTGCCAAAATATGTTTTTTTATTAAGTGTAATAATGTAAGACAATATAACATGACATAAACATCATACTTACAATCAATGAGGTTTGCACTTGACAACCTTTTGAGCTAAGGTGAGGTCATCAGCTACAATCTATGAATATTTTTGTTCCCCATGTTGTGAGTCCGAATGTTGGTTGCAGCATGTTGCATTAACCTGTTCTCTGGACTGGACTGGTATCTAATTGTGGCAGGGGTCTTAATTCATCTTTGTTGTCCTTACTGTACTAAGGGCATTAACTCCCCTCACTTATCTGCTCACTAGGTGGTGTGTTCTATCTAAAAACCTATAATAACATGGTATCTATCACTTTTATTTTAATTAAAAGTTTAAGTATTGTATTTTAATTCTATTTCTCTAAAAGTTACTTTTCCTCTTCATTTTTCAGGTGTGTGGTATGGAATTTTAAAGAGCATTTGCATCATTGCAGTCATTTCCAATGTAAGTATTTAGGATAAAGATTACAAATTCTTAACTTAAAACAAATATAGGTATTACATTGTTTATTATATTTACAATGGTTGACTAACCAAACTTTTTATCAATTATGATGATAAAATGTTTAATTTAATCCTAGATTCAAGCCATTGTTTTATATTATAAAGAATGTTGTGCAATCTAACAATGTTAATTTTCTAAATGTGTATGTATCATTTCCATAAAAAATTCTTATTTTATTTATAACAAGAGCACTCCAACACTGATTATCTATTTATACAGAAACTGCAGCAGATGCAGTGATTGCAATAACCCATCAGATAGAGCAAGTCTTCAGTTACAAAACATTATTTTTCTATATAGTCACTACTATTGGTAATTCATTTTTGCCAATAAGAACTTTCACACTGCCCTCATAAAAATTTGCACCAATGTTGGTGACCCACTTTTTCACTGAAATGCATTACCTAACTATGCTTGCATTTCTTGTTTGATCTCTTCAAACATTCAACAAATGTCAATGAATGTCTATTTGTGTTGGGTTTTTTTCCACATAGAGGAATTCACTGATAAACTTCTACTTGATGTGCTCTCTCATGTTATATAATATTTGGCCAGTTTGCCACTCAGTTGCTATCAAGGCAAAAAAGGGTTTTTATTGGCCAGTAGATTCAACCTCTTCAGCTTTACCATCAGCATCTGCTTCTAATAAAAATGTAACGATCTTTACTTAGTTAATTTAGTGTAAGCTCACAGAATCATATTTACAAAATAAGTAAATTCTTCTAAAAGGCAGTCTTGTTAACCATCTTATTCTGGTGGGCATTCATGCCATAAGATCTCTCTCTCTCACTCTCTCTTTCTCTTTCTCACTCTCTCTTTCTCTTTCTCACTTTCTCTTTCTCACTCTCTCTTTCTCACTCTCTCTTTCTCACTCTCTCTTTCTCACTCTCTCTTTCTCACTCTCTCTTTCTCACTCTCTCTTTCTCACTCTCTCTTTCTCACTCTCTCTTTCTCACTCTCTCTTTCTCACTCTCTCTTTCTCACTCTCTCTTTCTCACTCTCTCTTTCTCACTCTCACTCTCTTTCTCACTCTCTCTTTCTCACTCTCACTCTCTTTCTCACTCTCACTCTCTTTCTCACTCTCACTCTCTTTCTCACTCTCTCTTTCTCACTCTCTTTCTCTCTCTTTCTTTCTCTTTCTCTCTCTCTCTTTCTTTCTCTCTCTCTTTCTTTCTCTCTTTCTTTCTCTCTCTCTTTCTTTCTTTCTCTCTTTCTTTCTCTCTCTCTTTCTTTCTCTCTCTCTTTCTTTCTCTCTCTCTTTCTTTCTCTCTCTCTTTCTCTCTCTCTCTTTCTCTCTCTCTCTTTCTCTCTCTCTCTTTCTCTCTCTCTCTCTCTCTCTCTCTCTCTCTCTCTCTCTCTCTCTCTCTCTCTCTCTCTCTCTCTCTCTCTCTCTCTCTCTCTCTCGCTCTCTCTTTCTTTCTTTCTTCAGAAATGAAAACCAATGATTTAAAAAAAAAAAAGACAGGTCAGAAGTGTAAACTGGATGATATGTTCGCCTATCTGCTTTTATAACAAAAATGGGGACTAATGTCGATAGAAATGTTTTTGTTGTTATTTATAATTGTAAAAGGATTTTCAGGTTCAAATACAACTATAGATGAGTTCCCATGCTGGGAAATTTAAACTCCCTCTGACTCTTTTCTTGAATAGAACGAAGTAGCATAAGTCATCCTAAGTACAGATTTCAGATGTTATTGAGTTTACCATCAACACAACATTTCAACCATCTGAAGATAACCATTCAGATTATCTTCAGGTATTCATTATTTTGGCTGATAGTGGATATCTTGATTATGTTGATTAATCTCATTGACCATAACAAACATGAAAATTTTGTTTTCATGTTTAATAATTAGTGTTGTTTCAAATAAGTATATTGACAAGTTATCATCTCAAAGATCCAAATCCTAATTACTGAAATATCTAAAAATGTATATATTCAAACCCTATTTTTCTTTCCATTTTCCACTATACCTAGGATTAAATTGCTTGGCCTAACGAAGGATTTATGAGTGCATCTGATAAAAGGGCAATGTTTTTTTTTGTTTTTGTTTTGTTTTTTTTTTGTTAATTTTGTTTTGTATTGCTTTTCATTTGTGAAGTTGCTACTACAACAAAAACTGACTTTTGTAATTCTCATTTCTTTTTTCCTTTTTTTTTGTTGTTGTTGTTTGCAGGCCTTCATTATTGCAGTGACATCAGATTTCATTCCAAAATTGGTGTACAAAGTGGAAAAAACCCCTGATCATGACTTGATTGGTTATATCAACTTCAGTTTATCTGTGTTTGATGTCAAGGATTTTCCAAATAGAAGTCGGCCACTCTTTGATAAAAACATCACAGAATGCAGGTGAATAAATTTGAGTTTTTTGTCTGGTTTTCTTTTCCTGCTGCTCAAAGAATAAGCAAAAAGAGAAACATTATTAAGGAAAAAGAATAATAATAGAAGAAGAATTAAGAAGACAGTAGATGACAAACATTGCATTTACATTTCTGAAGATCAAAGCTGACAGAGAGAAGCAAGAAGCTGGAAGAATGTTCCACAAGTGAGAAGTGTTATAGAAGAAACCGTTAGTATATCTAATATGATATAATGAATCAACTTTCTTAGCAATAGACTTTTATTTCTGGCTTTTGATTGTTTACTGATGATTGAAGACTGATGATCTAAATAAATGCAATTAACAGTAAGTCGGAAATTAATAACAGTTGACAGTATTTGATCCAATAAAGAAATGAAGTATAATCTAGGTCTTGTCACCGAGTAAAGACTAGATTTAGCATCTAAGAATACACAAAGTATATACTGTAATCATCATCATGGGATTGTACAAATGTAACTTTAAGAGAAGCAAATTAATAATCAAATTCATTGTTTAAATTTGGGACAAATTTATTTCAATTTACATTATTCGCTTTGTTCAGATTGTTGTCTTCATCTTTATTGCTATATTCACAATGTTTTGACCTTTGTACACTGTAGCCTTCTTCAGATAGTATATGTTGGAATTTCAAACCAAAACCATGCGGGTAGATTGTTCTGGTGCGATGCCTTTTCTTTCAGTTAATTCCCTTTTAGTAATGCAACTCTTCAAATTTTTGTTCACCTCTGCTGTAGCCAGGTATTGAATTCTTTGGGCCAAGTCACTTTTCGATTACTTTAACCAACACTTTTATCCACTGAGCCATGTGTCCTTGGGGACAATAAAGATGAGGACAACGGTCTGAACAAGGTAAATAGTGTAAATAGTTGCAATTACCTTATCTTAGAAAATAGAGAAAAAATGTATTCCAAGTTTTAATAATTTATTTATATATGAATTTAAGTAAAAAGAACAATCTTGGTCTGAATCTGTAATTTTCTTGTGCTTCAAAGTAACATGAACTTTATTCAGTCAGATCAGACTGAAAGCAACAGAAATGTGGTTCTACAGAAGGATGCTGAGAATGCCATAGACAAAGCATGTAAGCAATAAAGAAATTTTGAGGAAAATGGAAACAAAAAGGACTTTTAGAATCAGATACAACTGAAATTTCTTGAACACATAAAGAAGATTGATTTCTTTTTTTTTTTTTTATTATTATTATACAGTTTATCAACTTTTTGTGGGTTACTTAAAGCCAAGACGTATTTTAGACTGTAAGAAGTTTTTTCCAAGTGAATATTGCATTAATAATTTTTGGAAGATAATGATTTTTCTGAAAAAAAATTCTATTTATTAACCTATAGATGGGGAAGAAGCTATGAATTCATGCAAGTATTTGTGCATAACATAATGAGGAGGGAAGGTTTGGCAAATTTGATGCTTGCAAGGACAGATTGAGGTACGCCTACGTAATGAGCCCTGTGAGTGGAAATGATGGATGGGAGCTATGGCAAAAAGACAAACATTACTAAGAGGTATAAGGCATAGGAAGTTGTGGAGAACCATGATCATCTGCATCCTGAAGGAACATGGCACATAGAGTATATTTGAAATATTTTTCATAAAAAATACAGTAATTCATATGCAAATTAACTACGTTTACTGTAAAAGAATTTTATTATAATGACAAATTATTTCTGAAATTCCATTGACATGAATGCTTTAAAATATATTGCATTAATGTCTTAGTAAGAGTAATTTTCCAGGTAAAACATCTATATCTTTTCTTTCTTTTCTTTTTTTTTTTTATACAGATATCGAGACTACAGATATCCTCCATCATCTCCTAATAAATATCAATATACAATCATGTTTTGGCATATATTGGCTGCAAGAATGGCCTTCGTTATTGTCTTTGAGGTAAGTGTTTTTGCTTTCCACTACTTTGTAACTATGGCTGAGATGGGGTCACAAAGACATTTGCTTTACCCACAGTTTTAGTTGTTTCTGTGTGTGTGTTTTTTTGTTTTTTTTTTTTTTGTTTTTTTTTTTAAATGTTGTTTGTCATTGTGGTTGTTTTACTTTGTGGGGGATTCACTCACATCATAGCAGCAGAAATTAGCCTTGTGTTCACGGAGATAAAAACATACTTGACAGGAAATAAAACATACACAAATAACAGGAAAAGCATGGAAAATTGGATGTTGATTTCATGCAATTTATTTATATTTTTGTGTGTATTGGTGTGTGTATTTTTTTTTTTTTTAGGTTACAAGTGTTTTATGGTACATGTGATAAAAGGGAGAAATTTACTCCATAGTATTACAAGCTATATCACAGAAGTTAGGTGCATCTGTAGCAAGATTTGTAATGAAGAAATTGAATTTTTTGTCTTTTGGTGGGATGTCTGTAGTTCCAGTAGGAACAGTTTTTGTTGGATGCTGGGAGAATTTTTATTATTTTTAATTTTTATTTAATTTATTTTATTCAACATTTTTATGTTATTGTCTTATTTTATTTATAATAATAATAACAATTCTACAACTTCTAAAGAAGAAAACTAAACTTGTGATTTCAGAGTGTTTAATAATTTGAAAATATGGACCTTAAGATAGTCAGACAAAGGGAGATTATAATTATTAGTAATTCATCTTCAGGATGTTAGCAAAAGTTCCATGGATAATGGAACCTGTGAAACAATGTAATATTATTTATGCTTTGAAGAAAAAAAAAATTGATATTTTTTAAGTAATTTTACAGCAAAAATATCCTGGATAATATCATGTTTTAGTCCAGAAAAGAAAGCAGTTGTGAAGAAATACACCAAGACTTCCTGCTTCTTCTTTATAAAGAATAAGTCCATATATCTGAATGTGCTTATTGGCAGGGGGTGCGAACAAAAAAAGCAACAGACAAAAGATCCATTCAAACAACATTTGACTTGGTGTGTTTTAAAGATGCATAAGGAAAATTCAGCAAAATTTGGACCTTCACACCCACAAAAAAAAATACAGTGTGTCAAAAGAACAGTTTTTCTATTGACATCGCTAATATTTTAATTATCTATCATCAACATTGTAATAAAACTTAAACTTCTGATGCATTTTTTTTTTTTTTTGTTCTTGAGAATTTACAACAAAAATATTAAACACTATTTCTGTCTATATCTATGAGATGAGGTATTATGATTACTTACATTATTTACATTATTCAGACTGTTATGCTCATTTTCATTGCCATATTCACAACGTTTCTACTGTTGTACGCTCCAGCCTTCTTCCGGATCTCTCTATATGTCTGAGATGAGGTATTATGATTACTTACATTATTTACATTATTCAGACTGTTATGCTCATCTTCATTGCCATATTGACCACATTTCAACTGTTGTATGCATCTGAAAGAAGCATGGCATGCAGAACTAGAACAGTCTACCCAGGTGGACAAAATAAAGAATTCAGTTCAAAATTCCAATCACCTGAAGAAGGCTGAAGCATACAACTGAAATGTTGTGAATATGGCAATGAAGATTAGGATAACAGTCCAAGTAATGTAAATAATGCAAGTAAGCACTATTTAATAATTTTGTATTTATAACCATTCTAAAAACTGATACAATTAAGACTAATGCAATGCAATCTTTATCATTTATAAAGAAATATGAAAACAATTTTTTTTTCATAAATTTATAAACTTTTACTAAATTATTAAAATATGTAAACCAACTATGAGGGAATTCTTATTTACCATTTTATAAAGTTCAAATATATTTGGTAATTAGCTGATGCTTTGCCAACCATTCCAAGAAACATTCTAATAGTGTTTATTATTTTTGTTAATTCTCAAGAACAAAGAAAATGTAAATTCACTTTCATATATTTAGGTTTTATTACATCATCGCTTTTAAAACAATAAACATTGCCAAGGAGTGAAGGTAGTTAAAATAATAGTGTTGTCAAGGAGAAACCCGTCTTTTTGAGATTTTGTTCTTTTGTGGGTACAAAACATTTACGTTTACAGTAAATTCTCTTAACAAAAACAAAAAAAAGTCTATTATATTTCAGGTCTGAAATATTGAAATATTTATCAAAATATTGGGAAAATAATTTATACAATCAAGAACAGTTCATGTATTTACAATAGGCTCAGGATATGCAATGAGACAAACTGAATTGCACTCAGTTTTAATTTTGTGACATATTTGATATATATATATATATATATATATATATATATATATAGAAAATTGAAATACTCATCAATTTTTGTATGTTTGTATGAAATATGATTCTTGATCTTGGGTGGAGAGCTCAGCTTGTCACAATTTGTATTACCTTGTTTTCAGGATTCACCTTTTTGTAAGGTGTATAGACAATTCATATTAAATATTTATGTACTCCTCGAACATTTGTCCTACAAACAAAATTGGCACACTCATGTGAGTCTGGGTAAAAATAAAAACTCAAAACAATGAATTTAAAACAAATGACAATGCATGTATTAACAAAAGTATTTGCATGTATACGCAATTGTAATGAAATTAAGACATTAAAACTAGCTGTAAGAATTGTATGTGCAAGTGTGAGAGAGTTCCAAAGTCAATAGTACCAATGAAAGAACTTTCCCCAGCAGCAGTGTTCTTTATCTATGTTCAACTACATCTGGAAGCAAGAGGTAAAAATGAGAGAATATGCTTGCCTTTTTATAGACTTAAAGAGCAGCCTACAACAAGCATTTTCAGGAAACCCAAGTTGGGTAACCCACAACCTCTTCTTGGTGAAAGGTTCAAGAAGCTTAAAGGGAAATGTTACTTGAATTTAACCCTTTAAATGCTGGACGTGTAAATATCGTCTCTCAAGATCTCACTGTTTGTATGACTTCCTGAGTTATTTGCAATGATGTCATCATATATAATGACAGTGGGTTACAGTCTGTTGAACATTGAGAGCCAATATTTACAGGGCAGGTTTGGGCGAGTTGAATGCTAAGGGGTTAAATATGATTCTTCAGTCAGGGAAGTTATCCCCTCCATTTTCACTACTTCAAGTGGAGAAAGTAAAACAAGATGTAATATGCTTGCAAAAATTTTTATTTATTTATTTTTATTTTATTTTTTTTTTATTTTCAGAACTTCATTGTTATGCTGTCTTGGTTCATTGCCTATCTCATTCCGGATATTCCTTATGCTGTGAAGATCCAAATTCTGAGAGAGAATTATTTGGTGAAGGAAGCCCTGTTCAAAGCTGAAGCCAACAAAAGAGCAAAGGCCAAAGCTGAGGAGACAAAGCAAGACTAAATCTGATTTTCTGTTCAGAATTTGATAATTTTAGAGTAATTTTTTTTTCAAAAATTTGTTCTTTTTCTCCACAATGAGCAGTTTCTGAAAAGTGACTGATGCAAGATGGAGTTGGGACATTGAATAGTGAAAGGGAACCAATTAATGAAAGGAAATCTGGAGGCTTCTGCTTTGCAATTCTTTTTTTTGTTTTCTTTTAATATGAATGGTTTCTTACACAGTCCTTTACCATCTACAGTGCCATTTGATACCACCCATTACAGCAGACATTCAATTGCCAACAAAATATATAAAATGGTACAATTATTATTCTTAAAATCTATTTGAAATATTATATAAATTCTTTTTTCTTTTTTAAATATAAACAAAAACTCTGGAATATTTGTTTTTGTTTGTCTTTTCTTTAAAATCAAATTAAAATCATTTACATTAAACTTTCTTTTTTAATTCAATGTCAGAATATAGCTTGACTACAGCGCTTGTGTCAGCTAAAGATTAATATATATATATACATATATACAATATTTTGCTTTTCTATATTTGATTACTATGAAACTAACACTCCACTCCATCCATCTACTTTTCCATCCTTACCAACTCATCCATCCAGCTACAGGCATTTCTGGTAAAAATTTGCTTATCCATCTTAAATTTTCAAGTTTTACTTAAAGAATATATCTACTTAACTTTTATCTTAATTTACTCATAGATATGTTAATTCCAAAAACAATTCAGAATTTAAAGGTATTCTATTAATTTCTATCAAAGAACATGAGGGTTGGCTATATTGCACTTTTGCTGTTTTGTTTTTCTTTTTATAACACACAAACACATATATGAGGTGTCATTAAATATTTGCTCAAGATTTATACAAGCCAAAATTAAATTTCTTTTCCCTTAACAACTATTATTGATTCGGAGATTTTGTCTGTTTTTTGTCAGTGATTTTTGTGCTTTATGTTTTTGATCAGCAATCGCACTTAATTGGTCAGGAAACCTAGATTCCAATAGATCATGTGTAAAGTTACATGATCGATTGAAAACTGATTAAAATACAACTAGAAGTTTTTTCTCCAACACACAAGAGATTTATTTTTTTAGTCTGCTTCTTTTTTCAGTCACTTAATATGGCTGACGTTCTAAGGGAGATAACTTTAGTTTAACTAGTTGAGGGGAAAATGTTTATAAGCTAATGTTATTTCTAAAATTTGCTCCTATGAGTTTCATTTCCTCAAAAGAATTCTGGTCTCATTATTAAAACTCAAGACAATAGGGAAGAATTGTAGCATTTAATTGACTCTTAAACAAGATTGCCATTTCTTATATCTAAATAAATTTGAATGACATCATTGGCATGAGCAAAAATCTATTAAATAAATGGTTGTCTATTTGGATTATGGGTTGTTGTTTCTTGGCTATTTATTTATTAAAATTACTTTCCCCAAAAACATTTGTCCAAAAACAATATCTGATTCTAACTTGGTTTCAGATTTTGAATGATTTAGAGAAATTTTAAAGTTATTAAAATATTTACGGCTCTCACCTTCATATTGTTTATGGTATCATGAATATTATATAAAAACTATTGTTTAAATGAAGCTTAAACCTTTGTTATTTTTTCTTTACATTTAGAAAATTTAATCTATTAGGTTGGTGCAAAAATAATGACGGTTTTTGACGTATTTTTTAACGTCAAAAACCGTCATTATTTTTGCACCAACGTAATATTATAATTCTACATGTGACTGAATGAAGTTTGTTCAGACTGTTAAATGCTTCTGAAAGATTAATCAAGAATATTAATTTGCATCTGAGCCTTTTTATGCAAATCCTATACTTGATTTATTTTGGGATAATTTTTCAACCATTTATAAAATTGAAATCTTTACAATAATTGAAAAAAAGAAAATCGGACTAATTTCATTGATATAGCTTCAATTTCATGATACCTAAAGTGTTTCAGTGTTTGAATATAGTTTGTAGAAAAAACCTTTTCTAATTTGAATGTCTGTGATGTTGTGAAGCATTTGTATGAAATGACATGACTAAAAGCTCAAAGAAGCAATGAAATCTTTTTTTGTTTTTATATCTACAAAAACATTTCTCTGAAAATTTTCTTGAAAACATAGGCACCATTTAAGTCTTCATAACATCACTTCAAAAATAAAAAATAAACTTTCATTATATGATTAAGACTTTTTCTTGCTTTAAAAAGAAAAGTAAAAATAATTAATTTTCTTCTTTAAAATGTAAATTGAAACTTGTTTTCATGGAGGCAGGTGTTGGAATTAATTTAAAATATAACACTTTACTTAAAACAAATTATTGTGGATCAAAATTTTGCTAATTCCTGCTAAATTTTTGCTACAATTTTTTTTTTTTTTTTTTTTTTTGAATATGTAAATAAAAACGTAATTACATTTTGCAACTCATCAAAATACCTTTTTTCTCTCTCTCTCTTTTTAACTGACTGGTCACAGGTATTTCTTTAACAAATATATTACAAATAAACAGCTTAAGAAGCTTTCCATGACTCTGATATGAAAACCTTGTGAAATTTGTGTCTGTGTTTCTTTTCAAACCCTTTCTCCACAAAAAAAAAAAATCCAAACAATATTTTTGTTTTAACCTTTGCTTCCATTCATCCTCATGCTATCTTATGAGGTTTTAGATGTTGTTGTTTTCACATTTAGGAACCCTTCTCTTCCCATGGTGCTATGTTCCTGGTGTGTTCAAAATATCAAGGTACAATGAGTTTGTTCGAACAAGGCAATCTTTAAAAAATCCATTTGGCACAGTCTTCCATGTTAATTTTTATTGTTGTTACATTGAGTTTTTCCAAATTTGCACAAATTAAACAAAATTTTCATTCTCTGGATTTGGTTGTCTCTGAATTATTTGACATGTATGTCTTCAAGGACAGGTCATTTTTGGCAAACCAATATACAAAGTAATTTTTTTTATATTGAATCCAATTTTGATTTGTTTTCTGAACTGGCCCAGATTTTTCTCTAAATGAAATGTTGAACATTTCAAACTGATATTTCTAATTCACAATGCTTGAAGTGAAACCTGTTTTATTTTTTTTTCCTTTGTAAAAATTATAAATTAAATATTTACAAAATGGAAAATATAAACTGTAGATTTGATTAATAAAAACATAAGACTATAAAATGGAGATAAAGGTGGCCTCATGGTTAAGTGTTGAGCATAAAATCTGAAAACAATTATCAATCTCAACCAGAGCTTGATACTTTATACCTTGGAAAAATATGAATCTTTATCATCCTCTTCACCATAGCCATGGTTAAATAGAATAGTTTTAAACTATTAAACTTGTAAGGCAGTCTGTCTTCAGAATGAAGGCTAGCAACCAAGACCCTGTGAATGCTCGCCACAAAAACTGCAGTACCTTTAGTTAATATAATTGCATTCCCAGATGCTTCACAAGGAGTTTGGCAGGAATAATCAATCCCGAGATTATATATATGTAATCAACACTTATTCTTTTTGTAATACTTGCTTTCATTCCAGACCACTAACAATGCCTTCTTGATTTTCAAGATACAATGTACAGATTAAATGCTGAAACTTTCTAAAACTAATTTTAAGGATAAAAAAAAAATTACTTAAAAAAAATCATTAAATTTTTTTCATACCATCATAAATATTTTGAGAAGAAAATAACTATAGGTAAAACGAGGGGTAATAGAGTATCAATAAAGTCAGTGGGAAGTGATAAAAACTGAGACATTGTCTACCTGTATTATTTATATTTTCTTCAAACTGTGGCTAGAATTTTCTTTGTTACTGTAAATCTGACAGTTTTCACCTTTTTGTTTGTGTAATTCTATAGGTACTTCTATAAGTAATAAGGTTTCTTTGTTTTGTAATGCCCATTTGTCACAGATAGTAACACCTTCGAACAATACTCGGTCAGATGCCGTTAATTCCCATATATACTTTTCCTTTACCCATCACATGATCTAATTATTTCAAAATGAGGTTGACTGTGCTTGCTCTCTGGCAATCCGTGTTTAAACCCAAGTGTCAGCAGTGACACTTTATTCCTATATGATACCATGTCTTCATTTAGACCCTGTATCCAGTTGTAATTTTATTTTTACATTATTAATTTCTACAAAAACAAATTTCCTCTTTTGAGATTTTTCTCAGTTAAAAACATGTTTAAAGTCTTGTTAATTTTTCTTTTATGCTTCCTATTTTTACTCCATGTATTTATCATGTTCACACAAATTTTATTTTCCCTCCATTTTTTTTTTTTTTTTTTTTTTTGTATCTGCAATAAGTACTTTTGTGTCTGACCCTCTCATATTCGTAGCATTTTTTGTTCTTGAAAAAAGCAATTACTTTTAAAATGCTTACTTCCACAATCGTGGCAAGTATTAGGTATTGAGGTGGGGTATATCACCTTTTTTTACTGTTCAGTTAGGAGTTGAAAAACATGTACAGTCTTTTCTCTTAGACGGTCGGACACTATGTACTTGTGAAATGTCTCTTTCCTCTCTCCCTGTGGTTGACACTATTCAGCTATTTTCTAGAGACTTAATTTGGAATACATTTCTAATTCCGCAAGTATCCTGAATCTTATCTCCACGTCCTTATTAGAAGTTAAATCCTGTACGAATATCAGGCATTTAAATAAATCAAATTAATTCATTTAACTTGAACTTTTCACATTCTCAATTCATGACTCCTGCATAAATGACAAAATCTTCATCATCAGACTTTACTAAGTTAATACATTGCCATTGCCATAATGAGCTTCTATCACCAAAACTTTTTTGATAGAATTAGAACTGTTTCATCAAAATTTATCTCTCTTGGTTTTTTCAGCAAAATATAATTCACATAGTTTTTTGTGTTCAACAGGAGACAATTTTATTATTAAATAAACAAACTTTCTTTCCAATGTGAACAATCCCTTTTGAAGATTCCTTCATATCTTCTATAATAAGCTAGAAAAGTTATCCGTTCATCTGGAGTGAATGAATCTTAAGTCTTTTCTTCTGTAGTTTTAGTAAATAATTCAAAAAACTTCTGTTGTTGTAATTGCAGTTGCTGTTCATGTTGTTTTTGTTGCTTCAACTGTTGTTCTTGTTACTTTTGTAATGCCAACATTTGAATCATGATAGCTTTTAGTTCTTCCATTTTGTTGTACTCCACTAAATATTTTGCAGATTAATTTTTGAATAACTTCAGCTGGTTATTTCTCTGTAGTCTTGCAAATATGAGGTCTCTTTTGTGAAGTGGTAAACAGTACTGAATATCCTATTATGATGTGTAGGATATGTATATTTTATTTTTTCTTGTGTAAACTCAATGTTTTAAGCCCAAGTAATAAGCAAGGAATTTCCAAAGCAGATTTTTAAGTCCAGAAATATGTCTCTAAGTTGAAATTTGCCACAACACAACCTTCTTACTCCTTTCTAAATACATGTACACACTCCCTTAAGCTCTAAAAAAGAAAACCTTGCTTGCTTTTTTTTGTTTTGGGGGAGATTTTTTACATCCAGAATATGAAATTCAAAATTTAGGCAGCTATATATATATATATATATATATATATATATATATATATATCTTCATTCAAGCATGTTTGGTTGAATAATCTAGATATATTATGTCCATTTTTATATTTTAATCCTCTCAAATTCACAGATCAATTTATTAGTGCTTGTACAAAACTGAGCAAGAAAGATGCTGTAGTTTTACTTATTTCTTTTATTTTCCAAAAGTACTTTCAATCTCATCCAAGATCATCTTCAGGGGTGAATTGCTAAGACAAAAATTACTATAATTGATAGTAGTGTATTTTATTTGTAAATGTGCCCCATTATAGCCAATTTACATTAAGGATAAGTAAGGGAGGTAAATTAGTTTAAATTTTTTTAACATTTTAAAAATACTCAACCAGCAATTTGTTTTGAAAAGTTATATAGTAATTTTGTTAAAAACTCCAGATCTTAAACATGATACTTATTGATTTCTAACAGCCTTTTACTATATAAAATCTTTCTATTGTTAGGTGCTTAATAGAAATGGGGGAACATTTCACACCTCTCCATTTATTAATTTGATATTTTCCCTCCAGAACTCAAACATGAAACCATAATTATTATAGAGGGTTCAAGATTTTACTTGAATGCTTTTATGGTGATTTTCTCCCGGCCCGGTCGCTAGGATCAAAGTGTAGTATCTGCGCTTTGTGAGCTTCCGGGCTGGCTTCTGTCGAACTCTCTAATGCAGAGGAACTCGGAGGAAGCTTTGCCGAAGGGCAAGGTTTCCTTCGGGGAGGTAGACAGGACCTGAACCCGTCTAGGCGGGTTCAAAGGTCATATTTTTGGCCGAGCCTACGGGCTCGCGGGCTACCCACATTAAACCGGCCTTGTGCCACATTCGATCCTCGTGGGTGGATTGATAAATACCAGCTTATCTTAGATGCAGCACAAGCTGAAAGAATGGGGCACCCAGTGAGGATCAAACTCACTACTCAGTCATAATCGTTCAAGTGAGACAAGTTTGCTAACCATTTTATCACATAGAGGTGCCTAAAATACGGAACACTTGAATGTTTTTATGATTGCATTGTCTAAAAAATCTGGCATTTCATTGTTATTTTTTATTTTTTCCAGAATTACCACGTTTCATTCTTTGATAAACTTAATGCTTTTTAAAAGAAAAAAAACGATTTTTTTCTGTTTTTTTTTTTTTTTTTTTTTTATCCTTAAAAAGATTTTCTGACCCATGCCCTTTCTTAAGACCCATATTTATTAAACATTGAGAAGAATTCTAACACTGCTCTCAATTATTACAACTGCATCCTTTTGTATTAGGACTTTCATCGTATACATCATGGCTAAATTACTAAGATTGGTTTGGAAACAACTCTGGACATAGTCCATTAATCCAAACACAAACAAGATGAATAGATTTGTATGTGAATAAGAAAGTGAGAAATGTTATATATTCCGCCAAATGAGTTAAAAAAAAAAAAAAAAAAAAAAAAGAAAATAACTATGGCCAATAATATCTTGTATGAAGTTATTATTTTTCTTCATGTCCCATAAATTCTAGGTCATATCGTTTAGATCAAGTCAAAAAAAACATGATTCTTAATGATTTAAGTCTTCCAGAGTTTTATTTTTTTTATTTTCATTTATCTCAACACGCCTCTCTCATCCCAAACCTGTATATGATGACATTCTCACAAACTCAGAGATATTAAAATTGATCAGAACACCTCACCGCCAATTTTTTTTTGTTGTGTATGTGAGAGAGAAAAACATTCCATTTTTGTTTTTTTTGGTTTTTTTTTTTGGTTTTTTTTAATTTCATATGGTTCATGCAGTTCTGTCAATTTCTCAATGTCGTTTTCTGATAATGTGAATACAGAAATTCAAATCCTCTCTCCCACTTTCCCATTTTGAAAAACACTTTGTATAAGCTAAGTTTTGGCTGGTATATGGCCTCAAAATTTTGAGTCAGTGAAATAAACCTCACTCCTTTGAAAATATATTTTAGCCACTAATATTCAAAATGATGCCTGATTGAAGAATATCTTATGTAAGAGAAAGAAACCAAAGTAAATTTTTTTTCTGCTGCTTGCTTGTTCTTTATAAACTTTGCCAAAAGAAAAGCATATAAAGTCTACAAATGCAAAAAATATAAACGACAGTACAAAAACCAGACATTATACTACCTACAAACTATAAATATTGAAGTGCTTATGGCCACATCACATTGAAACTGGTTCTCATACACTCACCTAAAGTAATGTCAAGCCTGGTCAGTACATAGATGGGTAACCCCATAGGAATACCAGGTGCTATAAGCTTGGATATGCAGGTGGTGTAATGGATAATACCTTGGAAATCATAGAGCCAAGTTCCAATTCCAGTTGGGTTCATTATATTTACTATGCACAAATACCCTTTGGGAAGGTATGAATTCACTTCTCACCCCGGCTATGAGTTAATTAGTAGGACTTGTATCAGCAAATCATTATTTTCTCCAAGAATTTCTTACAATCTAAAAATATTTCCTGGTTTTAAATAACCTGCAAAAGGTTGATAAGCCATAAAAACAAATCACTTCGAACTATTGAACTTTAAAGATTTAATCTCTATATAAAAATTATTAGAAACATTTCAAAAACAGGTACAAATTTATGCAATGTAAAATGGAGTTAATTTTAAATGAGAAGTCAGAATCTCACAAATAAAATGAAGACCATGCTTTCAAAAAAATCGTTAAAATATCCCAAGATTTAATGATTTTAGCATAAATATCATTAATAATCTTTCAATATTTAAATATTGTTTAAGAAGCCAATTGAAAAAGATTTAAGTAATGGTTAAATATCATTAATAATCTTTCAATATTTAAATATTGTTTAAGAAGCCAATTGAAAAAGATTTAAGTAATGGTTAAATATTATTAATAATCTCAATGATATTTAAAAAATATGTTGAACTATCCCGAGAATTAAAGATTTGAATATATGAACATAAAAGTGGGTTAAAATTAAAGTCATGCACTCAATGTATTTTTGTACGACCGAAAATTTCATGATCACAATTTTAACTTTAAAAAGAGTGAATATAATTTACTTGGATGAAAATACACTGAAAGTGCCATGATCTATGCTCCCTGTACAATTTATATATGACGGGTTTTTTCAAATTTATCCCCTGTTATTAAATTAGTACTGAAACAATATGGGATATGTAAAAAAAAAAAATAAACCAATAAATCTCATTTTTCTGACTAATGGAGATTTTGGTTCTCATGAAATAAAATTCTTTTGATGATATTAGTTCATTTGTAAAACATGTCAAAGTAGTTCTGAAGTTTTCAAAATTGTCTTGTATATATATATATATATATATATATATATATATATATGTATATATATATATATAAAACTTAGTCCTTATGGAATTAACTTTAACCATTAGCAATAGTAATTTTAAAAAATCTTACTTCCATTTGTTAAATTGATTTTTTAATCTTGAATCGTTGCTAAATATTCCCTCCTGACCATCCTATATATATATATACACACACACACGCACCAGATAAGAGAAATGTTTTTAAATGGTTGACTGGATTCATTTTATTTTTGCATCTACTTTGAATTCTTCAAGTTGGCAAATAATCAGTCAATTACAAAATTTGAAATTAATAGGAAATAAAAAACAAACCAAATTCTATTGAGATATGTACAAAACTTGCCTTTTTTAGTGATAAGAAACCCTAATAACTAGTCATCTGTTAGGATTGAACTTGTTACTCCAGCCAATGGTCTGTTAGAAAAATCTACTAATCAGCTGCCTAATTTTTCTTTTCATTCTGATATCTCCACACACACACACACACACACACACACACGGTTTTCTACATCACCAAAAGAGTATACTACATAATCAAATTACCCATTTCTACTCTACTGCTGATATAAAATAGAATGTTGTTTTATGTTTAACTGAATAAATAAAATTTCACAATTATCCAATGGGGGAACAGAATGTCCTCATCCTTTGTTGCCATATATCACAACAGAGCTTATACCCACATTGAAACACCAGTGATCGTACGACATTGAGCATAGTCAGTAATTAGATGGGTAACTATTTGGGAATGTCAGGAGCTGTAAGTTTGGATGTGTGGGTGGTGTAATGGATAACAACTCAGAATTGGAACTCAGTTCTCTGATTTCCATTTTCAGCCAGGTTCATTATATTGTATGCAAATACCCATTTGGAAAGGTATGAATCCACTGCTTCTGACTCCCAGTTATGGGTTAATTAGCAGGAGTTTGATCAGTAAACCCTTATTATCTCTAAAGAAATTGCTACAATCTAAAAATATTTTCTAGCTTTAAACATGCAATTTAAACATCTAAGCTGTAAAAAAAAAAAAAAAAAAAAAAAAATTTTTCAATAAAAATATCACAACATTTTGACTGTTGTGCTCTCTGGCCATCTTCAGGTGTCTTTCTGTAATCTTTGAGTTTCAAAGTTGAACCCTTTATTTAATCTAGATGGGACAAAAGCTTAATTGGCTATGCGAATTTGGTAATAAAAAAATTGCGAGTTCATTCTCTCGGCTGTGCAGTAAAAACTTAGACTGAGCAGAAACTGAGAAAACAGTAACTGAGCTATACTAAAACAGATATCAGTAGGTATGTACAGCAGAACAAGAATAATCTACCTTGGTAGAGTGAATAAAGGGTTCAGCTTGAAGTACTCTAAAGGGGTAACCAGATCAAGAAATACCTGCAGAAAGACAGGGACACAATAAGCAAAATGTTGTAATAAAAAACAAAGTGGGTATTAGTTCAAATATAAACAACAAAAAGCCTATTCCCTGAAACTCAGACAGAAAATGTTATTTATTTACTTTATTCAAGATGTATTAAATGTAATAAGAAAATGCAATGTAGCATAAAAATGTCCTATATTTCATAATTTTAATGCAATTGCTAAATTACTTAAATACTGCCATCATATTTTGATTGCAGCATTAGTTTCAAAATAAATTGTCAAGGATTTTTCTAATCCAAGATCTGGTCTCTTAAATTCTTTGAGACAAATGATGATAAAACTTTTATTTGTAACAATTTTTGAATGCATTTATGAGGATTAGTGCCAAAATGGTTTCTTAAAAATTGACCTTTTAATTACTCTCCTCTCCCTCTTTTTTAAAAAAAAAATTCTATTTTATTTTGAATAAAATGTTTTCATCTGAATATTTTTCTCAGGACATCTCATCCCCACCCCAACCAAACTCAATTGTCAATTTTTAAAAATATGCAATTTTTTTTCTTTTTTAAACAAGTGAATGTTTTTTCATGTCCATTGCCACAGAACAATTTTTTATCTTTTTAAATGAAATGTTTTGTCTCTCCAGATTTTTATTGATGCACAACAGAAATTAAAAATAAAACCTTTCCTTTTTGAAAATGGTTTTTAATCTGCTACTATTTGTTTTTAATTTTTTGTCGACCTGCCTCCTGATGTAAATTGATCAGTGCTATGTACTGTAAATAAAAAAAGAACCACCAGTCAATAAAGTTTATAAGAAAACTTATTAATGACTTTGTTTTACTTATTATTTGTCTATGATCAAATGACACTGGTTCAGTCATCAAAGTTAAGCAGCATTGAGCCCAATCAGTAGTTAAATAGGGACTGTATGGAACACCAGGTACTGTAAACAACTGCTGACAATCCAATATGTTTTGGTTTTAATAACCCACAAAGGGTTGATAAATCATTAAAAAAAAAAAAAAAAAAAAAATCAATTTTCATTTTTTTTTTTTTTTTTTTTCTAAAAATATCTTTGAGTTGGTAATAAATCTGACTGATTATATGTTATCAATCTTTTCATAAATACCGTAATTTCTCAAATTATACACATTTTTTTACTATAAATTACACATGATAGTAGGGGTGCATATTATAAAAAGGTTTAAACAAAAATCTTTTCTTTGTTATTGATTTATAATAATAAATTTGTACTTGTTGTTCTAAAATAAGAAAAATATCCCAGTTTTCATTTTAAATCCAACAATTATAATTGTAACATTTTTTTGTCAATGAATTTGTTTATCAGTAACTGCATTTTTTTATTTGGCAAAAAATTTTTTAAAAATCTATAAAAAGCCCAATTTCAAAGAAAAGTTATCAATTCATTGAAATTTTAATTTTCATCATCACCACTTTCTATTTTAAAATTAATATCTTTATTGTCATTAAACAAATTATCATTCACAATATTATTTTCGTCCTGTCCAAAATTATCTTTGACCTCTACATTTTCTTACCAAAGGATGTCATCTTCAGAGCCATCCGTGGCAGTTGTGAAACAACACTTTTCGAAATTTCCCTTTATAACATCCTCACTGATGGAATCCCAATGTTTTGACAACATTTTTGTGATAAAATAAAATGTTATATTTATCGAGAAAAACCGCAATGGTAATTTTCACCATTATTTTAGCCACTTAGTTTCAATTTTATTCTTAATGTGAAGGTCGACAAATATCTTCATAATTATTTTTTATTTTTTTTCGATAAAATTTATAGATGCGTATTATACATAGGAATAGATATATTTCTTAATTTTTGGATCATTTGTTGGGGTGCATATTATTTATGGGCATGTATTATTTTTAAGAAATTACTGTAAGTTCTCTCAAAATTCCAGCATTGTTCCATATTTGTCTCAATTTCAACAATGCTTATTTTCCAATCATTTAGGGACCATTATTTACATTTGGACTAATGTCTACATCTTTGTTATTATCACAATGTTTTGGCTGTTGTGCTCTCCAGCCTTCTTCAGTCACCTTCTGGGAAATTTTGAACTGAACCCTTTATTCAATCTATGGTGGCAGATTGTTCTCATTTGATTGTGCATGCCCAGGAGTATCTGGTCTTCGTATTTTTAGTACTCCTCAGTTATTAGACTTTCTGTTTTAACTGAGTCTAAGTCTGCATTACCCAGTCCAGAGATTGAACTCAGTTACTGTCACCAAATACACAGACCACCAATCCACTAGATTGTCTACTGTAGATTAAATAGAAGGTTCAGTTTCCTGAAACTTACCCAGAAGACTGGAGAATACAATAACCAGAATGTTATGATAATAACAACAGAGATGAAGATATTAGTTTAACTGTAAATAATAATTTTTTGTTTCAGAAATTAAAAAAAATTCAAGCTCTTTTCAATAATAGAAGTAATCATCACCTTTATGCACAGAAGTTCAAATATATATTGTTTTTATTTTTATTTTTTATTTTTTTAAATGAACACTTTGACAGATATGAACTTGTTGAATTTATTCTTTTGGCCTGAAGAACTGATCCATTTTAAAATTTATCTTCCTTTTTTTCTTTTTTCTTTTCTTTTTTTTTTTTTTTTTTTTTTTTTTGTTAAATCTCTTTACTATTTCCTTGAATTGTTTATGTTCAAAAATACAAGGTCTAAGAGCCATTCAAGGTAGAGGGGTGCTGTGTGGTATTGTATAAGTATAGGAAAAGGCAAGAAGTGGAGTTCATGAGATTATGTAGAAAAGATAATGGTTAACCTTAGACTTGAAGAGGTCAAGATTGTAGTGATTGAGAAAATATCCTGCCAGCTTGTTCCACAAAGTAGCAGTTCTTGAGAAGAAGCTGTTTGAGTGGAACTTATTTCTTACTAATGGAACCAAAATCATTTCTGCAGTTTGCAGTGTATCACTATCCCTATTCAGGTCATCAAAGTCTGACCTTGAGTTTTCAGGGCTTGGCTAAAAATTAATTTCGTGACCAGTGCATTTTTGGAGGAAAATGTATTTTTATGGATGTTAGTGTTATGAATGAATACATTTTTTTATTTTTTATAGAAATGAACTGTTTTAGCTTTTAGCAAAAATGTTTAATTTAAAATGAAACGGATTCTATCATTTAAAATATTTGCATGTTTTTCTTTAATAACATTTCTCAAATATTCAGGCTGGTAGACAAAAATAAATACACTGTTTAAAATAAATGGAAAGTCTATTCAAATATGGGTATCCAGCAAATAATGGTTCTAATCTTTAGAACACTATTCTGCTTACTTTCTTTTCAATCTGAGGATGGAAACAAATCACTTTATAGAATCAAAAGAATTAAACAATTTTGATAATAAAAAAAACATTTATTTATTAAGATATTTCCAGATTTGAATTCTGTTCTCATCATATTTCTGTTCAGAAGGATGATGCTTTCTGACTCTAGTGTCATCAGCTGTGTTATGGTTTCTGAGCCACATTCAATCACTGCAGTCTGAAAGATCCAATGAAAGATTTATCAAATTTATGATTAGAAGATTTGCCACATTTTTAACTTCAAGATGATTTCTTTTCTCAGAATAAGTTACATTCATCACAGAAAACTCTCTTTCAGCTTTTGCAGAACTTACAGCAATGGTATATTTTTAGCTCTTTTGATAATTTTGGGTAAATGTTTATGGTAATTTTCAATATAATTATGGAAATCCTTAACAGATCTTGTGTGTTGAGTGGGGTATGTATCTGTTAGAGTTTCACTAGGTGTGCGCACAACTAACATTTTACCTAGACCATCAGCCATATATATGGGTTATTTTCAGATAATCCAACAACCGATTAATGAAGTGTTAGGAAAGATGCCTTCCGACAACTAAGCAAAGTATTAAGAATCAGAAAAATTTCATTAGAAACAAAGAAAAGAGTACAGAACTGTTATGTAATATCAATCTTCCTATATGGCAGTGAATGCTTGACATTCTTCTCACAGTTGAAAAAGAAACTTGTAGCAACAGAGGTGGTTCTACAGAAGAATTCTGAGCATACTATGAACTGAATGTATGAGCAAATTTTAGAAAAAAGGAATTAAAAGAGGTACCTACTTGATAACAAGAAGGGTTAGTCAAAATTGTTGGGGCACCTAATCAGAAAAGAGGGCCTGGAAAATTTTGATACTCACAGGACATATTGAGGACAAGAGGAATAGAAGAAAACAATGCATAACCTATCTTGCAAGCTTGTGTAAATGGATGGTTTAGGAGAGATAACAAAAAGAAAAAAAATACTGAGAGATACAAAGAACAAAAAATAGTGGAGAGTCATGATCACCTATGTCTAGTAGGGATACAAGCACATAAAAGAAGAAAATACCATCTTTTTAATGCTGTGTATAAAATTCTTTTGAAATAAGGCATAGTTCGTTTTTGACCTCTTCTCATGAAGTTAGTCTGTCCATTCAAATGATTTTGCAGACTTCTAAACAGATGGTAATGAGAATAAATGATATTGATATGAGATGGTAAATTAAGAATTTTTCTCAGCTATGTTCATCCAAGAGATCTTTGGTTATTTGTACAGTGTGGAGTTATGCATTATCAGAATGATGGATAATATCTCTTCTATATGCTAAAGATGAACATTTTTTTTGTTAAGCTGCTTTTAAATATTTCAACTGTTGGCAGTAAACTTTGGATGTAATTGTTTATTGTTTAAAAGCTTGTAATAAATAATTCCTTGCATATCTAACTATAAATTCAAAAGAATATTTCTTAGCTGCATTCCACTCTTGACTATTGAGCAGGTCTTGTACTAAAAGCCATTGAAGCTGCCACTTAACATTGCAGCAAAGGATCCATTTCTCATCCTTCGTAATGAGTGCCCCAAAAAGGCACTTGATGCAATGGTGAAGAATAACTGACACATTGGTATTCTCTGCTGACATGTCATGTGGAACCCATTTTCTCTAGCCTTTTCATTTTGCGATGAACAGTCATACAGCTGTTGTTGAAGTTCCTGCCAAGTTTTCTCGAACTGTAATGATTGATTTGGCAATAACTTTTGTATCTAGCGTATCAGAATCAATTCCACTAGGTTGACTTTTTCTTGATTAATCCTTTAGACTGAAGTCCGCATTCTTGAAATGAGGAATGCTATTTCCTACATGTTCTTTCCCTCACATGTGTATTCTTGATGGATTTTGCTGATGCATTTGAATTATTCCCTCTGTGAAATTCATAGATAATTGCATGATGAAGGCATTCTTTATTGAAGCAAACATGGGGGTTGATTTGAAAACTTTTCTCCAAATAATTTTCACAAAAAGAAAAGGAGATAATAGTCAACTAGACACTGGTAAATCTCCAATTGGTCTTCATTAAAACTTGTTCAATATTTTCTGTTAAAAAAATCTTATATCCCTTTCATTACAATTTCATGTCATTAAACTGGACATTTGTGTCAATTTTATGTTTGTGTTCATAATTTCATAATAGAGATCCTTAAAAAGGTAAAGTTTTTCTCTGTGATTAAGAACTCAATTGATGGTCTTATGAAAAATCTAACCATATGTTATTATTTTAAGAAAGAAAAAAAATAAGTTTTTTTTTTTAATTTTATTTTTATTTTTTTTAATCTTAATTTTTAACCGGTAATTTTTCTTCTTACATGTGTATAGACTGATTTCAATATCAGGATGTCATTTATCATTCAATTTGCATTGTAAATTACTAGCAGAAGAAATACATTTGTGCCATTCCCAAGAGTAAATGTGAACTTGAATATAAAAGCCTCAGTCAAAACCCAGTTTGCTAATTCCAATCATGACACCACTCTCCACCTCCCAATTGTAGCCTGGTCAGGTCTAAATCAAAGAGTGAGGGAGTTTCCTAAATGAAACTTAGATGTAGCACAAAGCCAAAGGCATAGAGCATCCAGTGAGGATCGAATCACTACTCAGTAATTGATCTAGCAAGACAAGCTTACTAACCATTGCACTATGTTGAAGTTCCCAAAATGATTCCCTAAGCATAGTTATATGTGATACAAGGCCGAAAGTATGGAACACCCGGTGAGGATCAAACTTACTACTCAGTTGTAATTGATCTAGCGAGACAATCTTGCTAACCATTACACCATATCAAAGTTCCCAGATGATTTACTAAACAAAGCTTAGATGTGACACAAAGTCAAACTTTGGAACACCTAGTGAGGATCAAACTCACTACTCAGTAGTAATTGATATGGAGAGACAAACTTGCTAACCATTATACCATATCTAAGGGCTTAATCAGAGAGAGTAGATTAGAAATTTATCTATGCAGACACATTTACCTGCAAATCTCCCAACTTTAATCTGTACGCAACAAAGTGAAGACCCTCCAAACTAACAATTTGTATATTACATTGTTAAATGATATACAAATTCTATCCACAAGCAAGCCATTCTGCTAACACCTAAACTGACATGCATATTGCTGCCTCTACTACATAAACACTTCTATTAACAATTGTTCATCCCCATCAATAATCTTGTCTCATATTTATTACAATTTCCTTTGTTAATATTAGAGTCTTCAGAAAGTAATTATATATTTCACTGCGATGAATTTTTTTGTCTTTGGTCTATAATTGTTATTTCATAATTGCTTCTGTCTAGAAAGCAAAGGAAATGACTATTATTCCCTTTAAATGTTGCTTTTGTCACCCGAACGTCGATGTTTTGAAACTAACCTATTTTTCCATTACATTCCAGACAGATTCAGCACTGTGTTGCTGAAGGAGAATTTTATGGAACTTTCAAAAAGTTTCAAGAATTTCTAGAACATTCTGGCAACATAGATACGGGAAATATGGATCGAATGGGTCACAGCCAATGACCAGGTAATAGCCAACACATGTTTCCAAGAACATCCAAGATGATTATGGACATGAAGGAGCTCAGGAGGAGAAAATAAAAACCAAATTGACTACATAATGGTCAACAAAAGATGCAGGAATGCAACGATTCACTGCAAAACCTACCCAAGTGCCAACTGCGGAAGTGATCATCGCCCTGTTATATGTAAACTAAGAGTGAAACTATAGAAACTGAAGAAGCTTAACTCAGTGCCTAAATTACAATGCAACAAACTCCTGAGGGACCCATACCTGAAAGAAAAATATATGGACAGTGTGAAAAGATATGAGGGACACAATGGAAACTCGAAATGGGATGCACTAAGTGACACTTTAGTGACATCAGCAAACAATATCATTGCGAAGTTCTCCTTCTCAAAGAAGAAAAAATGAATGGATGACTGGTGAGATTCTCAACATGATGCAAAGGAGACAGAAAACTCTGCCAAGATATGGAACAGAATACAGAAAATTAAACAACAAAATAAGGACCAAATTCAGGCAAGCTAAAGAAGGGTGGCTAAACAAAAAATGTGCAGAAATAGTGAGATTGAGTTCCACCAATAAAGGAAATATGCACAAACAAATAAGGCAACTAACAGGACAGAAGACATGCTTGTCAACAGGCTGTTTAAAATCAAAAGATGGAACGCTCATATTGGGGAAGGGAAAAATTGTTCAATGCTGAATTGAGTATATTGGAGAGCTCTTCCCAGATGAAAGAGGACAAACAGAAGTAGAATCTGCACTGGCCAAACTGAACAGAAACGAGGCAGCAGGGCCTGATGGAATTTTAACTGAAATGCTGACAGCCCTAGATGACTTTAACATAGACAAGATCACAGAAATAATAAATGAAATCTACAACTGTTGGGATATACTGGAAGATCTCAGCAGATCTATCTTCATAGCAATGTCTAAGAAATTAGGCGCAAACAAATGTGAACTCCTCCGAACAATCAGCCTAATGAGCCACGTAACAAAACTCATCATCTATATGTTGATGAATAGAGCAGGCAGCAGAATCAGGCCAGAGCTAGGACAAGAACAGTGTGGGTTCATTAAAGATACCAGAACAAGAAACACAATAGGATCTGTTGGAACTGCTCAGCATCCTTGATATATTTGGAAAATATATTAGAATAATCAAGAACCTATACTGGCAGCAAACAAGCATGCATGCACATAAAAAATGAGTTCAGAAAATATACAAAAATAGAAAGGAGCATGTTTTCTCGCTGAACCTTTTCAACCTATACAGCGAGGCAATGCTGAGAAAATTGTAAATCCTACCAGGATTCAGCATTGACAGTCACAATCTTAAAAACATAAGATATATAGATGACACAGTGCTGATAGCAGACATGGAAAAGAAATTACAAAACCTACAGAAGGTAGTGAAGGAGAGCAAGAAGAAGCGACTAAGCACAAACTACAAGAAGACAAAATGCATGGTCATCCATAAAAGGATGAACCCAAAATATGATTTGCAGGTTGGGGATACTAAAATCAAGCAGGTGCAGAAGTTTAAATATCTATGAAGTGTTTTGACAGAAGACAGTAAGTGTGACACTTAGATCCGAAGACGGATTGGGATGGCCAAGGATTCATTCCAAAAGCTGGGCAGAGTACTGTGAGACAGGAGGATTTCTTTGGTAGCAAAGAAAAGAGTACTGAGCTGTTACATGATATCTGTCCTCCTTTACGGCAGTGAATGTTGGACAGTCTCCTCAAAGATGAAGAAGAGACTCGAGGTGACAGAGACATGGTTCTACAGAAGGATGCTGAGGATATCATGGACTGAGCATGTGAGAAACGATAAGGTCTTGGAGAGGATGCAAACAAGGAGCAGGCTTATACTTATCAGGAAGAGGCATCTGAAGTTTCTGGGACACATAATAAGAAAGGAGGGCCTGGAGAATCTAATGAATAGAGATAGCTTGAATAGCATTAGAGACAAGAGAAAGCACCGCATGACATACCTAAGCAACGAGATGACAGAACATGGTCTGGGGGAGGTGGCAGAGGGATGAAATTTATTGAGAGCTACAAAGGATAGTGGGGAAGTGGTGTGTCATTATCACCTACATCCTGAAAGAACACATAAAAAGAAAGCTCAACAGTTCAGTTTAGTTCTTGCTGTGTGACCGGTTGAAGTCTTCTCTTGCATGTGACGTTTTTCTGACCTGCTGCTGTCTTTTGGGGATTTGTATTTTTTGTTTGCATATACCTATTTTGTTGGAACTTTGGACTTCACATCTTGTTAACTTTGACTTTATTTTTATTAATTTGACTCAATTTTTGTTTGTAATGGATATTTTTTGATTTTTAATTTTCACTTTATTTTCCTTTTTTGAGTTTTTCATCCCCACTGTAGAAACCCGTTTTTTATTTTCTCTAGTGTAACTGAATTAAACAAAACTATTGTTTTTAATTTTTCTCTTGTTTTTTATTTACTTTTTCAGTTAAGTATTTTGTATTTCTATCTTTTGTTCAATGAACCTTCAATTTTTCTTGTGCATTAATTTTTAGGGTATATATTTCCAACTTTTTATTTTTCTTTTGCCATTTAATTCAGTGGATGTTCTTTTTATTTATTTTCAGTGTTTACTGTCTATATTTTATTTTTGCTTGTCAATTTTTATTTTCACAAATTTTTATTTTTAGTGTATTTTATTTTTATTATTTACAGTTTTATTTTATTTTTTTCGTTTCTATTGACAAACTTTTTCCTTTTTTGGTGTCTTTTTTTGACAAACCTTCTAGTCTATTGTCTAATTTAATTTTTTAGTGGTTATATGTCTTTCTTTTACTTTTTGCTCATCAATTTTTTTTAGTGAAACTTTTTTCTGTCATCAATTTTTTTCTCACTTGATTTATTTTTGTGTTATAAACCATTTTTCATTTTTTTATTTACTTCCCCTCCCCTCACTTTTCTATTTCTCAATTTCTTTTATTTGTATTAATTGTATAATTTTTGTATTGTTAAATTGTCTTTTCCCTCCTTTCATGGAAGAATTTCAATTAATTTCTGTATTTTAATTTTATTTGATTTTTCTTTTGCTTTTCATTTTTATTTTATAGGACAAAGATTACATACACACTTACACACATAGACACACACTTTACCTGAAAAGAAAAAAACATTTTGTGAAAAAGAATCACTGCTCTCAAAATGGCCAACAAATGTTGGTGAATCAAGAAAAACTTATTTGGGACCATCTTTAATGTGGACCCACCTGATAAAAAAGAAGAAACATCAAAGCCTGCACAAAATAGTGATTTAGATATGGAAACAAAACATAAAAATGCCCAAGAAAAAATGTATGGAGACCAAAAACGGTCAAAATACCAAGGACAAGCAAAGTACAAATGAAAAGAATGACAATTTCCCTCTTGCTGGAAGTCCTCACCTAAATGTGTCATCAACATCACAAAGTCTTTGGAGTGGTCCAAGAATTATGCACACCTTATAAAAGAAGGTGGAATTTTGGAAGACCCCCAAGAAATTAAGAAGGTTGAAAAAAGAATTGTGTCAGTCTTCATGGTCAACAAGCATATGTGCAAAATTTTTCACTCCACCAAAAACATAGTGGTTAAGTCACTGGAGTCCCTGGGGATTAAGCCCCAAAGAATAATTAAAGGATTGGGTTTTCTATGTGGGACATACTGCTACTCATATCTGAATACTGCATAAAGGCAGCCAGCCTTGACCTGATTATAAAAGATCTGATCTTGTGAACTGAGTACAGTGGTAGGTGTAGGACCAAAGTAGCAGTATTCAAGATTCCTCCTCAGGTTATCATGGAGCATCTGGCCATCTACCTGTCTAAGTACAAATTCTAAATGCCACCTATGATAACCTGAAAAGGGTATGAAGTTTTGACATCATGCTCAATCTAGAAGACTTCCTCTCCATCCACAACTTTCTATATGTAGTGGACCTAAAAATGCTGGTCATAGTGACCAGTCAAAAATCAATATGCTGGAAGTGTAGAAAGACTGGTCACCGCTCCTCTTCCTACCTCAAGAAGAAGGCCTCTGGAGTTCAGGTCCCAAAGCAACAAACAACCCCTTTAGTCAAGTCTTTTACTTCTAAACTCGCCTGTGATGGGCATACCAGTAACCAGAGTGGTCAAAACCTCAGTTAGGTTTTGTTATGACCCACATTCCCCAGAAAGCCTTTGCTCACTACTCGTGCAGTTGTGGAGAAGGTAAAAGGGGAATGGCTGGTTAAGCAGTGGGATCTCAGTCCCCTGAAGTGCCCAGGATGAAATGCACTTACAGTTTCACTCCCTCTGTCAGTATTAAGGGTGATGCCAAGCCTCATGTGCTTCATTTACAGAGCTCCAGAAGAAGTATGATCCTGGATTTGAAAAAAAATAAAAGACCAAGAAGCTGAAGAAAACATTGGATGCTAAAATATATACTAAATCACCATTGGAAAAGGCATCACACTGCTTAGATTCTACCCCATACTCACCTGTAGCAAAATCACAGAACAAATCATTGTCTACACACTCCTCCCACTGCAAAATTATCTCACTCAGCCAAGATCCCAGTGCCTTCATTAAAAAAAGCATTACACACACCAAACTCTACTCACAGTGCTTCCCCCAAAAACCAAGAGATGCCTTCCCCTACCAAAAGACAAAGAAGCCTTTCAGTAGAAGCAAAAGAAAAAGGGAAGAAGACATTGAAATTATCATACAATTTAGCAGAGGATATCTGCCGCATTTCTTTGGCCCAGGCTGAAAGAGTGAGAAACTATGGGAACTGTATTGAAGAACTAAAGTACTTATTACTTATTAAAAAACACAATGATAAAAACTTAGAAAACCCCTAAAACTTTCTAAATGCAAAACATGTTCTTACAGTCATCCGAACTGGGTCAGGGGCATGGTAGACATGAGGTATGGTCAAGGAGGCCATTAACTCTTGCAAAATCTCATCCCCAATTGCCATCATTGAAAATGAAGACCTTAATAAGCTGAAGCAGTTCTGTTCAGGGAGGGTGTCAGTTTTAGTTCACCACTCCCTCTATAGGGATTTAAAACTTACTTATCCCTGATAAGGTCTTGGAGAGGATGCAAACAAGGAGCAGGCTTATACTTAACAAGGATAAGCCAATGAGCCAGTTATCAAGAATGAAATGGGCCAAGAGTCAATGACAGACACTGTTGATGTCCTGTCCTCAACCATATTTAAAGCAAATTCACAACCTTAATCAGATTGATCAATGCTCTCTGATTAGCTAGTTTAAATGCCCAGGACCTGGGGTCAGAGTCTCACAGGCCGAGGCTCACTTACAATCTTCAGTGTCTTGTGACTACGGATGCATTCTGTCTACAAGGTTTTTCCTCTATTCAGCATGATTTGATGGATGCTCGAGAGGTGTTTCCTGCCTAGTAAGCAAGTCTTTGAATGCGGTGTTGGCTCTCATCTTCACAGGTGAAAGATCAGGCACTAACAACCCTGACATGAAGTCATTTCAAGACTTTATCGATAAGTTTGATCTTGTTGATAAGTATCATAATGATTACCCTCAAGAAGTAGTGTGGACTTGGAGTAATAAGAGCAGCTCAGCTTCAGTGATGCATTCCATATACCTCAACCGAATTCTAGTTAACAGAGTCAATGTAGGATTTTTAGGTTGTCCAAGTTTCCATCCTATAGTTTACTCAGATCATAGAATCATCTGGCTTTGTATAAACTTAGGTAAATCTAAGGTTTAGAATGGCTGTCTACTGGAAATTGAACACATCATTATTTGATGAGTGAGATTTCCAGAAGCAGCTGCTACTTTAGAATTCTATCTTTAATTAATTTTAAAAACATAGACTTTTTTCAGTAAATATAGCAGTTTTCAAAATAATTTCAATATAAATTTTATGTGGTTAATTTTCATGCTTAAAAATTTATTCAAAATTAAGCTCATCCAATCTGTGGCTAGTATTAATTTGAAACTGTATAATGCCTACACATTTTTTAGAATTCTAACGATTTTTCTTGGGAAAGTGTCTAGCCTTCTTTGGGCAATCATGTGACCCAAGAAGGTATAAAAACTAAAGTGTGCAAATCATGTGCCAGTTAGACCAGAAGCTTCCAATAGGAAACCTGAAATTTTTTGTGAGAATCACATCTGAATACAGTGAAGCCAAACAAACATTTCTCAAATACTGCATTAGAAAATTCAAGGCTTACTACAAAAAAGAAGCTGCATTTACTCTTGTAAAAACTGCACGATAAGAAATGTACAAAAAAAAAAGAACTTTTTCTCACACACACTCACTCAATTTCAAATTACCTTTTCTAAAAAATGCCTGACACATTTCACAAAGAAAAAAATATATTAGGTGATAATTCTATTTTAACAACAAATTTATCATCTTGCAAGTTCACATACCAGGCTCACAACATTCCCGAATTTATTATTTTAAATTCTATTTCTTAATATACAATGTAATTGTAATGAGTGTAAAAAAAAGAAACCTCTCTTTGAACCATTCACAGTTAAAGGCAGACAACTTTGTTTTATAAAAATATCCTTGTGAGCAAAATTTACTTATTTGTTTTAAAAGAACAGTATTTTACAATTTAAAAACTAACTTACAAAAAGAAACAAATCAAAACATCCAATTTTACACTGACAGAATTCCAAACCAAAAGACAATTTTGTGTAATATTCACTGTCACAGAAACTATTATGAACAATACCTTTTAAAAGAAAACAGCAAAAGTTTCCTGAGGGCAAAAAAAAGAAAAACATAAAAAGTTCCAAAAGATACAATCGCTTTGAATTTTATTTCAACAACAACAAATGTAAATTTCTGTATATAATTTCAAATATCACTTTCTCATATACAAAAGAGTTGTTTTGTCACTTATCAATAATGTTATTATTGACCTTGTTTAAGGCAAACAATGAAATTTAAATGTTTGCAGAGTTTTCTACATACAGACTAATCATCTATAATTAAACAAAAATAATAAAAAGCCTTCTGATAATATTTTTTTCAATCAATACTCATAACTCTGCAACACTACTAATGCTACAGCAGGAATTGATGGGGGCTCTGGTTTGGAATAAGTGGTGTGATATATCAAAATCTGAAGTTGGGTTGTTTGCTGCTGATTATAGTTGCCAACTTAATCTAGCTAAATTATCAGAGGAAATGGCATATGACATGAAAGTTTATCAGGCAATTAAATCCTGTGATAGTTGGGAAGTAGCCTTAGCAAGGGTGGAACTGGCCTCCTTGCTTATCATGAAAGATCAATTTGATACACTTTGAAAGTTGAAAGTGAAGCTGCACAGATAAATTTAGATCAGTCCAAGGCATTTGATAGGGTTGAACATCGATTTCTGGCAACTGTCTTTTCTGCCGCCAGTTTCAGAACATAGTTTCACACTTGAATCCGACTTCTGTATGTGTCCCTCAGTGCACTGGTAGAAGTGAATGGAGTAAGATTGGAACTTTTCATATTGCCTTCATTACATTCTTCAAGGTTCTCCACTTTAGCCTTTGCTTTTTGTTCTTGTGTTGGAGCCTTTCCTTTGCAAGTTAAATGTGAATCCAGTCCTACTAGGAATCTCCTTACCTGGTGCTACCAATTGGCCAGATGCCCCACTTATGCTGATGATATTTTGGTTCTTGTGTCAAGCTGGGATGAGACTGATGAAATCAGAAAAGAGATCAGAGGGTACGAGGGGCCAATATCAACCGTGATAAGTCTGTTGGCTTGCGGTTGGACATGTGGAAGGGAGTTTCTCTTCCCAGGTCTTTCCTCTGGACAGATGGGCCAGTCAAGATACTTGGTGTCTGGTTCAGTCCTGATCTTTTGCTGGAAATGGATTGGTTGGAGGTGGAGGAAAGTCAAGGATGCAGTTCATCTTGTGGTCTCAGAGGAATCTTTCCTTAAAGGCGAAGGCAGAAGTATGTGTTTTGCATATCTACCCAATCCTCTTTTACCGACTCCTGTATGCCATACTAATGCAATTTGTTAGGGTCTTGTTCTCCTTTTTGTGGGAAGGCAAGGCTCCCAAGGTATGTCAGGAGATCTGTTACCCACACCTTTCTGAAGGCAGTCTGGATATGTCTAACATCAAGATACATCAATATATGCTTCACATCACTTTCCTAGAGCAGGTGTGTTTGCAATTGGATGGGAATAGCGAATTCTGGAATAAAGATGGCTGTAAGAACTTCCCATCCCTGAAAAGTGTGCACTTGTGTGAGGATGGGTCCCGCTGTTTATCCTAAGACGAGTGGTCCTTCTATTGTGAATGTTGGATTGCTCTAAAGTTCCTCTTATGGGTGATGGATAGTCATTCTGTTGTCTAGGTATTGACCCATATGGTGTTATATTATTAGGGGGTCTTTTCAAGATGATCTGATTGTTCAAGCTCGGTTTAACAAAGCAGGAGGCTCACTCCATATAGCCTTGGGCACCTGGGTTGAAATACTTCATTAACAATGAGTCATCATTCACCTGGCTGGTGATGTGAAAGGCCCTCTGGATCAGCAAAATCTTTCTTCACCATGCTTGGGAAATCCTTCCAATTGCATCTCTTGCAATGGGTTGGTGGAGACATTGAGGCATACCTTCATCTACTGTAAGGTTGTAGTTTCATTGTGCAAGTTTGTTGAAGACATCATGGTTCACATGCTGCATGTAAAATTCTTTGTCCTTGAAGCTAATTCTGTTTGTAGCAATGTGGTAACGCCATTGATTAAGACGGAGCACTATGTGTTCTTGTGCTTACTAAGTATTATGCAAGTGGCGATATGGACAACATGACAAGGAATTCTATGGAGATGAGAAGTTTACCTCTTCCCAACTTACCTTGTTCTTTAGGCATCAGCTTAAAGTCAACATTTGGATGGAAAGAAAACAACTCCCTACATCAGAGGGAGTTGTTGGCAAAAAGTGGGTGAGTCTTGCATGTCTGAGCTGACTAAGAGTCGCATTTTGATGCTGATTAGGCATCAGGATATTGGTAGCCCTGTATTAAACATTGGCAAACCTGTTTAGGCTTGTTTTGTTTTTTTATTTATGCCATGTTAACTTAGCTAGTGGATGTATGCTCATGGGCCCCTTTTATTTTTGCCCCCACTTTTTTATTTTAATTCCCATCCTTTTCTTTCGTTAGGTGACCAGAAATATCAGTTCTCTGGTGGTTGAGGGGGACTTTTTGTTTTTTGAGTGTTTTCTTTTGTAAATATTGTGTCTGAATGAGTATGTATTTGTGTGTGTAGTTGGTCTTATTAATTCATACAAGTCCCACATTAATTTTGTCCAGTTAACTGATATATCTGTCACAATTAAGAATTGGGTGGGTGCTTTTATTACTAACTCCATTTTGTTTTGTTTCTTGCATATATAGTATTATGTATATTGCAAATATTCATTGGGGTTCTCACTTTGAAATGTTGTTTTTCTATTCCCCCCTCCAACAAACAAATTGTACATGTGAAGACTAGTTAGAACTTCATAGAGACTTGAGGTATTATGGTGGTTGTAGTGAGAATGTGGTATTTTGGTGCAAAGAATATTATATAGTTTCTTTGGGTCAGTGATTGTAGCTAACTAGGTTAAAGATAAGACAGATGATGACCAGCCTTCCCCATCCCCACTTTTGGCCTTGTGCCACATTTTTTGTATTTTCACAAAAATAAATATTAGTTTACTTTTAGCTGTCCAAGTGTAGACAAGTCATTGTTGATAGATGCATCATGAGGTTATAAGCATCTGGCAGATAGATTTTGCTATGTCTGTGGTGAATTTATCACAAGTGAAAAAGTACTCTGTGATAGCATCTGCTAACAGGTTTGAGGCATATAAGGCATATTTTGGCATACATGTTGGGGATCAAGATAAACACTGGGCATCTCATTTCACCTGTGAACTCTGCAAATGAATTCTAGAAGGTAAGATGAAAAGTTTTACTTGTTTGGATAGTTGAATTGTTCAATGTAAAAATTTTGAATTTTTTTAAAATTAAATATTTTTTACTTTTATCTTTTTAAAACCAGAATTATTGAAAAATATGTTTAGTAATTGTGAATTAATCTCCACGGTATCGTGTGTTTTCTATACTGGATCACTGGCAAAAGCCATAAAAATATGGAACATTAAGGATGTTCAATATTAAATAATCCTCTTAAATAAAACAAACCAATTGATTTGTTGTCAATAATTTGTTATTCTAAATAAACAACAATCAAATTAATGTAGAATTTTGAAATATATATAATGTAAGAAAAGCACTATTCAATTATACCAGTTATCTCCCTGTAACTTTTAAAGTTAGGATTTTTCAGTGAAGTGAACCATTTAACAAAATGAAAATTTGATTTAACAGTTTCAGTAAAGCCAGCTTTCGGACAAATGACATTTACTGTTATGGACTGGACCCCCCCCCCAGTCTGTCTATCCTGATATTTAATTCGTTACACTCTAGTCTTCATCAGGTGTCTGTCACATTATTGTCCACATGTCTTGTTTCCTTTGCTTTCACAGCTGGAATCCTCAAGTGAGATTTCACATCACAATATTTGGAATCCTCGAGAGAGCTTTCACTAAACTTATCAAATACAAATAAATGGACTTTGTATGCAAATTTTTCTTTTCTTCTTTAACTAAGAATTTCCATTTTCAGTGTATGAAAAATTTGAAAATTAAACACCAGTCACCCAAATAGGCTGCTGTTACTAAACTTATTTTTTTAAGCATTTCACCCGAAGCAAGGTGGGAATGCCACTAGCACGCAAGGGGTTATAGAGGGTAGAGAACAAGAGTAAAGAGGCGTGTTTAGGGAGAGGATAAAGAGAAGGATGAGGAACAAGATCAAGGTATCAGAAGATGTTGATTGACATTACACTTGAATATTTGAAAATTATAGAAGCAAGGGAAGCAAGTAAGAGGAAAAGAATTCCAGAGAAGCAAGTAAGAGGAAGGGAATTCCACAGATGGGAAGTGCAAGAGAAGAAACTGTTTGAGTAGAAGAGACAGTTACATTTAACTGTTTTATCAGTGAAAGGGTGGGATTGAAATCTCAACCTAGTAGCTCACTTAAATTTATGCAGTCTCGGAACCAGTAAACTGACTAAGACAAACAGTGTTGAGTTGTCCTCGTGCTGAGTGATATAATGTTCCCTCCTGGTATACAACAGCTTTCTAAGATCAATGGTTAAAAATGGCTTTGAGTGAGTGAATACTGTGGATCTTGGTGAAAACCATCCTTCTTTGAATATTGGTGGATTGGTGCTACGGAAACACAAAGAACTGTACCAAATAACAAAAACCTCATCACTTGAAGACTATCAACAGAAGCAACAACCAAAATAGATTATCACATGTAACCAAGGCCATACCTATAACAGGCCAGGTGACCATGCAGCTAGTGTCTCTTAGTGGGGGCAATGTGAATTTTCATAGATAATTGATATAGCAGTTGCAAAGAGAGGGAAAAATTTCCCTGTGAGATTAGTTTGATGTTTTTTACATACCAAAACAAGAACCACAATGAGCTAATTGGTAAATTTGGCAATTAATGAAGAGACAGGTAACTTTGAATAAACAAATACAAATGTATAATATTTCAATGAGTGATTTTTATTTCAATGTGGGATTTTTTAGAGAATTTATATTCGAGTAAAAAGATCATGACTTTTACATTGTGGTAAAAAAAAGGATTCATACCAGTTGATGATATCAAACAGAAACAGTTTGTCCCATGCACTCTCTTTGTATTGAAATGATGTATTTCAGACACCAACATGAAGATTTTTGTTAAAGAATTTCTGCAAACCTTTGATTTGGCAGCATTGAACATTATGAAACAGAAAAACACCCACTGAACAGTGGTATCCAGTGGAACTTTTAAATCACCACAATCTATTTCTTTCAAAAAACTTCCATACTCATGATAATAAAAATCAGTATCATTGAATATTTCCTTCTCTGAAAGACAGTCTTTTCGTGTAATATATCCTGCTATATAAAAAAAACATTTTAATATTTTTGGTGATTCCAGTTTCTAGATCTGGCAGGTGATCAAATGTTTGGCATGCCAGTTCATCCAACAGATAACCACATTTTAACAATTATGGCTTTGATCATGGCTATACTCTCTAACATCAACTTTCAACCAAAGAAGTATTTTTGTCTTTTGAATATGTCATTTCTGAATAACATTTTGTACTGTAATAAAATAAGTACCATCAGAACTTGTCTCAATTTACCAAATTCAGTTCCAAGATAGCTGGTGGTAAATTCTCCAATAACAACTGAACCTACCGCCAAGCAAATGTCTGCAAACATCATTTATACCATTACATGTCTGCTTGATAGCCATACTAGTGTCTCTTGTGATGGATTTTATTATCTTTCCTTGCTTTCTTCTCATTTGTTTTGCCATACTTCCAAAATATGTCAAATTTCCATCATTTTGATCTGATACCACTCTTTTCAATGGATTGTTTGTCTTAGCACTTCCCTAAATATCTTTGACATTGACTATTTTCCAAAATTTCAAAACTTCTTTGATGAAAGTAACAGTTTCTTTTGTATCATCATCCTGTAATAATGGATGAGTTTTCATTGCAGTTACAGTCTCATCACAAAACACTTTCAAACAGTGGGAAACTTTTTATGTCTCAACTGGTTTTGGAAGAACTGCTATTTCTGTTAGTTTTGATAACATAAATTGATTTTTTCATGTGCAAAAAATTTTCACTATTTCCCATTTTGTTGTCATTTCTTTACTATGAGAATAAAAAAGGAATTCCAAACAAGTTAACCAGTTATTGCAAATACTTTTAAATATATGTACATAATTGAAAAGCAAGTATAAACCACTTTTACTGACCCAAAGCTTATTTTCAACAGTATCAAATTTCTTGATTAAAGCTTGATTAGTCTGATTATTGTCCCAAATAACTGCAATTGCATAACCTTTCAAATGATTGACTAAATCAACAACATTTCAAACATTCTGAAACAAAAATTCCAAATTTAATTTGGCAACTCTGGATCATCTTAATCAAAAATCTTGGTCCACCATGTAAACATTTGATCATAATACCCAATACAATTTTTGTAATGCCTCTTCAGAATCTTTGGCAAAACCAAATAAGTTTCCTCCTTGGTATTGTAAGCTCAGTTTAATATAAACTTCATCAATGAGGATGATACATTTTTTTTTCTGTTCATCTGACATTTTGCTAAACACATCACAAAGAAAATTCAGATCATCTCCTTTGATGTCATATCCACTAGTGTTTTCATGTTGGGTAATTTGTAATCATTTCAAATTCTGTTATAAAGAAACTGAGATGTGGCAAAATATTTAAAAACCCAGACAAGAATTTCCAACTCATAAACTTTATTACAAACTATTCATAGTGACATAACTTCAATATGTTGTCTCAAAAACCTGCTTCTTTCCTTCAATTTTCAAGTTACCAAGGTAACAAATTTCTTTCTCAATTTGAGACAAATGTTGAAACATATTCATTCTGTTTTTAGTAGGGAATAAATGTGTGTGCATAATCCTGCATAGTAATATTCAAACCTCAAGTTTTCAAAAATTTTAATAAAAAAATCTGAATAACTCCAAGGAAAAAATGAGAAGACTGGATGAACAGTTGATTGTTTGATCTGTAGCAGGTAATTGCTGGTGCCAAATCATGATGATCAATATGAGCACACAAATTTGTAAAATTCTCAATTCTATTTTTGTCTAAGAAATGTACAAACTCATCATTTTGCACACTTTGCACAGAAGTGGAATTTTTTTTTTTTTGTCCTTGGTTTTGGTAACAGACTTGATATCACACTTGATGGCAAATTCTTGAATATTAATGAAAGATTTTTGGGCCATGCTTTTCCCTGACAAAACAGTTTCACAACCATGTGGAAAAAGCCTTTCACAAACAACAGCATCTGGGTGGTTAGGGATGTTATCTCTTGGTATTACATTTAACCATCTTTCTCATCTTGATCTTTTGGGTGACAAAAGACCTGGATCTTATTTTGCTCATTATAATTGCCTCGACAGGCTGTAACAAAACACCATTTGATCATTTTGAGATAATATTCAACAGTAGTACTCACAAAAATTATAGATTTTTCCCTGAATTTAAAAGAATTTAAATTTTATAAATCAAAACAGTGTTTAGTCAGCTTTTTGTTAAATTTCAATATTCACTACGCATGTAATTTCAATATATATTCCAAATAATCACGAATACTTGTGCTGATTTTTTTATATATCATCTGAGATTATAAGAAAAGAACAATTTTTTTTAATACAGCTGAAATAGAAAAAGATATTTTGGGAAAAGGTTTAAAGGTGTTTTATTAAAAGTGTGCAACTCTTTTCAATGGAGATGTTATTATGAAGAAAAATGTTCATATAAAATTATTATATCAAAATGTATCTGAATATATCTAACAGAATAGCAGATGTGAGAAATTAAAATAGCTGTAAATAAAGTTGGAACAAGATTGAGTGATTTTAAAATAGGGTGGGTGGTTAGTTGAAAAGCGTAATTCTTTAAATTTTCAAACAATACTTCTTTAAAATACATATTCCTCTGTTATATGTATGACTTTGATACTGCTGTTATTATAAAGGAAAACATTTGTAAAAGATTATTTACTATATTCTAATAAATTTCAGTCCAACAAAAATTGAAAATTTATAATAGATAACAGTAATTTAGCACATTAAAACAGTGAATGTAGTTCAATAAAATTAATAATGGTGGAAAGTAGATCCCGATAAAATTCAATGCTGACTTTTTACACTACAGTCTACTCATGAACTTATCATAATCAAAATGTAATTTAAGATAAAATACAGAATCTCAAATGAAATAAATTTGATGGGTGAGAATTTCAGAATGAATTTACTGTGTGTCGGATCAATGAAAGTCAAGTGCTATCAGCTAAAAAATTATCTGGTGACTGAGAAAACTTACCCCAGTGGCTGCTATGAAAAGTATGATTTCCTGGTCGGTTATAGGTATGGCGTTGCATGTATCCTAAAGAGAAAATAATGATATAATCAAGATGCTGATGTTCCACACCACTTCAAATAAAAGGTTACATAGGAAATGTCCATCAATACTGGAAAGAGTGATATTAGCTACTGGACTTGAGTGACCTATTTTCCTGAAAAATTGTGTTAAGAAAAAGATTTATAAATTTCAACTGAAGACCTGAAGGCATCATTGGTAACTCAGTCAATGAATACCAAATGTTTCCTTATAAGGAAATGGATAATAATATAATTACCACTACCATTATTGCTGCTTATCAGGTAGCTCTTTGGTACCTGTAGAGTAAAATTCCATAGGTTTGGATCTGAAAAGTTTTTCAACAGTCTTTACTATGGTTTTCATTAGCAAAAATTGATTCATTCATTTTCTACTGCTCATCAACCTTTTGCAGGTTATTTAAAGCCAGAAAAGATTTTTAGATAGTAAGAATTTTGGGAGGAGATAATAGTTTAGTGATACAAGTTTTACTAATTAACCCATAGCTGGTGGAGAGAATTTCATAAACAAAAGAAATTATAATGTGGATATAAAGTGGGTGATCAGTCCTATATTACAAACAATATATAAAGTGACCCCTCACTTTGTGGTCACGGTAGTTTCTATCCATTTATATTCCAGAAAATGTAAATAAATCTAAAAGACATAACTTTGTAGCTAATCTCTTTTTCATTGATTGATTCATTTTCTTTGCAAATTAATGAAAGCCAGAAAATATTTTTAGATTATGAGAATTTTTTTTTTGAGCTAATAATAGTTTAGTGATAAGTCTTACTAATTAACCCATAGCTAGGGGGAAGAAGAGGTGGATTCATACCTTTTCCAAATAAGTGCATATAATGAACCCAACAGGAATTGGAACTTGGCTCTCCAATTTCCAGTTCCTTAGCAACTATCAATAACACTATATGCACATCGAAGCTTACAGCAATCAATTACCCATTTAGCTACTGACCAGGCTCTATGTTGTTTAAATTTGGTGATCATACAGAAACCAGTGTTTCAATATGATGTTACTGTAAGCCTCATAAAGAGAAAAATTTTCCTTAACAATGAGCAATCAAGAGTGTGAGACTCCCCTTTGCAAAACGGTTTCCAACTAGCATCCAGTTGGCTGACAAAAATAAACAGGACTGTAACTGAAGACAATATCCACACTGGAACCATCGGCCAATCAGAACTTACGGAATAGGTTGGCCTGGGTAACAAAATAGAATTTCCCAGGCTGTTATATAAACCACCTACCAATTTGTCAGATTCAACTTCTATTACAGTTGAGTACTGTCTGTTGCTATTACCAAATTCTACAATCAAAGCATTTTCCCAGTGATCAAAAAAAGGTAATAATCAGTTGGTGCAAGGTTAGGTGATTATGCCAGGTGGCAGTAGAACAGGCCAGCCAAGTTCCAAAATATTTTCCTGTGTTATTCTTGCTGTAAGTGGCCTTGTATTGTCGTGGAAAATAACATTTTCCTTTAATGCCTTTAATTACCATTGCTCTTTAAAAATTAAGGCATGCCTATGTACTCCAAATTTATTCTTAATTGCCACATTTGGTTAATAGTTAGGATGGTCCATTCGTCATTACAATCAGTTCCCAAAAATTGAAAGAAAATAACTACTAGTGATGTGGCCTTCTGTGGATCTCAAATTACAACTAATTTATTTCTTTTTTAAACAAAATATAGCACATATCTGAAAATTAGGGGAAATGGAGATGTTGGAAACAAAAATTACACTTATACTTAGCATCAGGAAAAGTGAGTTGAAATTTCTAGGACATATAATGAGGAAAGAGGACTTGGAAAATTTGATACTCACAGGACATATTGAAGGCAAGAGGGACAGAAGAAACAATGCATAATCTACCTAGTGAGTATTGCAATGAAAGTTCTGTCCATTTTTTTTTTTTAATAACAAAACAAAAATATGTAAAATAGAGTTATATTTAATTAACAAGACAATCACTAATATTTTCAGTAACCTTAAGTACAAAAATCAAAATATCTCAGAAGTGTTTTAACAGAGGATGGAAAGTGAGACACTGGAATCTGGAGGTGCATTGTGATAGCAAAAGACGCTTTCCAAAAGCTAAGTAAACTATTAAGAAGCAGAAAAATTTCATTTGAAATATTAAAAAAAAAGAGTCCTGAGCTCTTACGCAATATCAGTCCTCCTATATGGCAGTGAATCCTGAACAATCCTCTCACTGATGAAGAAGAGGCTTGAAGCAATAGATGCAGTTCTACAGAAGGATGTTGAGAATACTATAGACAAAACATGTGATGAAGTTTTAGAGAAAACAGAAACAAAAAAGACACTTATACTTCATATCAGGAAGAGATAGTTGAAATTCCAGGAACACAAAATAAGGAAAGAAGACTTCAAAAATTTGATACTCACAGGAGAGATTGAAATCAAGAGGGAAGCACTGCATAACCTACTTAGAGAGCTTGAGTAAAAGGATGGTGTAGCAAAGTTTAGGAGAGATAACAAAAACGCAAAATTTATTAAGAACTACAAAAGACAGGAAATTGTGGAGAACCATGATAACCAGTGTCCTGAGAGGACATAGCACATAGAAGAACAACAGCATTAAGTTAGCTAGTTGCATTTATTCATCCAAACATTCTTAATTATTTATTTTATAATAAATTGCATCTATTGAAAAAACTTTCCTAAACAACCATCGAAACTTCATATATTCTCAACAAAAATTCTAAGACCCATATTTACAATTCATTCATCTTATGACATATGATGAACATTTTACATTAAAAAAAAAAAAAAAGATCCCCCCCCCACACGATTTTATGGCACAACGATCTATTTGAACAACTGGGAAAACTAGATCTATTTGGGCAAGATGTTAGAATATTCCAAAACTTATACTGGGAGCAAACCACTTGCATACAGTTAGAAAATGAATTTGGTGCACAAAAATAGAAAGGGGCATGAGACAAGTATGCATCTTCTCCCCAGATTTATTTAACCTCTGCTGAGAAATGGAAAAATTTCATTAGAAACAAAGAGTGTTGGATTGTTATGTGATATCAATCCTCTTGTATGGCAATGAATGTTTGACAATTTCCCTAAGTATGAGTAAAAAAAGTAGAAGCAGCAGAAATGTGGTTCTACAGAAGGATACTGAGAATTCCATGGATGGAGTGAGTAAGCAACAAGGAAGTCTTAAAGAAAATGGCAACAAAAAGAATACATACTCAATATCAGGAAGAGAATTCCTTGGATACATAATGAGGAAGGAGGTCTTGGAAAACTTAGCAAAAGTGCCATACAAGATAGGAAGTTGTGGTGAAGCATGATCATTTTTTTTTTTAAGCCTTTCACCCCAAGCGAGGTGGGAAGCCACTAGGATGCAAGGGGTTACAGAAGATTTGGAGCAAGATCAGATAGGAGTGATAGAGAAAAGGATGAGGAGAAGGATAGTGGATAGATCAAGGCAACTGGAGATGTCAATTGACATTACATTTGAATAGTTGGAGATCATAGCTCTCAGGGAAACTGGAATAGGGAAGGGAGTTCCACAGGCAAGAAGTGCAAGACATGAAGCTGTTGGAGTAGAAGAGACGGCTACATTTAGTTTCGACAGTGAAAGTGTGAGAGCGGGATGCCAGCCTCATAGGGCACTTGAATTCATGAAGTCTGGGAACCAGTGAATGCAGCTCCTCGGAGCAATTACCATGAAAGTTTTTATAAAAATGACAGAGAGAGGCATGTCCTGAATGGTCATGGCACATAGAAGAAGATCTATGAAAACTAAAAACACTTTACCCTTTGTAGATATTAGGCTACATAGAACTAATACTAACCTGCAACAATAATGAACTTATTAATTTCTATTCTCACCACTGTAACAGAATAAAATCTGGAATAGTTATATGATTCTATTTAACAGCACTAAGACTCTACAACCTACAATACTTACCTGAAGAAGAAATATACATTGAAAACACTTTTAAAAACCTTCAATATTATTATTTTATCCACAATGCTAAAAGAAAGACATATAAAATATACAACTACAAAAAAGACAATGACACTAATAACAACAACAACAATAACAATAAAAGAGATAAAAACAGATATATACTACTTCCTACTAATTGCTTAACATTTACTATCCAAAACAATTTAACCAGTCTTAATATCAAAATAATTACAAACACATCCTAAATTATTATAGATATGATCATAACCAAAAATATCCATAGCAATAATAATTCTGAAGCAGGTATATATAAAATAAACTGTCAGAATTGCCCCTCATAATACACTGGGGAAACTTGCAAAGATTTAAAAAAAAAAAAAAACCTATCTATGAACACAAAAAGATCTTATACACAACAAGTTATCAAATGCATTTGTCATACATAAAAATAAATTCAATCACAACTTTGATCTAAAGAATGCTACACTCATTAAAAGAGAAAATAACTTTAGACAGAAAATTCTTGAGAATGCCACCATTGAATCTTGCCAAAATATAAATCTGCACTCTGGATTTTTTCAAATATCTCTTTTCTTAAAAGAAATACTCCTTTCTCAAGCCAACATACATGACTATAAATTCTTTTAAAAATTAAAAGGAAATGGTTAAATTATAAGCCTTCTATCATTTAAAATATATAATACATAAATAAATCGCAGACTAAAATAATATAAATAATAATAACATTATGAAACAAATTCAACAATAATATCATTTACTCACTTTTGTTTATTAGACATTAAATTATGTCACTTAGCATACTCCATAATTTACCTTGATTTTCAGTTAGCCTGAACTATATTTGTGTTCTTAAATTTAAAATTCTAAAAATTAATATTTTTACTTCTGAACATAAATACTTCTTGTAAAACAAAATTCTTACATTTGTCTTGATAAGGTCCATCGAAGGATGAAACGTGTCAGCTAAGATAAATTTTTCATTTGTCGTTATTCATATAGTCCTTGTACAGATATATTTTTAGCTATATCAGAATGTTTGCATATAAATATATAATAATAAAAGTATATGAATCTCCCCATCATCTAATAAAATAGAAAAAAACAAATTAAAAAAATGTGGGAAAATGTAAAAAAAGAAAACAAATTAAAATAATACTGTTAAATATAAAATCATGGACTTAGTAAAGGGGAGATGACCCTTACAGAAGCCACGTTTGATTAATTCCTTTTTATTAGGTTGGTGCAAAAATAATGACGTAATAATGTCGTTTTTTGACGTATTTTTTAACGTCAAAAAACGACATTATTGCGTCATTATTTTTGCACCAACCTAATACTTAGATTTTTTTTTGTAAATCTTTATTCCTGAAAATAAACTTACTCTATCTCCTCCCTAGTTTTTTAAATAAAGAATATACTTCAAGTTAGTGAATCCTTTCTATTCCTGCTATCATTTCCATCAAGACGATAACAAAAATGAAACATTTTCATATGAATAGACAACTTTACCTTTTGTCATCTAACTGGGGAGGACGAGGGAAAATGTAAAACTGAAATGTAGAGTACTAAAAAAAAATAAATAAAAGAGCCTATGACCATACATTCCATAGCTAAGTTAAACTAATTATAACTAAAATAAAAACAAACATTGTAACCTAAATGGGCTGGGTAGACAAATCTTTCACAGAAAACCAAGATCTACCACAGATCATGTCAAGTTAACCATATTCACATGCAGCATTCATACCATATTCATTTATTTTTCCAAAAATCAACTGAAGTCTTTTTCTTTCTCTCCTCCTTTCTCCAGTCTCTTAAGTATACATTTTTTAACAAGTACCTCTACATTTGAACTGGTACATCAAATCCATCTGATTTGCATTTTCTCATCTTCTAACACACATGCATAGTGATAAACAAGATGACAGTACCACCTTTTAATAATATCACCAGATAACAGTTTTGCTTTGTTTTAATGCCTCAAAAACAAATCTAGTGTCGCCGACAAAACTAACCTGGCTGTTCGTCTCGAAAAGGACCTTCAATCGGTTGTGAACTGGGGCAGGAATTGGCTGGTTAACTTTAATGCCACCAAAACAAAACTGCTCTCTATTAATCACCACAGAGATCCTTCCCTGCCCCCCATTAGAATGTCTGATGCTCAACTTCTCGAGAGCACCTCTCTGTGGCTACTCGGTCTCACCTTGTTTACTGACCTGAGATAGAACAAATACATTGAGTCAATTGCTTCGTCCACCACAAGGAAAGTTGGCTCCTGATGCCGCACCAGGAAATTTTCTCCCCGGAGTCGATCCTTCAAATCTACAAATCAACCATTCACCCTTGCATGGAGTATTGCTGCCATATATGGTCTGGAGCCCCTTCTGTTTGCCTCGGGGTTCTTGATAAGATCCAGAGATGGATATGCAATATAATTGGCCCCGATCTGGCATCTCGTCTGCAGTCACTCTCTCACAGACGCGCCGTCGCCTCTCTCTGTCTTTTTTGCAAATACTTTCATGGTAGTTGCTCCGATGAGCTGCTTTTGCTAGTTCCCAGACGAATTCAAGCATCCTACGAGGCTGGCATACCGCTCTCACCATTTCACTGTTGAAACTGTTAAATGTAGCCGCCTCTTCTACTTCAATAGCTTCATATCTCGCACCTCTCACCTGTGGAACTCCCTTCCCCATTCCTATTTCCCTGATAGCTATAATCTCCAACTTTTCAAATGTAATGTCAATTGACATCTCGAGTTGCCTTGATGTATCTACTATCCTTATCCCCATCCTTTCCTCTTTCATTCCTACCTGCTCCTGCTCCAAATCCTCTATAACCCCTTGCATTCTAGTGGCTTCCCGCCTTGCTAGGGGGTGAAAAAAAAAAATATCATGTTATCAAAATTACCCTGTTGTAATATAATCAGATTTCCAAAACTTTTAAGTTTAAAGACACTGATAGGGTACAAAAAGGTAAGACATTGACAAAAGGTACAATGACTTTAATAGTCTGACTCGGAACAAGGAGTTAAAAAACACTGTCTAGATACAAAAAGTTAAAAGACATTGACTAAGTACAATCAGTTAATAGACAATGTCTAGGTACAAAAAGTTAAAAGATGCTGACAAGGTACAATTTAAAAGATGACAACTATTAGGTTGGCGCAAAAATAATGACGGTTTTTGACGTATTTTTAACATCAAAAGCCGTCATTATTTTTGCACCAACCTTATAGGTACAAGTTAAAAAAAAACATTGACTAGGTACAAAAAGTTAAAAGATGCTGACAGGGTACAAAAAATTAAAATACACTGGCAAGGTACAATGAGTTAAAAGACACTGACTACATACAACAATTTAAAAATACTAAGTGCAATATTTTAAAAGACAGTGATTAGGCAAAAGAAGTTAAAAGACACTGACATGGTACAAGGTGTTAAAAGGCGCAAAGTACTATATGTAAAAATTTGCTAACTAGGTACAACAAGTAAATTTGTAAATGTGCAATATGGATTCTGGCAAGAAAAAGCTTCTAGTGACCCAACTTTCCTTGCAGTAGACGCAGCTATTAATTTGATGTAGTCATTCCCTTCAAGTCTTGAAAATGTGAGGCCAAGAACACACAGTGTGTTGCTCTCCATGAGTCTAGCATGCATATAGAAATGCGCACACACATACACACGTGCATGCACACACACACACATACATACATACATTTATACATACTCACCCACATTCATATACATGCAGGCACAGCTTTGTTACAGATATATATACTAAGCTTTTCTTTGTACTGGTCTAAATTGAAGAATTTTAAGGCTGTGTTGCACAGTACCAAATGGTGAAGTTAGCATTCCAAAATAAGTATTCCTTAGCATAAGGCTAAAAGACTGTGTAGCACCAATGTTCCATATAAGGGATTTGCATGTATTGAAAATCAGCATTCAACATTTTCACAGTTTTTAGCATTTGTCAGAAATATAGAACTACCTTAGCCATAAGGCACACCTTTCAAAACCATAATTTTTATCTCAGACCTCATGATTTAAATTTCTCTTACCTCTTAAATATTGATAAATTAACATTTTAAAAAAATAAAATCTACCAAAGTAACAATTGTTATTTTTAAAAATGAAACACTTACAGCCTTTTTATCATTTTATTTTTCTTAATATTTAGAAAAGACTAGAATTGAATATTTTATTTATAGACAGCTAAAAGTGAATTTGTAAATATTTCTTGATGATAAAAGAAAATATGTCTGTACTTTGGTCATCACGAAGTTGAACATACAAAGTTGACAAAAAAAATAAAATGAAAACTATGCAAACGAGAATGTCCTTTTTTTATAATGGCTGCCAATTTCTATGGGCTTTTGTTGTCGAATGTTTTTAGGACAAATATTGTTCTGTACAGAAGGGAGATAAGACATGGGTGGGGAATCTTCTGGGGATTAAAATGTGTAGAAGAGGAGCAGATGGTAGGGGAGAATTGTAGAAGAAAAAATATTGACTGGAAAAAATGGAAGAGCAGTTGGAAAAAAAGCCAAAATTATTGAAGGAGGGATGAAGGCACAAAAGAAAAAGAACAAAGAAAAAAGTAAAAGAGTAAAGAATAAGAGAGAGAGAGAGAGAGAGAGGGGGGAAAAAGAAAAGAAGGAACAAAAATGATATAAGGAAGAAAGAAGGCACAAATGAAGCAAGAAAAGAAAGAATAATGAATTGAGTAAAAGAAAAATGGAAAGAAAGACAAAAGTGGACAAAGAAAGAAAGAAAGGCAGAATAAAGAATGAGGGAGGGACAAAATAAAGAAAAGGATATTAGAAAGAAAGACAAAAGAAATAATAAATGAGTAAAATAGAAGAAGTAAGGGCAAATGTAGGCCAGGGAAGAAAATGGAGGAAAAGGAAGTTGGAAAGAAAAGACAAGAAAGAAGTAAGAAAAAAAGGAAAGAATGACAAGACAAGAAAAAGGATAAAGAAAGGAGAAAATGAAAAAGAAAGAAAGAAAATGAAAAAGGACAAAGGAGGAATAAAGAATAGTAAAAAGAAATGAAAGAAGAAAGGAAAGAAAATGAAAAAGGACAAAGGAGGAATAAACAATAGTAAGAAGGAATGAAAAATGTAGAAAGCAAATAAAGGAGGAAGACAAAGAAAGATAAAAGTAATGAATGATAAAAGAAAGGTTTGATTAAAAAGTAAGAAAGAAAAAAAATGAAGGGTGAGGGTAAGAAAGAAAGAAGAGAAAAGTGTTTGAAAGTAAAACAAAGAAAGGAAAAAAAAAGTCAAAGACAGAATTTATAAAATAATGTAAATGGACAATGAAGAAATGAAAAATCTGATAAAATAAAAATGAAGAACAGGAGAAAAGAAAAGTTACACAAGGAAAGAATGAGAAATGCAAAAATCATTTGTGCTATCTTTTTTTTTTAATTTCACCAATGGCAACAATTATGAAAAATAAGTTTTCAATCATTGAGACATGTTGAGTTGTCTTGAGGTTGGTTGCATACAAACAAATAATTTTGTTTGGGATTTTTTGAAAAGAAAAGTCAACAATTTATGTTTCATATTAAAAATTGATTCCTCTTTGTCCAGCTACATCTATAATGCTGGTCATGACTTGGCATCTCAGCCTCAGTCACTTTCCCACTACTGTGATGTAGCTTCCTTGTGTCTTTTCTATAAATATTTTCATGATAACTGTTGTGATAATCTTTCCTCTTTCGTACCTCAAATTTATAAATTTAAGTGTAGTACTGGATTAGAAGCTAGGTCTCATAATTTTACAGTTGAAATTGCTATATATAACAATAAATTGCCATATATAACCATAAATTGCTATATATAAATAAATTGCCATATATAACCATAAATTGCTAGATATAACCATAAATTGTTAGATATAACCATAAATTGCCATATATAAACATAAATTGCCATATATAACCATAAATTGCTAGATATAACCATAAATTGTCATATGTAACCACAAATTGCTAGATATAACCATAAATTGCCATATATAACCATAAATTGCTAGATATAACCATAAATTGCCATATATAACCATAAATTGCTAGATATAACCATAAATTGCCATATATAAACATAAATTGTCATATATAACCACAAATTGCTATATATAACCACAAATTGCTAGATATAACCATAAATTGCCATATATAACCATAAATTGCCATATAAAATCATCAATTGTCATATATAACCATAAATTGCTAGATATAACCATAAATTGCCATATATAACCATAAATTGCTATATATAACCATAAATTGCTAGATATAACCATAAATTGCTATATATAATCATAAATTGCCATATATAACCACAAATTGCTAGATATAACCATAAATTGCCATATATAACCATAAATTGCCATATATAACCATAAATTGCTAGATATAACCATAAATTTCCATATATAACCATAAATTGCAAGATATAACCATAAATTGATAGATATAACCATAAATTGCCATATATAACCATAAATTGCTAGATATAACCATAAATTGCCATATATAACCATAAATTGCTATATATAACCATAAATTGCAAGATATAACCATAAATTGCCATATATAACCATAAATTGCTAGATATAACCATAAATTGCCATATATAAACATAAATTGTCATATATAACCACAAATTGCTATATATAACCACAAATTGCTAGATATAACCATAAATTTCCATATATAACCATAAATTGCCATATAAAATCATCAATTGTCATATATAACCATAAATTGCTAGATATAACCATAAATTGCCATATATAACCATAAATTGCTATATATAACCATAAATTGCTAGATATAACCATAAATTGCTATATATAATCATAAATTGCCATATATAACCACAAATTGCTAGATATAACCATAAATTGCCATATATAACCATAAATTGCCATATATAACCATAAATTGCTAGATATAACCATAAATTTCCATATATAATCATAAATTGCAAGATATAACCATAAATTGCTAGATATAACCATAAATTGATAGATATAACCATAAATTGCCATATATAACCAAAAATTGCTAGATATAACCATAAATTGCCATATATAACCATAAATTGCTAGATATAACCATAAATTGATATATATAATCATAAATTGCCATATATAACCATAAATTGCCATATATAACCATAAATTGCTAGATATAACCATAAATTGCTAGATATAACCATAAATTTCCATATATAACCATAAATTGCAAGATATAACCATAAATTGCTAGATATAACCATAAATTGCTAACTATAACCATAAATTGCCATATATAACCATAACTTGTCATATATAACCACAAATTGCTATATATAACCATAAATTGCCATATATAACCATAAATTGCTAGATATAACAATAAATTGCCATGTATAGTCATAAATTGCTAGATATAACCATAAATTGCTAGATATAACCATAAATTTCCATATATAACCATAAATTGCTATATATAACCATAAATTGCCATATATAACCATAAATTGCTAGATATAACCATAAATTGCCACGTATAGTCATAAATTGCTAGATATAACCATAAATTGCCATATATAACCATAAATTGCTAGATATAACCATAAATTGCTAGATATAACCATAAATTGTTAGATATAGCCATAAATTGCTAGATATAACCATAAATTCTATGCTAACATAACTTTCCGATAATTTTGTTCTTTTATTTTAATTTCACCTTAATTATTTCACTCTCAGTAATCCCTTGGAGCAACAAATAAATTACTAAACAGCCTCCCACCCTTACTACTAGACTATCTAATGAATAATAAAAGAAAAATAAAAAGTTAAACAATAAAAAATACTTTAAAATACTGACAAGAATGGTAATTAACAAAAAAAAGGAAAAGTTAAGTTAGATTATAAAAAAAATCGTTAAATAAATATAGAATACTATTTACATTATTTGGACTATTGTTCTCATCTTTTTCGCCGTATTTATTATTACAATGTTTCAGCCATTGTATGGTCCGACTTCTTCAGGTGGTTCGAATGTCAAACTGAACCCTTTATTTCACTTGCTGGTGTAGACTTTTCTAGATCCACATGCCATGTTATAGCACAATGGATAAAGGCATTAGTTAGATCCAGTGACAGGACCCAAAGAGTGTGAGTTCAATATCTGGTTAAGGCAGTGGAGAACTTGGAGAGGAGAGTTAACAGGAGATAACTGACATCCATTAAACATGGCATGTGGAACTAGAACAGTCTCCTCCAGCGAGTGAAGTAAAGGGTTCAGTTCAACATTCCAACCACCTGAAGAAGGCCGGAGTGTACAACGACTGAAATGTTGTAATAATAAATATAGTGACAAAGATGAGGACAATAGTCTAAATAATGTAAATAGTGTACATAATACCTCATCTCAGAAATATAGACAAATATAGAATATTCCCATGATGCATCAGAAAAAAGTTTTTACATCCAAATTAAACAAAAATCAAAACTTTCTTAGTAATTATTTTTCAATGGCCAAAGGAGACAGATGTCCTGGATACTTCTCTGATAAAACATGTTGCCATCAATAGATAAGAAAAACGTTTTTATTCCTGTATACATATATGTTCTTTAAAATATACAATCATTTCTCTGAATATTTTTTTTAATCATTTCATCCCAAGCAAGGTCACAAGTATGCAGGGGGTTACAGAGAGTGAAAGTGAAAGAGAAGACCAAGAATAGGGAGGATTGAGAAAAGGACAAAAGATGAAAGGGATTCAAGAAGACAAAAAATGGCAATTGAAGGTGCATTTGGATTTTGAAGATTGCAATTATCAGGGAAGTCAGTAAACAAAAGGGAATTCCGCAGGTGGGAAGTGCGGGAAATGAAACTGTTGGAGTAGAAGTGGCAGCTGCATTTAGATATTTCAACAGTGAAAGGGTGGAGCCTAGATGATAATCTAGTAGCATGTGTAAGTTCATGTAGTCAGGGCACCAGGGAAAAAAATCTTGTCACTGCTGTTGCTATGAAAATATTTGTAGAAAAGACAGAGAGAAGCCATTTTATGTCAGTGAGAAAGTGACTAAATTCGAGATGCTTGGTCAGCATTGATTATATTTCACATCCTTCTTAGTGTACTAAATCATTTTATCTATGCTTATTTCATTGTTTTATATATGATTTTCTTTTGTAATTTTATAATCATGTTTGTGCTCTGATGGTGCCCTTGTAATACCAATATATATATATATATATATATATATATATATATATATATATATATAACATTCAGACAAGCCCAATGTATCACTAGAAAACCCACAACAAAACCTTGCTTGAGATAAAATGACTACCTAGAAATAAAATGCATATTTAGAAACTATTTGGAATTATGAGTTTTTATAGACAGACAAATATTTTTCTGAAACTACTTCTTAAGCTATTGTGAAATAAGGCCAATAACAGAATGTTTAAAAAATTCTTTATTTTTAGGGACTTTTAATCTTTGATGATAAATAACCTTAAAAAATGCCTCCTGGCAAAGTTTCTACACAATTGATGATTGACTGTTAAAGTCCATGCATCCTGTAGTGACTTTTTCAATTCATGGGTTGAATAGTATTGAAGCCCACCTTTGTACAACTTATGAGCAAGAATACTCCAACTGGATTCATGTCGGGAAAACGTGCTGGCCAACCCAGAATGTCAATATTGTGGTTCTGTAGCCATTGTTGTTTGCTTTGTACCTGGGAGTATTGTCTTGATGGAACTTCTAGTCAGCACCAGCAACTTCTTCCGTATAAGTTAGGATGGAAGAGAGGGAAGAAGGAAAACACCTGATAAATGAGTTTTTATATTTAGCAGCATTAAAAAAAAAAGAAACAGGAAAATTTCATTAGAGTACAAAGAAAAGAGTACTGAACTGTTATGTAATATCAGTGAATGCTCGACAATAGAAGAAACTTGAAGCAACAGAAATGTGGTTCTACAGAAGGATGCTGAGGATACCATAGACCGAACATGTGAGCAATGACAAAGTTTTAGAGAAAATTAAGACAAAAAAACACTTATATTTAACATTAGAAAGAGACAGTTGACATTTCTAGGGCACATAATGACGGTTTAGACACTCACAGGATATATTGAATGCAAAAGAGACGGCAGAAAACAGCACATAACCTACCTAATGAACTCGTGTAAATAGTTAACAGAACAAGGTTTAGGAGAGATAGCAAAAAGACAAATTTACTAAGTGCTACAAAGGCTAGGAAATTGTGGAGAACCATGATTGCCCATGTCCTGAATGGACACAGTACATCAAAGAAGTAGCCAAGTGCTGATGAAAGCTTTTGGTGATTTTTCAAGTTGTCCAAAACATTACACTTCCATACCTGTGAGGTATCCTTGCTAGTCAGTTATATGGAAGTGTAAGTTGAATTCAGATATCCTCATACTTTCCTCATACTTTTTGCTTGTAGAACTCTCTTCTTGATTCTTACTTTCCAGCCAACTTTGATCTTCAAAACTTTGAAAGCAATGTCAATCATTATCTACTGCCTTCTTGATTTCTCTTTTATAGTTCTTGCTCCTTAATAATGTTTTTCTTTTTCTTATTCTTTCACATTCAGCAACTCCTTGTGCCTTAGTGGCTTTGTTGCCTTGTTTGGTGTGAAAAGATTTTTTAAAAAAGCCAACTGTTCCAAATATTTAAAAATAGTTTTTTTTTTGTTTTTTTCCAGTAAATAAATGTATAGATACAATGTTTACGGCTTTACTTGGGATATCCTGGAAAGAACACAAAACAAACATGGAATTCTGCAGAAAATTGAAATTACGACAGAATCACTCATTAGGGACGATTGAGGATGAAAGAAAAACTGTTAAGTAAAGGACTCTTGTGGGAACCTAAATATGGAAAACAAAGGAAGACTATGTAGATCAGCTATGAAACAATATTGGTTTGATGAAGATCATAGGGGACAGAGGAAAATGAAAGAAACTAGTTAAGTGCATTTGAGTTTGTTCAAAAAAGAACTGAGTATAATGTTAAAGTAATAAAATCGTTCATACGTGACTAGAATTACACAAACATTTCAATCTTTTGATTAGAAATGGGCCTGATCTACAGAATCTATGACCAAATTAGCAACTACATTGGTTATCAAGTCTCTGATAGCTGCAAAATGTACTCTCATTGCTTGGGTGTGCTTTTATAGAAGGGGAACTTTAAGGGAATGACATTTGTGCTTCTTCAATCGCTATTAAAGATTTACTTAGAAAAATTGTGATTTATTATAATGCTAACTCATTTATGTTGCAAAAATAAAAAGACAACATTTAAGTAATTTTTGCAATTGCATTGAGTATGAAAGAAATTTATTTTCAGATGGCTTTGGTTTCTTTCAAGCCAGAGTAAAAAGTATTCTGGCCTATGTTGCTGAAAGCTGGACTCTTAACAAAGGATTTGAATAATCTGCTTGATGGAACATATACATGGATGCTCAGGTCTACACTTGGTGTATCATTGAAGAGCACAAAACAAACAAGGATCTCAATAGAAAACTGCAAAACTATGGATTAGAAGATTGTCATTCATTGGGAACATTTAGAGAAGGAAAGAAGATCTGTTGAATAAAGGACTCTTGTGGGAACGTAAATATAGAAAACAGAAGAGAAGATGTGGATCAGCTAAGAAACAATATTGGTTTGAAGAATGAAGAACTAATGAAGATCATGGAAAACAGAAAAATAAAAGAAACTAGTCAAGTAACTAGTTTAGTGATTAGCTACCTCAATAATTTAATGTGTAAGGTTTCTTATGGGAATATTTTGTAGTACATGAAATAATGATGATGAAGATAGTAGATGCACAAAATAACTGACCAAGTGATTTTCAATGAAAAACATTTATTAAGCACATTAATAAAAGGAAAGTTTAAAACAAGAGTTTCTTTTGTTAGAAGTAAATTGCATATACAACAAAATGTTCATAAATATGTTATAGTGGGACTTACTGTTGGTGTGTTTTATTGTGAAGCATTCACAGCCCTCTTAGCTTCAAAATGGAAAGTTCATGTCACCAATTCAAAAGAGGAAAACCCAAAAGAGAGAGAGAAAGAGAGTTACTTTAGGCTTTATATGTTTTTATATTTGAGAGCTGCTGCTGATACAAGGTTTATTATGTTTAAGGGCTACTGATATTAAAGGGCACTATATAGTCAAGGGTTTTTGTGCTTGCTTGTAATAAAAGAAGTTAACCACATGATACTTTTTTTTAATGAAAGGAAAGAGAGTTTCTTTCTTAAAAGCTGATTTTCACAATCTAAGATCAGATCCATTATATATGTTGCACTTCTTTACAATTGTGTACATATTAAAATATTAACATATGATCCCTATATATGTGTTCACATCTCATAATGACATCCCAGTCTTATCTGCAGGTTCATATGAGGCCACAAACGAACAGTCTTCTTTGTCACCATGGCTTATTTTGAAGAATGAGGATTTAATGAAAATCATGGCTGGCAGAAAATTATTGTAGAAATTAGTCAATTAGTGTTTGAGTTCCCTTGAAATAAAAGAAATAAAAACTGTATGTAATGTATAGAAATATCATTACTAATATAGGAATTCAATCCTATATATATTCTTCAACCCAAAAAATCCCATCAGATGGCTTGTTTGATAAAAAATCATTACTAGGGCAAATACTGCCAAAATATTTGTGGATCTAGGTGCAGGCCTACCACATGTTATTTTTGGACCATCTAAAAAATAACAATAATAACTCCTTTCACCACTCCTACAAATTTAAGAAAAAGATTTTTGTGAGCCAGTGTGAAATTATTTTTTAACTAGTGAAAACCTTGTATTCAAAAAGTTCACACATCTATGTGAAATTATATTTTGGATCTCACTTATGGATATAAAAATAGAAGCTGGCTCTCAACAATTTTGGAGGCCAGTTTGATCTACGCATGTGTACATGCACATACATTCACACAATGGTAGAGGGACAGCCCACAGCTCTTGATTAGGGCCTTGTGCACACACACAATGGAAGCAACTGCTGACTAAGCCTTAGTCTATGAACTCACAAATACATTAGGATGACCATCATAAAGTAAGTCTGTCGACTCATTTCACTCTTGACTAAGAAAACTTAATTACTTCATAAAACAGACTTCACTACAAGGGAAATTCAACATTTTCTTGTATTATGTATTTCCAAAAAGAGTATATAAAAGTTATTTCAACTGACATTATGCTTCTACATTTCATCCAGAAAATAATTTTTTTCATGTTTCGTTTAAATTTTGTGTTGTTTAAAATGTTTGTAACACTCAACTAAAGCCTGGGTAGACATTTCTCCAATACTAAAACCAATAACTCTTTGCAATTATTTGACAGAAATATTCAGAATTCAACTTAACTAATCATGAAAATTTAACTTGAACTTGACACTTGTTAAATATTATGGAAAACATTTTGGAGGATGTTCAAACACCATATGATACTAACAGAAGGTTAATAAAAAGCAAATTTCCTAAAGCAATGGTACCTCAGTCTTCTTCAAAGTATTTTTTAGGGGATTAAAATCAATTATATTCCCATATTAAACTCAATCTCATCCATGATGATTCAATGGTATTTTTAGCTTTTGGAAAAGCCAGAAGTTGCAAGGAGACACATCTAAACTGTATTGAGACTGGATGAGGTGATGTTTTGCTAATAATCATGCACAAAATGTAAATGCTACTCTCGGTCATTATGAAAGTAATAGTTGCCCAGTACACAAGTTCATTCAGTAATGTCTCATTCCTGACTGAGTAACCCTGTGGGAGAGTGTCTGTCTGCAGATATTCAATAAATTCCCTTCTAATTGGTTGACCAATCTGGTTGATGTAATGTTTTACTAAAAATCCTGCACAAAGTGTAAAGATACTCACTTGGTCATTATGAAAGTGATAGCTGCGCAGTACACAAGCTCATTCATTAATGTCTCATTCCTGACTGAGTAAGCCTGTGGGAGAGTGTCTGTCTGCAGATGTTCAATAAGGTCTTCTAATTTGGTTGACCAAGTTATATCAAAGCCAAACAACTAGTTCTTGAAATATTAAAAATGGCTGGATTCTTTCCGGACTGACCTCGAAATTGACAGCTACTGAAATTGACAACCATGAAATTGACAGCATGTGAATATTGTTTTGAAATAGTACAACTAACCTGGGAATCATGTTGTTCACTTGACCAGAAAACTAGATTTTGTCATCATAAATTGTTAAAAGATCAAAGTATTTTTGTAAGAATTAATTCCTTTTCATTATATCTTTTAACCACATTGAGATATCTTTTATATCCTCTGACCTATATATCCCACTTCTGATAGCAGCTCCGAATGAGAAATTTGAGAGCCAAGTTTGAATTTCAGTTGGCTTTGCTATATTCACTTACATGCAAATACTTTTGAGAAAGATATGAATACATTTGCTCATCCCCAGCTATGGGCTAAATAACAGGACTTAAATCTGGAAAAATCATGTTATTTAAAAAAATTTGTTAATGCAATATTTACTTTATTCTTATGATTCTTGCAATCGAAAATATGCTTTGGCTTTATAACTTGCAAAGGGTTAATAAACCATAAAAAATTAATCAATCAGACTTCTGATTCTTGTTTTCTTTCTCTAAACATCAATCAATTCATCATGTTGAGTAGGGCTTAGCTTATTATGGCACAAGGTTGAATAGGACTAAATTTTTAAGGCAGAAGAGCCTGATTTCTTTGAAAATAGCATTTTAATTCTTGGTTTTTACCAATGTTTGGTCATCATGCAATAAGAAATATGAACCCATTAAACAGGCTGTGAAGTGATATTTACTAAACTTAGTTTATTCACATTATTAAAACACTAGCAGTAGAGCCCGGCGTTGCCCGGGGATGTAACAGTAAGAGATTGATCAAGTATCGACCATCATAAAGACTGAAAAATAAAATTGACAAAGATTATTTGTTTAAGGTTGACGGACATGCATGTCTTAATTAGTTTTATTATTTTTTTTTTTTTACGAATTGGTCAAACCCAAACTCAAACAAAAACATTGTTTTCAATCGTTATGAGTCTACCGATGGAATAGAATTTTATTATAAACAATTGTCTTGTAAATGGAATTTTTAAAGCATTCTGAATGTAAAAATAACGAAAAAAGTGTGCAAGACAATAAGAAACACTACCTACCAAAAAAAAGTGAAGTTTTGTTGAAATCAGCTGAAAAATGTAGGAAATCTGATCCCATATATAAACGAACACACACACACACACACAAACAACCTGGGTTTTAACCTGATGTGAGTTGTCCCCCTTCCATTAATGCCTATTAATAGTGTTTTCAAATTGATTTTGTGCAAAAACAATTGTGTTTTTCAATTTTTGGCACTGTTAGAACCACCGCAAGGTAATTTTACGTAGTCCTGTGAAGTTTTGTTGAAATCAGTTGAAAAATGTAGGAAATCCGATCCAATATATAAACGTTACAGACACACACACGCACAATCTGCATTTTATAAGTAAGATTATTGTGAGAAGCAAAATCACGACAATCTCTTTATGTTTGTAAGGGTTATTGACCAGTAGGGGTCTAATAATCCCCATGGCATTTATATTATTGCAAATGTGACACAAAATAAAGAACAAGAGAACAATGATATTTACGACAAAAGTAATTTGTATACCAATAAATTTTATATTACGAAGGTACAAACAAATGTTGAAGAAGTTGTTAAAAAAAGTTTAAATTTTCTTGTCGTTCAAGATTTGTGTTTGGGTAATGTTCTGGTTTGGCAGATGTTGAGTTGTGGAATAATGTGTGTAAAAATGAGAAAGTACAATTCAGTATAATTTTGTTTATGTTGAAAATAAACAGTTTAAGGATTTTGAAAAGTGGTTTGAGTGAGTGAATGAATGTATGAAATGTGCTTACTTTTTGTTTTTGACTTGATTGTCTTTCTTTGATATTTGTCGGTTTTAGTTTGCTTGGGTCAAAAAAAAGAGATGCAGGCTGTTTTAATGTTAAGAGAATTTTAACATATAGTCTGAAATCATCATGAGTAGTGACACGTGCATTATAGTTCTTGACTGGAATCCTTTTTACCTCCCCCCATGTTTCTGAATTTTGTGTTGTTAATATACACAATATATGTCATGTGGTAAGCTTCAAAATTTTGGTGCAAATGTATTTTTGCTTGGGTCAACAACTGGGTCGGTACATTCGGATGTAGTTGATAATTTTCAGCCAATCAGAATGCGTTGTTGTATTATTAAATTTGGAGCCTGTGATTTGGTTTTCTACGAATGATATATGATCGTGATCCTATATGTTCCATCAGAACATAGGTGATCATGGCTCTCTACAGCATTGTGTTTTTTGTTGATCCCACCCATACTTACTTTTTTCAAGCCCCTCTTTGTCATCATGGCACTTTTCCTTCTATCCATTTTGTCCAACTATTTTTCTCACAACTTTATTTCTCTTGCTTTAGTGATTTCTGTGATGTGCTTATCATCCATTGCATTAAATTGGATGCACCCATGGATTTCTTTTTAAGCATTCTCCTCTCTGCTGTGTTTACACATATTTAAAAAAAAAACAATCAGATGCAAAAATCCTTTTCAATACCTTTATTAAATTTAACATTTTTTTCCTTGCTTTTAATTCTTTATTGCATCTTTCCAGTCCTGAAACATACATAGAAATCTCATGTATTATTTGTGTCATCTCTTATTAAAAATGACAAACACAGAGGTAAAGAGAGGTGAGTGACAATGTTATAATAATGGAATTTATTTTCTCATTGACTGAAGAAGACAATAAAAGGAAAGGAGAAATGTCATTTGTTCCTTGAGGCCATTTTTCACTGATGAATCTAAAATGTTAAATTTTTTCTTAAAAAAACATAATGGCATTCTTAAATATTTTCTGATTTTCTTGGTCATCTTGGAACAGATACTTCTTGTTAAAATGGTGGAAATTTAATTGGTGTATAAAAATGAAAAAGTGGTCAGTACTTAAAATGTTTCAGCGAGCAGTGTTGAGATGACATCATTTCATGATGACATCATCTCACAATGACATTATCCATGGTGAAAATTAAACTAAGGAAGATAGCTATATGTAACAGCCTTGTAGTGGTAGTCTTATGAATAGTGGAGACTATATTCTCCCCTAATTAAAAACAACAAGTTGTATATATTCAGTTCAGTTGTTCATATTCAAGACTCAGGTGAACAACTATTACATTAAATTCCTTAAAATTCAACTCTTTGACTTTCCATCAGAGAGGTATTAGTAATTTCACTTTGACCTAGAAGGTGTCTTGAGCCTTGTTCAGCAACCTTTCAAGAGATGATGTCTAGATAAAAGTGCCCAGCTTCCTGTGTTGTAAACAGTTTAATAGACATAGATAATTTTACTTATTGCCCAGCTCGTACTTCTTCCTTGTCTATTGAAGAATAGGACAAGATGATTTTTCACTTTTTTTAGAAAATCAAAATTACATTCAGTGTAAAATCTGGAGTTAGCTGTGACACCAAAAATTAGATTTACAGCTTTTACCAACTTTTGAACATTTAGTTTTAAAGACCAACTGAAAAATGTATATAAATAACCTAATTTCTACAGTTTAAAAACTGACTTCAAAATTTTACTATTTCAAGAATAAATCCAAATAACATTGATATATTTTGTATTAGATATGTTGAATGGAAAATATATTCAAACCAGAATTCTAATTATGAATCACCACAAGCAAAATATGCAAAGTTTTTCCTGTACTTGATAAGTAAGATCTGTGTAAAAAAATCATAAAAGATTACAAACAAAAACTACTTAGTGAATAAGATTTGTTAGATCATAAATAATAAAAACAAAAAAATAGATAAATGTGTATATAATGCAATAATACAGCTCGGTACAAATTATAAGACAAAATGTTTTAAATTTGCATTGTTTATTGAAAATCATGCTAAAAATACTGCACTGTATAACATATTACATCATAATATAAGCAAATTGTTCAATATACTTCCTTTTGAAGTAAATGGAGTTCTTATTTGATGGCAGAATGATTAGTAATAATGTGCTTATTAGTAATAATGTGCTTGTGCCATGCATCTTGTCCATATACAATTTGTAAAGCTTCTGTAAATTATAAATTTTATAAGGCCATGCTGTAAAGTTTTCACTCATTACTGGAATTAAATTACAATGCTACGATTTTGAACCTAAACTTAATCATTTAACTTTGTAATGATTTGGAAAAATTGTAATGATTTGGAAAAAAACTATTTTGTGACTTTATTTATCATGTCAAACCCCAATTTCAAATTGAGTGCAATACCATTGTTCCAAAATTGACCTGCCTTATTGAACAGGAGTAGAATTTTATCCTTTCCTCCAAAAAATTAAGATAGTTCAAATTATTAATGATTTGAACAATCTTAACTTTTCAGTGATCTGACTGATCAGTGACTGCTTCTTTACATTTTGAACTTATTGTGTTGGCAGTTTTCTGATTGCTGCATCATGATTTGTAGAAAGGCACCCAAACACATTGGTAGAATTTAGAGAGGCTACTCTGGTCAACTGTCACGTAATATTGGAGTATTTGCAGTGCCATGTCATGCATGGATAGGTTTCCCTGCATGTACTTCTGGTGGGCAACTCTAAGGCTACATTATGCTATAGTCTTAGCCACCTTTTGGATGGTCGAATTCCCATAGATGATGGGCAGTGATAATTATTTGGGCTTTTTTTTACATTAAAGTTCTCATGACTGTTACCTTTAAAAATAATAAAAGTAAACCAAAAATGACTGAAACCCCTGAACCTTTCTACCTGCAATATCCATGATATTTGTAACAATTTTTTTTTTTTTTAAGCATTTCACCACAAGCAAGGCAGGAGTGCCACTAGAATGCAAGGGGCTACAGAGAGCGGGAGCAAGAGTAAAGAGATGTGATTGAGGAAAGGATAAAGTGAAAGATGGGGAATTAAATCAAGGTATCAGAAGGTGTCGATTGATATTACATTTGAATATATAAAGAGTATAACTGTCAGGGAAGCAAGTAAGAGGAAGGGAGTTCCACAGACGGGAAGTGCGAGACATGAAACTATTGACGTAGAAGTGACGGCTACATTTAACCATTTCAACACTGAAAGGGTGGAACTGAGATGCCAACCTAGTAATAGGCTTAAATTCATGCAGTTTGTGAACCAGCAAAAATAGTTTGTCGAAGCAGTTACTGTAAAAGTACTTAATCTTTTTCCCTCAAAATGTTCTCGAGATAGCTTAGCACTCTGCAGAACTAATTTAAACTATTCTATCTCTACCTGTAATTATCTATTCCAGAAATCATTTCACTTTGTTGAAAAGATTTCAGTGTACATATGTATGACCTGGGTGTTTATATTAGTGAAAACCTTCCAATGGCAATGGAATCCTCTCCGGAGTCTTCCAATAATTCTTTCATGTGCTTTCAACTTCCATTAATGACACTATATTAGCTATCTCTTTTTTACTTTACAGAGGGCTAACTTTATGGTGGTAGGAGAGTAACTGAAGCTAAGATGCCAGATCAAGACCAATAATATTGCTGATTCTTCTTTGGATTTTACCAAGGTTCTCTAGATATATGGTGGGAACACCAGACCATATGTGGGAGCAATATTCTAAGCATGGATAAATGGTACACTTATAGATAAGTAAAGTAGATTATGGAGGGAAAAATTGCTTAGCATGACACAGTGAACCAACTTTCTTAGCAGCTGATCTAGAAATGTATTCAATAGTCATTCCACTTCCTGTCAGCCAAGAATGTTAGTCTGATATGGCACAACAAATCACTTTCCTGAATGTTAGTATCAGCCATGCTGATGAGAAGTCAGAAAGAGGTCAGATGATTAATAAAGACCAATTGTTTTTAAGTTGTTAAAATTAACAAGCCATCTTTTGCTTCAGTTAACAACAAATAAAAGTGGGGCATTACACTCCAAAAAGATTTTCTTGCTACCAGCAGCTAATCATGTTTGCCAACACATGTAAAGTGAATGGGACCAGTTGAAAGTTTAACAGAATCTTTTCTCTCTGTGTATGCAAAACTCCTCTCTTATTCATGCATACACCCTTTATTTGAACTCCAACATTTCAAGAGAACATTTATTTTAACAGAATTGAAATGACACTAACTTCAATAGGTACATTTTTTTAAATAAAACTTTTGATAATCTAAATGGGTCAACTTTAATTTCACAGTTTTTTATGAACAGGGATATCTACTCAAGCACATGTACTCACTTAAATGATGTTTATAGTGATAAGAAACATTGTTAGATTAAAAAATCCACTAATTAATATAAGATAAAGAACAAATATCAATCTAACATGTTTAACTTTTATTAAAGCTTCAGCAGAGAATGAGATATGGAGAAAAAGAAGAAAGAAATTCTGGTATGTTTATTTTTGTGTTGTTTGATTTTCATTGGCCAGTCATGTTTCACATGCATTTGACTCTTTTAATCTAATGTTAGTATAATTTACAGCGTTTCAAATTGAAGAAGAGATGATACATCCCTTTAAACTTCTAAGAAATTAACAGATTCTACACCTATAAACTGTAAATATTGCTTTATGTAATTAAGTCTATAAAAATTCTATTTTGTCTACATGAGATTCAGATGATTATGTATATTTATAAGTGTGTGCATGTCTAATAGATATGTTTGTTGGTTTTATGTATATATTTTTTGTTTTAGATAAACATATGCAAGATTCTTAAGAATATATTCAGTAAAAGATTGTGTTGTAACCTTCTTTTTCTTTATATGCCTTGTCCCTTCAGGACATTGGCAATCATGGCACTCCTCTCTTCCTGCCCTTTGTAGCTGTTAATAAATTTTGTCGTTTTGCTATTTTTTCTAAACCTTGTTCTCAAGCTCATCATGTATGTTATGTGCTGTTTTTCTCTGTATCAGATTTTCCAAGCCCTCCTTTCTCATTACATGCCCCAGAAATTTCAACTGTCTCTTCCTGACATTAAGTATAAGTTTCCCTTCTATTTCCATTCTCTCTACAATCTCATTGTTGTTCACATGTTCAGTCCATGATATCCTCAGCATCTTTCTGTAGAACCACATTTCTGTTGCTTCAAGTCTCTTCTTCATCTGTGAGGAGATGTATTTATAGTTGGTAATATAGTTATTAGTAATTCATCAAAGTACTTTTGATGTAAAGAATTATGTTTTTTTTTTAATTAGGGTAGCATTTATAAAATCAAAGTTATGGCCAGTTTTGTTCCTATGTATTATGAGTAGCTTTGAATGGTTGTCTAAACATAATCTTTTTTATATTTGTAGATGCAAGCTTTTAGATTTTCAGATGTTTCTCCAATATAAATGCTTTTACATTGTAAGAAATTAATTTGATAAGTACCGGCACCTGATTTGGTGTTAGATTTATTTTTCTTTCTAATTATATCTCCAGTTGTCTTGGATGTGATGGTAAAGATCCTAGTATTAGGGATAACTAATTTATTTACAAGTTTTGTAGAAAGAATGTTAGAGGGAAGGATTATGAATTTTGTGTTGTTAAAAGTGCTATTGGTGGTGTCTAGTTTTTTTGGAATTGTGGATTTTGTAAGCTTGTTTTCTAGCATTAAGGATAAAATGATGTGTGTAGTGAGGAAAGCTAAATGTTTTCTCAATGTATTTTGCTTCTTCAGTTAGGTATTCAGGGCTACATATTTTAAGGGCTCAGAAATAAAATCCTATGACTAATCCTGATTTTACTTTTTAATTGTGATGAAAATCGAAATTAATTAGATTGTTTTTGTTAGTGGGTTTACAATAAACTCTAAAATCTAATTTGTTATTACTACATATTAATAAAATGTCATGGAAATGTTGAGATTTGTTTATTTCATATCCATATGTGAATTCAATAGTAGATCCAACCTTATTAAGTTTCATTATTATGTCTAATAGATTTATATTATGAGGATATAATAAAAGGATGACATCTATGTATCTTAGGGAAGATAACATAAATATATTAGCTTGAGAAAGTAGCATTTCTCTTGAAGGAAATATTTGGAAATTTCAGTATGTACATTTATAGTTGAGCTAGTACTAATTAATGCACTTTCAAGAAGTTTTCATGTATTTTCACTCTTAACAAGGACAGGGTTTTTCAGATTGAAATTGTGGTTGAAATTATGTCTGTGTATAAATAATGCATTGGATATATCATTATGTAGGAGATCTTTTTTGTTTTTACAAGCATATTTTTTAAGTTTCTGATGCAAACAGACATGAAAACCTACACATAGTCAAGAATAAGCTTCGGAGTGAAATTCCCATTAGTGTCTGCCACATTCACACTTTACTTTTGAGCCATCACAAACATAATTTGTCAAGTACAGCTTTTCTAATTCACAGCTTTCTCCTCTGCCAGTTTTATCCATTTGATTGTCTCTGAATGTTACAACAATTTCTTCAAGTAATCTGAACAAAAGTGTGATGTACACAATAATTATTCACGAAAATTACTTGCTTAGAGCTCTTCTAATTCTTGTAAAAAATTAAATTAGTTTTCTTTCTTTCATTTTTTGTACTAATTGCAGCCATTTTTATTTACAACCAAGATTTTCCTCTGCAGTGGTTGCCCATATAATGGTGAAAAGTCATAAAAGTGTTGGGAGAATGTTGATTTTATTGATTTGTAGATATTTTTATATTTCTTATTTGGATGAAGGTTTTTGAGTTTTGTAGTTTTTTGTGAATCAGGTGTGCAGCATACAATTTTCTGCATTTATGAAGTGATTTTCTCAATGTTAGTGGAGTGCACATTTGCATTTTTGGTGCCAATAAGCTACAACTGTGCCTGCATTTGTAAATGCTGATTTCAACATCTGTTTCCACTTGGAAAGTTATGGGATGAATGAATTATCTATGGTACATTACAAAAAAAAAAAAATACTTTCTTACTATGTCATGATGATGAAAGAAAAAAAAGAATCTTTTATCAGGAACATTTAAAATTCAATATGAAATTTATTTTCTTTCTTGTTAATTACAGCTCATTTAACTTTATCTCTCCTTAATAATGTTTCCTTTTTCTCATTTTCTTTCACACTCTGTAGCCTCTTATGTCTTAGTAGCTTTATTGCCTTTCTTGGGGTAAAATGATAAAAAATTATCAGATGGCCTAAAGATTGCATTCAAACATGAAACAAACTTTCATCATTCAGTGTTGACCTCAGTGTCAACTTTTATATTTACACACACTCAATTCCTGATATTGTGGGCACTTTTATCTATAAATAGAGCATACCTTAAAGCTATATTTTTATCATATATATATATATATATATATATATATATATATATATATATATAATAACAATTGGTAATTGGTAATTGGTAGGGATAATTCCAAGGAGGACATTAATCCAAAGAAAACTCAATGTAAGTAACAGAACAATATAATAATAATAAGTAAAGACAATACTTAAAAATCCATTTCAGTTAGTCTCTCTCTCTCTTTCTCTCTCTCTCTCTCTCTCTCTCTATATATATATATATATATATATATATATATATATATATATATATATATTGTGTTTTTAGGCATCAATCCTTCATTTATGCATGTTTCATTAAAAATGACAGACAAGGTACTACGATTAAGCTTTTTATTTAATTTTTCTTGTATTTAAACAAGTGTTTTCTTTTTCGGACACAGAGTGTGTAGAAACTGTCCAAATGTTCTATAACTACAAACACTTTTGGTTATACTTGATAATGGCTAAAAGTATAGCCAAAAGTGCTCACAATTATAGAATATTTGGACAAGTTTGATTAAATTCAACTGTCAAGGTATAGGTGTTAAATTTTTTATTGTCTTTTTCCAATTTTTGTATAAGATGTATATTAGGATCAAAATTGTGGATAAACTATCCAAAGTACTTGTTTGTTCTGTTATTTTGTTCAAGTACTTTTGACTGTCTTATTCATTTTCAACAAACATGTGGCATTCATGTTGTAAGCAAGATTCTGTTAGATACAACCTCATATTCTTTAAAGAGCTGAAAGTTTAAAATAATGCACAGTGATATCATGTGTAATGGTTAAGAGGAGATATACTACACCAAAAAGAATTCAGCAATATTATTCATTTCTTATGTGTATATTAAATATTTCATGCATACTGTCTCTTGTGCCAAAAGATATTTTATTTAATGTACAGGGTGGTCTGAAAGTCCTACCAATATCATCCTCTTCGAAGGAGCTGGCTTGCCAAATCTTGCAATGAAGTCATGTCGCACATCCTCTTACCAGAATAAACAAGTATGTAATTTTTATATATATTATTTATATATTATATATGCATGGTACTTATTGTAAAGCACTCAATATCATTGATAGAGCTAACATATTTAGTTGGATTGATGTGAGTTTGTGACCCTGAGTTTCACAGTTTCGAAACCCAGGGTCACAAATTCACATCAATCCAACTATATATATATATATATTAGGTTGGTGCAAAAATAATGATGTAATAATGTCGTTTTTTGATGTTAAAAATACGTCAAAAAACGACATTATTACGTCATTATTTTTGCACCAACCTAATATATATATATATATATATATATATATATATATATACATATATATATATGTACACACACACTTCTGATTGGATAAATATATTATATATATATATATATATATATATATATATATATATATATTAGGTTGATGCAAAAATAATGTCATTTTCTCACATAGTAACATATGTGAGAAAACGACATTATTTTTGCACCAACCTAATATATATATAAACCAAATGAACAAACATCAGAATATATTATAAAATCCTCTATTGCTCAGGCTGTGAATTTTCAGCTACTTCTCTACTTCATATATATATATATATATATATATATATATATATATATATATATATATATATGTGTGCGCACACACACATATGTGTGTGTATGCACTGTAATAGAAATGTATATCTACAATGTATAAACTAACACAAATGTTTTATTTTTAGATTACACTTATACATTTTTTCCTATTACACATACACACACACACGCATATATATATATATATATATATATATATATATATATATATATATATATATATATATATATAACAATTTAATACCACAGAATGCATAGATTGTTTTAAGCAAACACTGTTTAGGGTTCATCTTTCTTTTTTTTTTGAACCTTTGGCCAACACTTCTTCAGGAACCAATGTTGACAAAATTATTGTATCAAAATTGGCATGAATAGATAAGTAATATGGTGGAAGATTTTGGGTATGTCTAAAACATGTAAATTAGTAATTAAAATATATAAAATATATGTAAATTCAAAAGTTGTAAATACTCTAGTGTGAGTGTAAATATGAACGTAATTAATGCTCATGATTCTTGAAATAAACAAAGTGACCAGGGTACCTCGAGATAGTGTAATGGTTAGCAAGCTTGTCTCGCTAGAGCAATTACAACTGAGTAGTGAGTTCGATCCTCACTGGGTACCCCCTACTTTCGGCCTTGTGTCACATCTAAGCTAGGCTTTGTAAATCACTATAAACAAAGTGACCAAACATAATTCTGCTCCTGCTTACATAAAAGAATGTTGCTGTAATTTAACCCATTCAGCTTCCAACATTTGCAAATGGAATTTGGAATGAACGTTATGTAATATAGAGAATGAGTTTATAGAAAATTTGGAAGAGCACAGCTCATTCTCCAAAAGGTGTTGTCCAGTTGCAGATTCATGCACAGATTGCAGAATATGAATGTGATTATGATGATTAAATCATAATCACCTAATCACAAATGATGGTATGAGTTGACCCAACCAAGTTTCCAACTTTAGACATATTCGTCCTATATATTCGGCTGTGCACTGACATTTAAATTTATAAATTACAGAACTTTTATTCAGATAGGACAAATAGCCCTTTACAAAGGAAATAAATATAGGGCAAGTCCCAAAGACAACACATAACTTGGCAGTACAAAAAGTGGAAAAATTTAGTTAGAAACTCTATCAATCAGAGTATAACATTTTCCAGAAACCCATGGCAATTTCAAGTAAATTAGACATAGACTGAGAGTTGGGGGTTCTATTGAAGCATTCATTCTTATGTTCCATCACTCACTTAACAACATTAGTAGGATAGCCATTATTACATAAACTGCAATGAATCTTATCTAACTCTTGCTGGAGAGTGCATGAAGAGCATATCATCAAGGCCCAATGGAATAATGTGGCAATTAGGATGACCTTACTAGAACGCAGAACAAAAGAGTTCCAACTCATGTATAAACCAGTAAATTTGGGTTACGATAAACACTAGTGATAAATTTGTTGTTTTTATGTTCCACCAAAACATCTAGAAAAGGAAGTGAATTTCCTTCCTCTACCCTACATCGTGAATACCAAGGAGGGATGAAGAGAATTCAACTGTTAGCAAAAACAAGCTGCATCATTGATGGCATCAAACATAGAAAAAATATCATCAACATAACATATGTATATATACGACTTCTGATATTTCTCAAAGATTTTGGCCAAAGCAGGACCCAAAGGCTACCCATAGAGACTCAATCAATCTGGGTATACATAATGTACATATATATATATATATATATATATATATATATATATGAATTAAATAAATGACATTTTACAAACAAACATTGCATTACTAAAGATACAGTAAATAAACAAATCCTTGTATACTGGTAAATATTGCACTATCTTGAATCTGGCCTAAATTAAAAATACAACACCCAAACTTATATGGTTCATGTCATTTATACATACAAAGTCATGTGTAACTAATATTCATGTAAGTGTAGATGAATATAAAAATACAAATACTCCTCCTCCCCCTAAATATATATACAGGGAATATCAAAAATACTTTTACAAACTTTGGGGGCAGGTTGCTCATGCAAAAACAAGGACAAAAGTCCTTATAAACATACGTCCACAACTCCTTCATTTTTGAGTTATTAAGTTTAAAGAAAGTTTACTGTATAGATGGTGCTGTGTTGTCATAAGGACTAGGTTTCATTTGTCATTCATGTACATTTGTGCCTAGTCTGTCTTCAATGTTTAACATGTATAGTAGTGATTTAATTGAGAAGTATTCCATTTAATAATGGCAGGATATTCTTATTATGAGCAGGCAGATATGATTTTTACATACAGCCTCACAAATGGTAATGAATGTGAGGCTGCACAACTGCATCAGATTCCGTTTCCAAACTGAAGGCAGAGCTGAATCATCTAACCTTTGCTGCTGTTTATCATCACATTGCTGCAACAGGATCTGTGACACCACAAACTATGGATCAAGGAAGACTGAGATCTGCTTCTGTTTGTATGCCTGACCACAAAGAACACATTCTACAGGCTGTTGGAAACAATCAAAATATCAACACATGTCAGGTTGACCCTAGCATTTTTGTACATCACATAGTACCACATGGAGGGTACTTCATTTGCAATGTGTGCCGGGTCTTTCACTCTGTGATTACTCACCATGGAAGAATTTTTTCCAGTGGTTTATTGTCCAAACTGCTGATCTATCATTTGTTTCTTCAGTCTTGTTTATGGACGAGGCAACATTTTGAGGAGATGGAGCAACAAAGTTACACAACCAGCATTTGTGATCAGAATCCCTATGGTATAATACAGGTTAGACAACAACATCAGTTTACAATTAATGTGTGGGCTGGAATTGTAAGTAACTGTCTGGAAGGTCCATATATTCTCCCAGCATGTCTTACAGGAGTTGTCTACAGGGACTCTATTTCAAACACACTTTCAGACCTGCTAGAGCTAATACAATGACGCATATTTCATGCATGATAGGGCTCCAGCACATTTTAGTCACATTGTTAGCAATACACTGGCTGACAACTACCATGAAAGATGCATAAGTAGGGAAGGACCAATTCCATGACCTCCATGTTCTCCTGACCTCAATCCATTGGATTTTTATCTGTTGGGGGCCACGTAAAACAATTAGTTTATGCAGCAGACATTAACAATCCAGAGGCACTTCATTAACATGTCATGAATTCCAATGAATTTCAGCTCCTTACGTTCCAACTAGAGAAATCGGATCATTGCTTTTTTCCTCGTTTGTGCACACTACTAGTTGAGTGGCCATGTTTACACTGTAACAGCTGCAAGAAAACTGGTGTGATCGAGCTCAAACTTTGATCATGTGACCACAATAGTATCAACTAGAAGCACATATGAGCAGAAAGCCATGCAAAAAACCTAAAGATCTGTTATGGCGAAAGTGCAAATAATTTTTGACTTACCCTTTTGTGTGTGTGTATATATATATATATATATATATATACATATATATATATATATATATATATATATATATATATATATATATATAAACTTCTTAGATATAATATTTAATCTAAGCAACAACACATACAAAGCATACAGAAAAGCAAACAACAACCCTATATACATAAAAAAATCCAACCACCCTCTTAATGTATTCAAGCACATCCCCATATCCATAAACAAAAGAATATCAACAAATTCCAGCAAAAGATGTTCTACCTCACCACCATATTAACAATGTAATTTACCAGTCCGGATGTAGTTGTGGAGCTGACAACATAGGTAGGACTACCCTATTGCTAGACATGGGAGTGCACCAATAAGTACCTAAGAAAATTTCAAAACAAATACCTCGTGTATATACATGACACAGAAGCTATATACATAAAAACCTAACCTGAACAAAATAAACTATGAAATCTCCACAAATATTCTTAAATGCCTATAATTGATAACAAAAGCCATTGGTTTATACTAATGGCTTCCCATACCTAATACTTCTCGTTTTCACTCTCGCATGGTCATGGATGACGTCACGAGCTGCAATGCGATTTTCGCTTCCGCATCTCGTATGCACAAGTTAGTCGTTGCTTTGAAATTTTTCATGCAACAAAAACAGACTATCATTATTGTTTCATCCATGTATTGGTTGATATATTGAAAAGTAATTGTCATCTTTGACAATGGCTTATGTAAGCCGAAAGCATAAATAGGATTAAAACATATATCAATATGGTGATTTCCTTTCGTCTTTCAATGATAATGTTATTAAGCTTATCAGACAATATGAAAGGAACATACTTAAAATAAATAGACAAAACTTGTCCTTATTATTTAATGAAACATGCATCAATGAAAAATTGCTGCCTAAATATACACAATATATATATACATATATGTATGTATGTATATTGTATATATATGTTGCTTATATATATATAGATATTGTATATATATTTTGCATATAAATATATGTATATTGTATATATATATATATATTGCATATATATATATATTGCATATATATTGTGTATATATATATATATATATATATATTGTATATACATATATGTATATTATATATATTATACATATATATTGTATATATATAAATTGTAAATATATATATATATTATACATATATAGATATTGTATATGTATTATACATATATATATATAGTGTATATATATATATATATATATATATATATAGAGAGAGAGAGAGAGAGAGAAGGTTATAGTTGTTTCAACGAGAGAAAAATGCGTATTTTAAAAAAGAGAGAAACCGCAAAAATTTTTGGTTATAATGTGGATTTGTTTTATATATTTTATTCTTCATATTTCTGCTACATGTGTTTCCAGTCTTGTGACCTTCGTCAGGTAAATAAAAGGAATTCATAACAAACCTAATGATTTTATTAACAAGAAAATTTAGCTCAATACAGTCTTTTCAAGATAAAAGGAATACAGATTCAATGCCTGTTGATAGGCACATTTTCTTTAATATGACCTTTGATTGCCCTGGCTGGTAGATGACAATTTCACTGTTTTTAAAAAAATAATAAATGAAAACAAAAAACAGGGCTGTTTTGTCTATCCTGTTAAGGCAGGAAATATGAAAGAAATGAATCTCCCAGTTTGTATTCTCACCCATTATAGATTATCCATGATATAATAGCACCATATTTCTTGGACAGAACAGAATAGCTGAAAGGAAATGGAATGACATACATGTTTTGTACACAAAGAGTATTTTTTACTTCTAAGTCATACACAAATTTTTATATACATATATACATTGTCCAACACAGAGAAATTATAACATGTATGCAAAAACAAGCAGTGTGTAAAAAAAAAAAGAAGTCTTGCTTTTAATATTTCCCAAAAGGAAAACTGGAGTTATAGCAGTTTCTCTATGAACCTGGTAAAGCCATGTGGCTTTTCCTGTAAGACCAAATCATCATCACAGCCCTTCATCACTCTATCTCTTGACGTCTCTCACTGGCTGTCATGTGACCCTTAGACTTTATCTCATTAAAAAGGAGATAATCACTTTTATATCCCTACACTGTGTGCCCATTGATATAGCATTTTTATTGACAAGGAATAAAGTCCTTAAAATAAAGTGCTTAAAATTACACACACACACATATATTTATTATTACTTTAAATATTACATTTTACTAGATACACATGTTTAAGTAGATCCCTTGACATTTTAAACAGTGTGAGTTACATTTACCTGCCTGTGCATTTGATTGTATTAATAAAGAAAATCTGACCTCTCGCAGGATTTGCACCTGTGTCCTCTTTTGTAGGGGAAACAACTGCCTAATTCAGTTTCCTTTAGAATACTGGGAGAGAGCTTTACAGCCCAGCCATATTCAATTATCCTTTCAAGGACTGTACATCTAAAAGGGTAGTTGAGCCTTGCTGGGGTGTGAAAGTCTCTGTGGCTGAGTGATCTAAAGCCTACCAGATCTGATTGTGGCTTGAACTCTGCAAGAGAACACATCTCTTTTATTAAGACTCTCGAATGCACAGGCTGGTAGATGTAACTCACACTGTCTGTATAAACTCAACTCAAGTCTACTCAAACATGTATTCACTAAAATATAACATTTAACGTAATAAAAAATAATGTTGGATTCCTTTGAAAAAAAAATATATATCGTATGTCAGACTTTATCATGCAAGTGAATATTTTCAAACTAAAATTAGTAACCAACCAATATAGGTAAAATTGCTAGGCGATATTTCACTTTTTATGGGTGATATATTGTGTGAGTTTTGGCTTAAAATATCTATCATTATAAAAAATATTAATAATATGTAAAGATATAAATAATTATTAATTATTTGACCATAGAAACATATTTGATTAAGTCTGAAGGGCTGAGTCATAAGAATAATAGTGTTCTGACACTAGGACTTGGGTTCAATTCTCATTACTGTCGATTTGTCAGAGAAGTGATTTCTTACTAATATCAACCTGGAGAGATGATCATTTGGCTGAGCCTGTAAACCCTAACACGGACAGACCCAAGCTTGGTTTGTGAAATTCTACCATGAAACTGTTTGGAAGACCCTTGATGGTTGTACTAGCATGAAGTCACAAGTCATTGTAACTGAAGCTTTGAGTGTACTGATTTTGATCATACAAGATTGTACGCTCTTTCCCAGAAACTGTAACTTAGGTTCACCTAGTGCAGTTGCTGTATAAACCACAGATTGTTGCTATGGGTGTTGGAGAAGTATATATGTGGCTGAGAGAAATTTGGTAGCCAACATAGACTCTATAGCATCATGAGACTGACGAATGACTACTAATTTTATATGTTAAAGTAGGTCTCTTCATGTTCTATAACCTTCAATAGTGTTTCACCTATTGATTTTGTTAATATTTTCTACTATTTTAACTGTAATATGACTTATAGTAGTTTTTGTTGCTTCCTAGATATCTTCTTTTTTTGAAGACTATTTTCCATTTGTCTCTTATAATGATTGTTGATTGATTTATTTTTTACAGATTATCAACACTTTGTGGATTATTTAAAGCAAAAAACATATGTTGGAATGTAAGAATAATTGCTTTTTTGCAAGTGGGTATTGCATAAACAATTTCTCAGGATAACAATGATTTGCCAAATACAAGTTTTTTCTTTTTTTTTTTTTAATCATTTCACCACCAAACAAGGCAACAATGCCACTAAGATGCAATGGGTTACTGAAAATGAAAAAGACTGAGGAGATGTTAGTGAAGAGAAAAGACAATAAAAGAACAGGGTTCAGAAAGACAGAAGATGGTGATTGTTGTTGCATTTAACTTTTTGAAGATTGTAGCTATCAGGGAAGCAAGAAATCAGAATGGAGTTCCACAGGCAAGAAGTGTTGGAAAATAAACTAATAAAATAGAACTTACAGTTACATTTAGCTATTTCACCAGTAAAATGATGATAGCTGTGTGTCAATCTATTAGTATGCTTTAATTCCTGTGGTCGAGGTACCAAGAAGGTAAGCTCATTAGAACAACTACCATGTAAATATTTATAGAAAAGACAGAGAGTAGCCATGTCATGGTGATGGAAAAATGACTGAAGTCGAGATGCCAGGTCAGGACAGATAACATTACAGATACTTCTTTGGATTTTGTTGGAAACCTTGAGATGTGTAGGGATATTATTATTGTTACAAATAAATAAAAATAATAATAATGAAAATTATAAATAAAGTAAAATAAAACAATAATATTTAAACCTTGTTTAAAATAAATTAAATAAAAATAATAAAATTAACTCCCAGCATGCAACAAAAACTGTTCCTGCTGAAAATACAGACATCCCAAAAAAAGACATGAGATTCAATCTCTTTGCCCAAGGTCCGTCAATTTGACAACACATGTGTAAGTTCCCTCCGTGATAGGACTTGGGATATTATAGAGTAAATTTCTCCCTTTTATATTAGGTTGGTGCAAAAATAATGACGTAATAATGTCGTTTTTTGACGTATTTTTTAACGTCAAAAAACGACATTATTACATTATTAATAATGACGTAATAATGTTGTTTTTTGACGTTAAAAATACGTAAAAAAAGGACATTATTACGTCATTATTTTTGCACCAACCTAATAACATGTATGTTATCACCATTGTAATCCAAAATACACAGAAATGCATAAATAAAATTGTATACCAGAAAATTTTTCATGCCTTCTCTGTATTGTATATGTTTATTTTTCCTATTATCTTCCACTACCTACTACCATGGTGTGAGTGAATACACCACAGCAATAATGCTGACCACTGATGTGTACAAGAAAAACATATGACCACCTCCACAGATATATAGCAGAAGTACCAGACCAGATATGGCAGAAATATTAAATGGAAAGCCAAATAGTAGATTTATAAATGTGTAAGATGGATTCTCATGAAAACAATTGTCTGACACGACACAGTCAACCAACTTTCCTAGCAGCAAACCTAGCAATTGATTCAATATAATTTTTCTACTTCAGGCACAATTAGTTACTCTCATGAAGGTTAGCATTGAAGGCAAAAAAGGTTCTCTATGATGATTAAAAGATAGTAGTTTCATTTTGGAAACATTAAAAGTTACAAGCAATTTCTTGCTCCATTTAACAACTGATTGGAGGTCCTTTTCAAGAGCACCTACCAGTTATATTTTGCTGGACCTTATTTAATATTATGTATCATCAGCATAAATAACTTGTTGGGAAATGACGAGAAGTTCTAATATTTAAACCACAGCTGGAGGGAGGAAATGGTGTTATACATTTCCCAAGTGTTTTTATGCATAAGTGAATGCAATGAAGCTGACTGGAATGTGAACTCTGCTCTCCAAATTTTCATTCCAAGCAACTACCCACTACACCACCCACACATCCACTAAAATTACACAACTCTTAAAATGATGGACCACATGTCCTGTTATTCGTTCATTAATTTGGACTCTGAGACATATTTTGGCAAGTTGGGCAATAGTCAGTATTACAGAAGGTGAAGGAGTTTTATTTTACATCAGCTTAAATCCTCTTAGTCGTAACCTCTGCCAATCAATAAATTACCTGTTCTACAAACTTACCCTTTGAAAAAACATTGATACAATCTACTTCTAAAAACAAACATAATTTTCTTGGAAGAGGCTATTTTGCCAGTTCCCGTAATATAGACAAACATGCTTTTAAACTTATTTTAATGGTCTAGGTAAAATAGAGCCCAAGGTTATTTTGCCGGTAAATATTTTTATTATTATGAAGGCAGGTAATATTAAAAATAACAACACACAGATTTAACACAAGTTTATTTATTTTCACTATCAATTGTTAAGACAATTTAAAATCTTTTCCACAATCAATTGTTAAAACACAAGTTAAAATCATTTATTCATCATCAATTATTAAAAGAAATGTAGAAGTCTCTGAACATTTCAACCACTTCAGGTATACAGTTTCTTCACATCTAAAACTTGCCCTTGGCATGGTTCTCTTGCCAATACACTTCAGGTGCACCCACTGAAGACAACAGTCACAGACTACAGAATCCAAGTTCAAGTCTTGTCTACACTGCTCACACACAACTGCACTGAAAATCTTAAACATTACCTTGGTGTCTATTTTTCATTTTTGTTACATTTCATTAAATTTCATCTGTTATATCCTCTTGATCTGTTGATCCAGTTGTCAAGCAATCTTGAAGAAAACACTTTATTTAATCTATAGGAATACATTGTTCTCTTTCCACTGTCCATGTCTAGGGCTATCTCATATTCTTCTTCTATTTTATATTTTTTCCTCTGTTTCCACAAGAGTGTAATATCTGGCCTATGGGACAATAGCATTATGGATTAAAGTATTGGTTTGGGAATTTGGTGACATTGTAATTCTGTGTTCAATTCCTGACTTAAATTCAGTGGAAACAGGATGAGCAATAAATAATAAGTACTAAATAAGAACAAGATGAGATATTCTGAAACATGGACAGCAGAATAAGAAAACTCTACTCCTGTAGATTAAATAAAGTGTTTACTTCAAAATTCTCCAAAGGTTATTTGAATTAACAAGCACTTGAAATAGGCTGGAGGGTGCAATGGGTGAAACATTGTGATAATAACAACAAAGATGAGGATAGTAGTCTGAATGTAAAAAATGTTAATAATGAAATATCCTCCTCCTCCTACAAAGAAAACTCAGAGAGAGAAAATCTGTTATAGTGTAAATAATTTTTTTGTTTTGTTATGTTAAATAAGAGAATTATGTTAAAGAATATATTTTTCCTTTAATGAGCAACTTTGGGTATCCTTGCTTGCATATTGATCAAAGAGTATCTAAAATAAACATAATGCAAAAGTGTGTCAAATTTGAAAAAAAAATGTCTTACATTATAGTTGGGTTTTTAATTGATTTTTTATAATTTGAGACAGAAGATCTGTTCTCGTGTGAGCCTCTGAATATGTCTGTCTGCGTCTATCAATGTATCTGTATATAAAAGCTTCTGCATATGTAGATATATATAAATATGTGTAGGTGAAAAGCTGCATGCACGTATGTGTTTGTGTCTGCAGATCTACCAACAATGAAAGAAGAAAAAAGATGCCTGTGGGTTATCTGTATTTTGTGAACAAACAAGAATTGTCATTAACATTTATGTTATTCTCAGAATATTATGGCTCAGCTTCTTCAGTGATGATTTGGGAAGGTCTGCTACATCCATTACTGGCACTCATTATGTTGCTTTTACAAGAGAGGCATGGTAATGGTAACATTAATGGCAATGTTAAAATTAACCGTTTCCCTACAGGAAATATTCGGCATTCACTAACCAAACAGTGTTGGTTGAAATTTATAAAATTTTTTCTTCAAACAATTTTTCAAGAAATTAGACTTATCGGAGCTGCTAAGACTCTTTTTAGTAGGGATGAGATTTCCTTTGTTTAAGTGGGCATGGAAAATCAACATCTTTATTATATGATTATTTTCCCTTCATTACATGTGTTATCCATTCTAGCTTACCTTATTTACATTGTTTGGACTGTTATCCTCATCTTTGGTGTCATATTCACAATGTTTCAGCCTTCTTCAGGTGATTGGAAATGAACCCTTTATTTCTTTCACTGGGATAGATTACCATGCTTCTTCCATATGTTTCATTTATCTCCCTTTAACTCAACTCTCCAAGGTTTTTTTTTCACCTCAGCTGTAGCCATGTATTGAAACTCACAACTATTTTGTATCAAGTCCCTGGATTCAACCAATACTTTTAACCACTAGGACATGTGTTCTTGAGGACATCAGTGCATGGATTTTTGGGACTTATAAATGTATCAATATAATTTCTAACATATTTTTAGAAGATAAGGAGATAAATTCCTTCCTTTTAAGTCCACTCAGCTAGCTATCTGTGTTTCGTAGGAATTTTGTCTCCTGTCCATCCTTGAGGTAACTGAACAATTGCTAGGTTTTCAGGATTCATGTCTTCAGTCCACCTTTGAATTACCAGACATAAAATTTTATCAATGATTTTAAATAGGCATAAAAGTAGATTTTTAAAGATTTGCCTGCTCATGTGGCTTTGGGTTGGTCTCAAAACTTCCGGAATAGAAGTGGATAGATAAGGGGGTGGGACCCCAACAATTATCCATATAAGCAGAGAGAGGCAATCAAGGAGAAATGGGTCCAGCCATGAAAAAAGTAGGTAGGTGACCAGAGGAGTTAGTAGCTCCCCAGTAGCCAGGGGCTGAGATCACAAGTGAGTAAGTGGCCAGTGACAGAAGGACCGGTAATGAGAAATCAGATGGGGCTGAAGTGACCAGCAGGAAATATAAGTGTCTTTTTCCATGGCTAGAAGTTAGTAACATAGCAGTCCACTTCATTAAGTTGAAGGAAGGACCCATGGTTAAGTGAGAAATTGTATTGTTGCTACTTCCCAACCAGAGAGCCTTGAAAAGCAATTGTCTTCATTTTTTGTTGAAAGCAATCACAGCTAACAAAACAAACCTGTGCACATAGAGTTGAGTGTTAAATATAATCAACCTTCAATGTCATCACAGGTGCAGTGAACAATGGATTATCAAAACTATTTGCCACAAATGGCGTTGCATAAACCAGTAACTTTTTTTTACCATTCTTTTTTTAAATTTTGTTGCTATTAGTGTTCTTCACTGGCACTCAATATTACTGGTTCCCATATTGTGTTATTTCTATGCTTGGAGATTTTTGTGGCCTAAGATATGCGCTGATTCCATAAGTTTTCGTATTTTCTACTGATGTTCTCTGTCTATTATTTCAACCTCATCCCACAGGGTCAGTGGTCTCAAAGATAAAGACAACAGTCTGAACAATGCAAATAATGTAAATAATTACAATACCTCATCGCAGAAATATAGGCACTCATTCTAGTTTAAGCAATATAGTTTTTATTATTTGGTAAAATTGTTTGTCATTTTGTAGCACATATCTATAGAGACAAATGAAGGACTGCCTTCTTTAAAACCTGTAAGATTCTTCCATTTGAAGCCATTTTTAATCATTGATGTGAAAAAATAATTGTATATAGATACAAGAGTTTAAACATTTATGAATGAGTTGAATGCCATACATAACATCCATATGAGAGTCTAAAACTGACATGGCTATTTAAGAACTGGAGTTCTTAGGATGTTGGACAAAATTAATCCTAACACAATCTATCCTGTTACATTATTTGGACTGTTATCCTCATCTTCATTGCCATATTCACAATGTTTCGGCCATTGTATGCTCTTGCTTTCTTCAGGTGATTGGAATTTTGAATGTCTCCAATTTCAAATATAACTGAGACATCTCTTCTGGAAGAGGCATGGCATGTGAAACTAGAACAATCTACCCCAGTGGATGAAATAAAGGGTTCAGTTTGAAAATTCCCATCACCTGAAGAAGGCTGGAGCATACAATGACCAAAATGTTGTGAATATGGCAATGAAGATGAGGATAACAGTCCAAATAATGTAAATAATATAAGTAATCATAATTCCTCATCTCAAACATATAGATAGACAATCTATCATATGTTCAATTTCCTTATCTTCTATACTAAATTTGTTATAATGGAGTCATACACTAAGGTATTTGAAATATAGTTCCACATTATGAATTTTTAGGATGAATTCAGGGTAGGTGTCATCACTGGTTTCATTCCAATTCCAGATCTTTGTTTCTGTTTTTGGAAATGTTTATCTACTTTTTGACTTTTTTTTGGTTCAGAATCATTCTTATATCAGTTATGAAAACTTGTTTTTACTAATCAATTGTAGGAGAGCCTCCTGCATTGTGGAGTGGTCTTGCTTCTGTTGCTCTTTTTTGTACTTTTATTCAGTAAGAGTTCACCTTAGTGATCTTGCATCTCCATGTCACCCTCTCAAGTGCTTCTGATGATGTTTGAATCTACAGGAGTCCTTGTATCTCTTCAATGGAATTGTTGCAGGTGGTATATTGACCCGCAAACAGATATTGAATGAAAGAAGACAACAACATATGAAGCAGAGACTAGAGTAAAAAAATATATTGCCAAAATATATCATCATAAATAAATAAAATAAAAATAAAAATAAAATCAGCTAAAATAAAGTTACAGTACACTAAGCCAAAAAAAATGTCTCTGCATACTCATGTAGACGGTGAGAGGAGAATTGTCCTGAAAAGGATAATTTATTGCTACTGGTGAGGATGGCTGGAGCAGTAGCCAATGGTTAGCTGAGGATCAATGGCTGGCTAGCTATAACAGCAAACCAGCTGTAGGCTGCTGGAACAGATACTGCATTTTGATCCTACTAACAGTGGAACTATTTTTTTTTTTTTATTGCTGTGAGGCCTTTTAGATATCATGAATCAGTCTTACAATGGTGAGGGCTAAGCTTTTTCTTCTAGCTGTTTTTAAAAAATGTGGTAGTGTTGACAGGATGTGACAGAACTGCTACTTTATTGTTGGTCTAGTTTCCAAAATAGATGAAATAATAATCTTAAGTCCTTGCCATGTGAACAATGAATGCCAAATGTTTCCTTGTAAGGAAACAACTAATATTACCATTACCATTATATCCCTGATTGAGGCAAGAACATGAATGCTAACAATGAAATCAGTCTAAAGCACTTCTAGAAAGGTAGACAAGCAATTTGAATGAAACTACCCAAGTAGGCACAAGTGACCCCAGTATATGACCCAAGAATCAACACAACAGACAAAAGTAGACAGCTGGATGATTTCGTAGATTATAATTTGTATGTCCTTTATGAGCTTTCAATTACCTCAGATATATTAATAAAATATTGATTTCCTTTAGTATATAATAAAATTATTGGATATAATATGCGAAACAAAAACCTTATAATATGTCAAGCAAAGTACGTTGGAACCTCAGGTCATGAACAATCCTCATCATGTACAAATTTTCCAGAGAAAAAAGTCTCAGGTGGCAAATAGTGTCTCGAGCGACAGACATGCAAGCCAGTGACAACATGAAGTGACAAAGTGGGAGTATCAGTGGGAGAGTATCAGGTGCAGTGTAGCTTTTGCTCCATACACATACATGCTCAAATTTGTCATGCCTTCTCTTGAATTTCATTGTTTTGTGTTGTTTTGTTTTTTCTCTTTTTTTATTATTATCAAATAAAACACTATGGTGCTAAAAAAAGATAATGATAGCTTCAAAGCAAAAAAAAAAACTGACCAGAATCACAATAGAGATCTAAAGAAAAAATCATAGCCAAACATGAAAATGGTGTTCGTATCTCGGGTCTTGTTACTCAGTTTGGTATTGCAAAATCAATGATCTATACAAAAAATAAAAAGACAATGATCTATTCAAAAATAAAAAGACAATCAAAGGAACCAATCTTGCAAGAGCAGTGACAGTTCTTACTAAACACTAAAGATCACAGATGATTGAAAAAGTGGAGAAATTGCTGTTGATTTGAATAAACAAGAAACTGGTGACGGTGTTTCTGAGATATGGTAAAATAAAGTTTTCATCTATATTTTATCTGTTTAGTATTGTGTTTATCGTTTTTTATGTTAGATTAATGATTTTCATTGGTTTTATGTATGAACTTGTGTAAAAAACACAGTTGTAAAATTTTAAATAAACTATCATCTAAGCTCCAGGAACAGATTAATCTATATTATATATTTTGTTGCACTAAAATTTCTCAGGTGACAAACATTGTCTTGGGTGACAAACACACAAGCCAATGGCAACAATCTGGGAGTATTGGTAGGAGAGTGTCATTTGCAGATTAGCTTTCACTCCATATACAAACCTGCTCAAATCCACTTTGCTTTCTCTTAAATTTCATTGTATTTTATGTTCTTTTTTTAATAAGACACTATAGAACCAAAGAAGGATAATGATAGCAGCAAATTAAAAAGAAAAAATGACCAGAATCACAACAGAGATGAAGAAAGAAATCATAGCCAAACATGAAAATGATGTTCATGTTTCTAATCTTGCTACTCACTTTGATATGGCAAAATCAACAATGTACTATTTAAAAAAAAAAATAAAGAGACAATCAAGGAAACCAATGCTTCAAAAGGAGTGACAGTTCTAACTTAACAAAGATCACAGATGATTGAAAAAAGTCCATGACCAGATAAATCCATTTTACATCTATTCCTATGGGGAAAATTGTTTTGGTTTATTTTGGGTCATAAACAACTTTCAAGAACAAATTAACTAGGGTTCCACTGTATTAAGAAAGAGGTAAATTTTGTCAAAAACAAAAAAGGTGTAGAACTGCTATGAAATCCTCCCATATATTAGGTTGGTGCAAAAATAATATCGTTTTTTGACATATTTTTATATTATTTTTGCACCAATAGTAGTGAATGCTGGTGACTAAGAGACTATACAGATGAAGAGGAGATGGGGCATCAGGTGTGGTTCTACAGAAGGATGCTGAGAATATAAGATTTAATGAAAATTGGAATAAAACAGGCACTTTTACTTAGAACTGAAAAGAGATAGTTGAAAGTTCTGGGACACATAATATTAAAAGGAGACTTGGAGAATTTGACACTCACAGGGCATATTGAAGGCAGAGGAATAAAGGGACACAATAATTAACGTACCTAACGAACTTGTATAAATTGGTGCTAGATCACAAAGGCTAAAAAGGTGACAAACATTGCTTCTTGCTTTTATTTTACAATGATGTTCACCCTGTATAAAACCCAAGAACCACTCAAGGTAGAGAATTACAATATTAAGAGGCACAGGTTATGGGGATATGTGGGGAAGATAACAATTAACCCTAGACTTGAATAGGTTAGTATTGTAATAATCAAAGAAATATCCACTTGGGAGTTGGTTCTGATAAGTAGTTTTCATGGGAAGAAGCTGCTCAAGTGTAACTAACATCTCACAATTGGAATATGAAGGTATAAACTGCTGAAGAAAATGGACATTGAAAATTTCCCCACTGAGAAAATGTATAGCTGCACACTCATATTCGAAGATACCCATCTACTGGGAATAGCTAAGCCAATCCCTGTTGCAGACGCTTGCTCAGGCACATTTGTGCTTATTCAACACCCACAGAGCCCACCTGTGGTTTATACGGCAACTATGCCAAGCAGACTGTAGTTATAGTTTCTGGGAAAGAGTGTGTTATCAACAATTTGAACAAGTGAGTGTGCATGATCAACAATTTGAACAAGGCAAGCACACTCAAGCCCTCGGCCATGATGACTTGTGACTTCATGCTAGCACAGCTATTGATGAGCCCAAGGGCTCTGTCTACCTAGTTTCACCTACAAGGCTTGGAACAACCCATGGTATGTTTTTCAGGCACTTTCCAAATATGCTGCACACTGGGATCGACCCCTCCAGTCTGATAACATCAGGAAGTCACCTTCCTGACAAATTGACTCTGGTGAGATTTGAACTAAGAAAATACAAAGCAAATAAACCTGATTATTTTCCACTATGGATCACAAACTCATTCAATGGAACAGCTGTGGGATAAAACCCAACTTTAATGAACATCTTATACTCATCAAAATCTTGATCCTTTCTATTATCTGGTTACAAGAAACTCATAAAAAGAAAATGAAAACATAAACATTAAAAACTATACCTCATTACAACTTCATTTGTAACAGCAGTGATAGTTCTTCAGTTGCCGCCTCTGTACTCATAAAAAATGAAGTACTCCAAAGCCATATTGCCCTGAAGATTATACTACAAGCAGTTGCTATAAAAATCTCCCATCAAAAAACTATCACAATATGATTCATTTATAATCCACCCAAGTATTCTCTAGATGGAAATGCTTTAGATAATCTACTTAGACAAACCATGTATCATAATGGGTGATTTTAATAGCCATAACATTATCTGGGGTTGCAAAAATACCAATCATAAAGGCAAACTGTTGATTTCTATCCTTATGGAGAATGATTATTTATTGTGTTTTTATACACAAGGGTGGCACAAGGCAAAGGGAAGTTGGGTAAGGCTGGTCAACAGTAACTAACCTAGACTGAGCTAATCAGATTCACAACCCATTCATTCATTACAATTTACTCACTCACCACAAGAACTCATCCATCACCAATCGTATATGTACCACAATACATAGAAAAACCCTTTGGTATAAACATTCCAAAAGTTCAATGTCTCTTTTTCTCTTTTTTTCTTATCAAAAATATATAAAAATTATCATGAACAGGAAATTATAGGGAAGGAGATAAACCCAAACAGAAACTAAAATATTAGGTTGGTGCAAAAATAATGACGTAATAATGTCGTTTTTTGACGTTAAAAAATACGTCAAAAAACGACATTATTACGTCATTATTTTTGCACCAACCTAATAAAACATACAAACTAAAAAATAACAGATGTTAGTACAACCTGTCCACCCCTCAAAAATAATAAGAGCGGCCACTGTATTCTGCGTATAGACAGAATCAAGAAGCACACTCACAAATGGAGTGGAAAGAAAAAATAAATGACAGAGGGGGAAAATCAAAAACTGACACAGTTGAGATAGAAAAACAGGGGCAAAAACAAACCTGGGGAGATTTGGGAATCTTGACATGGAGATCATAACAAAAGATAATGTTGGGAATAACACTTACTCACATTAACTAGGGAAACAAAGAGTGTCTAAATTAACTAGGGGATAGTTCACAGGAAACTGCCCCATTGCATCAAAGGGGGCTTAAAAAAGAAAATCAAGGCTTGTCCCATTCACATTGAACAATGGCTTGCAACAGTTCATAACACCATTATTACCAGGCTAGCTATGTGAGAAACATCATCCATTTCATCCCAGAGAATGGGGGTGATGCATTATCGAACATGTATGCAAGATCAATGGACATGAGTTGTTTGTGATCGATACAAGCTGTCAACTTGCAGACATGGTCCTAGAACAGGCTCACCTAAGGACAATGGTGTGAGAAGCCATTTCTTCTAAACCAAGGTCACACTGATGATAACTGGGCAAAACTGACCAGCCCCACTCTGAAGGTTACATCATTGAGAGACAGAATGTTCTGAATCAATCACCAGGTAAATGAAAACTCAGGGTTGCTGAGATAATCCACCACTGTTGCCCAAGACCAGAAAGAGTGCAACTCAGATACCGTCAAAATTGAGCCTGCCACATAGAGGATCCTTTGCAATCCCCCTACACTAATTTCTGATACAATAGTCTATGAGTCTGTGAAAGGTCACAAAAACCAAAGAATGGCCTTCAGGGCTGCTCAACACTCTTGGAGGAATCTCAATTGATTTTGGAGATTATGATGGTGCTCAGCTCTCAAAACAGGAGGAGTGATGGTAAGGCTAGAGAAGGAGCCCTAACACACCTCTCCAAAATTGAGTCCTCTATCAATGCACAGCGTAGGAAAGCCAACCTTGAGGCATGCCAATGGCACATCAAGGGTGGTATTCCTATCTCCACATGACACGGACGTTGGGTAACTCTGTATTTAACAGTGTTATGGGAATATAGTCATCTAAATACTGTCCACCACTATATCCCTTTTTCAATAGCATGATCACACTCCTGGAGATCTGGTCAGAGATGGATTCCTGCTGGAAAAAGTTGTTGAACACAAAAGTCAAAATCAGAAAAAAGATGTACGACAGCCTCAAGTACAATTCATAGAGCAGACCATCAAGACCCAAATATTTGCCACTGCCAACCCTCTTCAATGCCAAATGAACTTTGCTCTCTGGGATCTCACCCTCACAGCTAGCCGCTTCAGTCATCTCAAGCCAAGGAAAGACAGACAATTAGCTACGAAATCCAATAACCTCCTCCACTAGTTTCCCTTGTGCTAATCGAGTCAGCTGTTGCTTGAAGTCCCACCTATCTCTTCAGTAAAGACAGATTGAACTCCCAGTGTCAAGCCATTCTAGGCCTAGTGTCTAACACCATTCCAGGCACAGATAAGTCTATGGTCCAAATAGTCTAATCAGTGGAACATGGGACAATCTAGCAAATATAAATTGACCCTTATCACTAACATTCTATCCAGATAGTGGGCTACCTGAGTAGACAGCCAGTTAAGAGCAACGTTCACAGCTCTCGCTCTGGATGATTTACTTGCTTTCTATTGATGAGTCCAAACTCGCCAGTCATATCAACCAAGCTAGTATTGCTTGAACTCCCGCTATCTCCTTGGATGGCATTCCAGACTCCCATTAAGATTAAGTGTGATGAATCCACCAGGAACTGCCCCAACAAATGGAAAATGGACACACACTCTGTCTGATCATTAGAGCCCCTCACATTCAAGCTCTTCGCATTCAAGCTGGCTAGCTTGATGGCCATGTTCCAAGTGAGTTCTTTAAATACAGACTGGACAGAAATCTATCGGGAACACCAATGGATTGTTCTAGACTACCAGAGGACATAATTTGCTTGTCCAGAACAATACTGCCAATGTCCATAAGGAAGATTAGTTTAAGGGCCCTATATAGTGAGGGATGGAGTAACACTGGGATGGAGTAACTCCCTGCACAGAGTTTTGACAATTTTTTAAAAACGTCTGACTCTACTTGAGCCATTTTAATTGTAGGTAATGCTTTTTGGGCATTGTCTAAAAAGTCTTACACCTTCAATTTGCCACCAACATTTCTAATAAGAGTTATTACACAAGGAACTTGAGGGAAATTCCTGGGATCCTCCGTTGAAGGGAAGTCGACAGAAGTGCACTTAAATAATGTTCTCAAGAGGGCCTTCCTCTTCAAGAAGAGGTCCCTTTTGAGAACCTTTCTGTCTACTTAACAGATTGCTTCCTCTTGAAGAAGAGAATCTTTTTTGAGGAGGGGGGTGGATGTTGATATGGGGGAGTGAGATGATGAATCCTTAGTGGAGCAAATGGAGAGGTTCTTTGCCTTGTCAGCATAAATTCCTTCTTTTATATTTGACAAGGCAGGGATGGAGTTGGACTTAGCATGTTCCATGACTTTCTCCGCCCTGCTTTGGCCAGATATTTTTCTCTTTTTCCTTATTTGTGTCCTCCTATTCCTCCCACACCCTTTTTAAAGATGAAGATCATGGTGGGGGCATATCCTCCATTCTGCAATCTGACTTTTGCTGCTGCTGTAACTGTTATTGTTGCTGTGACTGCTGTTGTCCCATTCCTGTTGCTATTGCTATCTTGGTTGCTGCTACTGCCCCCATTGTATCTGCTGTTTCCACTCCTATGGGACATCCTGGTGGGGAGGAGGGGTCACAGCCTTTTCTCCTCTCCTGACAACCTGCTGCCATTCACTGAGGCCCTTGGGGGCCTGGACGGATTTGTCTCACCCCACTGCTTCCTTTGGTGTTGTTGGTTACTGGGGTGGTGGTGCTGAGGCATAACTTCAACAAGTACCCTGTGGCACCATAGGACCAGCAGTGGGGTCGATGTCCTTCCACAATTATTAGAATGTTCCAGCCCTGGCATGTCAAAATGTTGAGAATGTCCACATAGCTCTTATGGGACATTGTTACCTGTCGGACAACCTCCCTGGTGGTAATGGCTACTTTGCTCTTTACTATTGTGACATTCCTGACTAAACCATAGCGGGAGATAATAGTTCAAGCTGCTGGGGAGACAACTCCATAATGGTGGGGCCCCCACAGCAGCAGATACAAACAAAAATATCCAAAGGAAAAAGCACAATGTTACAAATACACACAATAAAACAAACAAATGTGTCAGACAATAGACAAACATGGACAAAAATGGGTCACTTACTTTGTCACTTCAACAAATAATTTCAAAAAGAAAAAATCCTAGTGGGAATCATCCTTATGAAGAATGACTGCAAGACTTTTCCCCTCTTCTTTTATAGGCAGAAGCCCACAAATGCATGCTGGGATATTTCTCTTAGCCAATAAAATAAGTTGATTTACATTTTGACATGACTTAGTCTAGATCTGCCGGTGCATTCACTTGTCTGACCTTACTTTTGTGCATAGACATCAATTCATACCTTGTGAACTTTTTTGCCATCTTACTTGTGAATTTGCTTTGTATATATTGTTTGCTTGCTTGCTTGATAATATTTCATTTTTGCCCTTTTTTCTTTTTATTGCAAACTTTGTTAATTCTCTTTGTTGGGCAGTTCTGTTATTTCTTTTGCATTTGACCATGGAAAATCTTCATAAATTGGAACAATTTATATTTACTCAACAATAATGCACACACTTCTCTTCACCCAGCAATTGGTTCATACTCTGCAATCAACCTAATTGATTCCATAACATATCTCAAGTACAGTTGGAAAGTCTATGATGTGGCAATGACTATTTCCTAGTTATATTAGGAAATTCTGGATCACTATTGGATGAGAAAACTCCAAGTTGGAACCTTAACTGAGAGAACTTCAAACATCTATGCTTACTCAAACATAATGGAACTCCATATAAATAAAAAAGATCATATCACCCACTTTACCAAAACAATTATAACAATAGCTGAACAAAGAAAACCAAAATCAAAACCCAAATCCGCTAAATATAAAAGGCCATAGTTTGATGAAAAATGCAGAAAAGCTATTAGACAGTGTTTTGCTGTTCTCTGCAAATTTAATCTATATCCAACAAGTGAAAACCTGGACTCCAACAAAATAAATAGAACCAAGTCACAAAGAACAATAAAAAAAATTCCAAACAAACTTCTAAGAAGAAATTTATATTCAACATCAACATTAGCACAAAAGCCAAAACTATTTGTCATATGATCTCCAAATCTGTGGAAAAAACAAAGATATCCCTGTAAAACACTTATCACAAAACAATATGAAAGCCACAAACAACAAAGAGATTGCAAATCTAATGATCAAAATTTTTTCAAAATCCTCCTGTAATAACTATGGAGTTCAATTTCAGGATATTAAAAGAAGAGAAGAAAATAAAAAGTTAAACTTCCATTCAAGCCATAAAAAAGACTACAGCCAGCCTTTATTTTTATCTAAACTAATAGATTAAAAAAAAAAGTCCCACAACTCAGTAATTGGTCATGATGAAGTGCATCATGAATTTTGAAAAAATTTACCAGAAATTCCTCTCAAATACTTACTTGAGATATACAATAATATATGGATTAGTAACAATATTCCCAGTCTTTAGAAACATTATTCTAATCCTAATGACTGACAAAGATTTGGAAAATCCTACAAATTACTGCCCAATTGCAATTACTAGCTGTAAAATTCTTGAAAGAATGATTAACAGCAGACTCACTTAGTTCCTTAAAGTCAATAACATTATTTCAGATATTCAAACCAGACCTCTTCAGAGAGAAGAGAAACCCAATAGGCCAACTGGTTTGACTAGAAATATTTATTAGAAATGTATATATTAAAAAGGAATATGTGACAGCAATTCTTTTTACTTAGAAAAGGCCTTTGCTCCAGTCTTCAGCTGTAAAAGTTTCATATTGCTTTACAAATGCCAGCTCCTTAGATTTCATAGCTGGAGTTAGCAGTGGTTTATGAGCCAATTTCAATAATTGAAACTATCATAGAACAGACATTTGTACCATTTTGAAGCAGACCAGCATGCATCATCATACAATAACTTATTGGGGATTATGTAGCAATGTGCTTCATCAAATGGTCATCTCTTGCACAAATTTTTCTTGGACATACAATTCTCCCTTTATTAATAAATGTCCCTGAATTTTTCAAAAATTACAATAGCAGTATGCAGAGTTGTTTTACTACAACCTACTTTGACACTAATCTCATATTCAGAATTGCCTTCATCACATCGAGTCAAAATTTGGGTCCTTCATTTAGATGAAAATAAAAATTTTTTTTTGGCCATATTGTAATCCTAATTCACAACACAAATACTATCCAAATGGCAGCGAATTTGGCAAGGATAAAATATTTTAAGCATAAATCATGTGTGTATAATGGCTGAAACAATAACAAAAAAGTTATTTTATCATGAAAATCTCATATGATAGAAGGTAATGCAAAAAACAAAAAGAAACTTGCTACAGCTAAATGGTCTTAAACTTTGTTAAGGACTGTATTGATTACACACACACACACATATATATATATACATATACATATATATATATATATATATATATATATATATATATATATATATATAGTTAAATAGTATATGGCATTCACTGCAAGGAAAGAGTCAAAATACTGCAAGCTATTTTTATACAAAACAAAAAAAACACATTAAATAAAATATCCACCACTACAGTGATGTATTTTAAAGTGTGTAAAGATATTTAATATGCATATAAAATAATAATAATAATAATAATAATAATAATAATAATAATGATAATGCATATAAAATATTTTCTTTTTCAGTACAATCAAGTACTGTCATACCATTTTACACATGATGTCACTTGTACAATTTGCATATATTTGAATTGTAGCATTCAAGAAAGCTGCCAGGAAGTAACCAACAAAATCTTGTCTACTAGAGAAACAACATTAAATTTTTGATAAAGACTGAATGAGTGATATGATTGAATGTACCTGAACAAAGACATGAACTTTGGAATGTTTAGATGCAATTTTGATTTCGATGTACACCACTGCACAAAAGTAAGGGAAATCATAAAATAATATTAAAAAAATATGTCACTTTTTTCCAGATAATCAACAAATATTAATTAAACTATATATTCATTAAGAAAACATTTATTAAATGAATTACATCCACATTAAGCTAGAATAAAAATATTAGAAATTAAGATATGCAACAGTAAACCGTTACATTTACATTCTGTATTTTTGTTTTACATGGCTGCCAGTGCAAATAATTTTTTGCGCACATGTAAAAATAAAAATGACATGTATTCATTTTTTTAGAAGCTCTGTATACTGCAGTCAACCAATATAATTCATTGTCTCTGCAAAAGGGTGCAGTTAGAGACTAAATTTTAAAAATTTTGCTAACATCGAAAGAACTTCCTGAAGCTTTAAAAACATTGCATAGTTGAAGTCTATAATGATGGAGAAGGCTATCAAAATGATTTGGAGTGCGCTGTGTGAAAAATTATTTATAAAAGGAGGCCCTTTGATATGACGACATTGCAATCAAGAAGTGGCCATCTGCAAAAAATAACTGTAAGAACAAGTAGACATCTAGTTCAACAAGCCCAGATGAATCACTTTGCAATCTTCCAAGGCTCCCTGGCCAATGTTGGAATCAGTGTGCCTATGTCTACAGTGCAACAAAATCTGAACAATGCCAGTCTTCATGGCAGAATGCCTAGAAAAAAAAACACTGCTTACAAAAAAGCACAAACAAGCTTGGTTCAATGTCAAAGCTCATATTAATAAGCTAGAAACATTCTGGCAAAAGATTTTATGGTCAGATGAGACCAAACTAGAGCTTTTTAGGAGGAATGATAAGTCTGGCAAGATGCTTTTGAAGAGAATAATTTAGTTGCAACAGTTAAACATGGTGGAGGCAGCATTATGATTTAGGCATACTTAGCTGCAGCTGTACCAAGTAAAATACTACACATTGACAGCACAATAGATTCTGCAAGATACCAAGCATTTGCCAAAAAAAGTGTCTTCTCTTGGTTCAGAAGTTGGGTTTAGGTTGGGGCTAGATCTTTCAACAGGACAATGATCCAAAGCATCAAGGCAAATCCACAAAAAATGAGTTTGAAAAAAGAAATTTCAAGTCTTGGAATGGCCTAGTCAATGTCCTGGTCTAAACCCATTTGAAAATCTGTGGTTCAAATTAAAGAATGCAGTACATGCAAGAAACCCAGGTAATACTGAGCAATTGTGAGAGTTTTGCAAAAGAGAATGGTCAGAAATTGATGCTTACTTCTGTCAGAAACTTCTTAAAAATTATATGAAAAGACTTGTTAATGTTGTGACCTCAAAAGGAGCAGTCACCAAATATTAAATGTAAAGGTTCACTTAATTTTGCACATGTTAATTTTTAATTCATATTTTTATTCCAGTTTGATAATAATTTTGAAAGTTGTTGTAATTCATTTAATAAAGGATTTTATTAATGAATATATAGTTTAATTAAAATTTGTTGATTATCTGGAAAAATGAGACAGTTTTTTAATATTATCTCAGGGGTTCACTTACTTTTGCACAGCACTGTACATCTTATTCAAAAATTATAAAAAAACAATAATAATTAGAAAAATACAATAAAACATTAAACAGACAGACTTTGTCAATCAAATTTAACAAAATCTGTTGAAATAATATATATATATATATATATATATATATATATATATATATATATATATATATATATATATATAAACACATACACACACATACACATACTAGGTAATGCCTGGCTATTCTTATATATAATTATAGAGTGGTAAACCAATCCCTACTGTAGGTACCTACTAAGGAAAATTTGTGTTTATTCGCCACCCACAGAGTTTATTTAGTGTGTGTGTATGTATATGTGTGTGTATATAAGTGTGCAAGTGAGCATGCGTATGTATGTATGTGTGTATGTATGTAAATGTGTGTGTTTATGTATATCTATATGTGTATGTGTGCATGTATATGTGTGAGTGTGTGTATATGTAAATATGTAAGTCCCCTTTCTAGTTTTCATTTCTACTTTCAATTATCTAATTAATCAAATCAAAATGAAACTATTCATATTACTTACCTGAACATTATTACCTTTATTGCCAAAATGTTCCATATAAATTTATTTTTATTCTAATTAATTTTAATATTTGATAAATTTATATTGCTAAATTGTATTTTATCATACAGTAGATTTTAAAATGCTTTCTTAAAAATTGTTTGCTACTGTAATCAGTCAGAAGAAAATTTAAATGAATCACCATTTTTTAAATTTCCATTCAAATTATCTTTGCTCCAGCATAGTTCAGTTTGTGGAAAACAAAATTCGGGTATGTCATAAAATATTTTCATAAATAGATCAAATATTTTACAGTCAGTGAGTTTTTGTGTACCATTTCAAGATGTCTATTTTTACTGCTTACAATGTAGAACAATCAGTCTATTTCTTCTGTAGGCCATAACCCTTCAGAAAGTTGGTGATCATCGCTCTCCACAATTTTCTGTCTTTTGTAGCTCTAAGTAAATTTTGTCTTTTTGTTATCTCTCCTAAACTCTACTCCTCCATCCATTTATGCAAGCTTCCTCAGTAGGTTATGCATTGTTTTCCTGTTGCCTTCAATCTGTCCTGTGAGTATCGATCTTTTCAAACCTTGTATCCTCATTATATGCCCTAGAAATTTTAACTATCTCTTTCTGATGTTAAGTATAAGTTTCCCTTTTGTTTCCATTTTCTCTAAAACTTCATTATTGCTCAATGGTATTCTCAGCATCCTTCTGTAGAACCCCATTTTTGTTGCTTCAAGTCTCTTCTACATCTTTTGAGGAGATTGTTCAGCATTCAGTGCCATATAGGAGGGCTGATATTACATAACAGTTCAATACTCTTTTCTTAGTTTCTAACAAAATATTTCTGTTTCTTAATATTTTGCTTATCTTTTGGAAGGCATTATTTACTATCCCAATATACTTAAGATTTCAGTGTCACCCATTCCATTCTCTATTATAATATATTTCCCAGGTACTTAAATTGTTGTACTTGTATCATTTTGATATTTCCAATTTGTAATTTGCATGTTGGAATGTTTCTTTTTCTAACAACCGTGCATTCTATATTCTTGAAATTGATGCTTAGTCCTTTCTTCTCACTTTCCTTCACAACATTCTGTAGAAGTTCTTGTAATTTTCTTTCTGTATCTGTCATTAACACTGCGTTATCTGCATATCTTATGTTGCTGTCACCAATAATGAATTCTTGTAGGGCATGTAATTCTCTTAGAATTGCTTCACTGAATAGGTCTGGTGAAAAGATACATCTTTCTATTTTTGTATATTTAGTAAACACCTTTTCTATCCATATACAGGCAGTTTGCTGTCAGTACATGTTTTGGATTATTCTAATTTCTTTTCAAATATGTCAAGGTTACTTAGCAGTTCCAGCAGTTATTTGTGACATTATCATACTTTTGCATGGTCTATAAAATATAGGTACACCTCCTACATTTCTATTGCTCTCTATTCTGAGCATAAACATCACATTCCTTGTTCCATTGTCTTTAACAAACACACATTGTCCTTATCCAATTTCCAGTCAGATTCTGCTGGGCACTCTATTTATCAGAATTTGGATGTTAAGTTTTATTAATGGCTCACATGTATTTCCAGTTGTTTTTTTTTTTTTTTGTTTTTTTGTCATGGAAGAGTTCTCTGATGCATTCCTTCTATCTCTGAAATATATTTTTCTTAGTATTGCATCCTTTGATTTTATGCATCCTGCTGTTAGTTCTGTTATTTTCTTTTGCTTATCTGATTTATCTATGATATTCATTGTTTCTATTTCTGCACATATTTTGTTGAGCCACTCCTCTTTAGCTTGAAGGCATTTGTTCCAAATTTCTTTATGCAGAGTCCTAGATTCTGAGCCATACATTGGTATAGTTTTTTGTCTACTTTTCATCATATTGATAATTTCATCTGTCATTCATTCCTTTTTTTCTTTATCTATTTTCCTTTTGGGTAAGATTTCAATTGCTGTTGTTACTAAAGCTTCTCTTATTGTTTCCCAATTCAAATTTCCATTTTGGGTTTAAATTCTTTGGTGAATAAAAAATGTTTTCAATTCATAAAGGAACAAACAAAAATAAAATGGAATGAGGCAAAAGGCAAATGTTAAAATCAAATCAAATGCATTTGTCACCTTCTGCCACACTTTCAAAAACTATACTAAAATCGGTGCCTCCAATGGGTTGGTATTATTGTTAAATCATTAATCATGGATGTTTTGAGCTGTAAAAAAAGTATATGAGGGTGGGGTGAAAAGTTCATAGGCTGACGATGAAGAAGTAACGCTAGAGCTATGAAATCTTGCATGCATTAATTTCAACTCTTTTTATTAATAACTGCATTGTTTATTTGCAGGTACACAGGTGAGCTGAAAACTTCATAGGCTGACAATGAATGATTGATACTAGACCTGTGAAATTTTGCATGCATTAATTTCAACTCTTTTTATTAATGACTGCATTGCTTCTTTCCAGGTACAAGGGTGGGCTGAAAAGTTCATAGGCTGACTATGAAGAATTGATACTAGAGATGTGAAATCTTGCATGCATTAATTTCAACTCTTTTTATTAATAACTGCATTGTTTATTTGCAGGTACACAGGTGAGCTGAAAACTTCATAGGCTGACAATGAATGATTGATACTAGACCTGTGAAATTTTGCATGCATTAATTTCAACTCTTTTTATTAATGACTGCATTGCTTCTTTCCAGGTACAAGGGTGGGCTGAAAAGTTCATAGGCTGACTATGAAGAATTGATACTAGAGCTATGAAATCTTGCATGCATTAATTTCAACTCTTTTTATTAATAACTGCATTGTTTATTTGCAGGTACACAGGTGAGCTGAAAACTTCATAGGCTGACAATGAATGATTGATACTAGACCTGTGAAATTTTGCATGCATTAATTTCAACTCTTTTTATTAATGACTGCATTGCTTCTTTCCAGGTACAAGGGTGGGCTGAAAAGTTCATAGGCTGACTATGAAGAATTGATACTAGAGATGTGAAATCTTGCATGCATTAATTTCAACTCTTTTTATTAATAACGGCATTGTTTCTTTCCAGATAATTTGTGTTATATAGGAATAAATTGTCACTGCTGACACTTGAGTTTGAACATAGATCATTATTCCTACTATTAGTGCAAGTGATATTCAAAGGTGTCTGACACCAGTATTGTTCAATGGTATACTATAGCTGTATCTTTGATTACAAAGTCTCTACTACAACAAGCATTACAAAAGTAACAATGAATATTCATTGGCTTCACAAAAGATTGTTCATCTTGTGGCTGATTAAGTCATCAACAGCATATATGACATCATCATTACTACAATACTGGTTCCCAGTCAAATGTGTTTTCATGTTTGGGAACAGATGATAGCCAAATATGGAGAATAGGGAGGTGATCAACACAATTCAAAGACACAGTTATGCACAGCAGCCACTGAAACCAAGGACTTGCATGCTGGAGCATTGTCCCAATGAAACAAGATTCATCCTAGGTTAGGAAACATTCAAGGAGACCAACTGGATCTGCTGGAAACAAGGTCAGATCTTCCCATGATGTGATCAGTCTGGTGTGCTTTTCATCAGGTGTCAGAAGATTTGGCACCCAGAGATCAGAAACCTTCATCATGCCAAGTACGTTGTCCAGAATATAACTCTCATGACATATGATTGAGTCATATCCAAGACTCTCTCTTCTTCTAAATTCAGTTACCCACTTTTGCACTATTGATAAAGCTGGAAAATCATCCTCTAATGTAGCACCTGTCAGCATGAATTTCCTTGGGGACTAAATCCTTTTTTTGCAGGTGATTGACAATACCACAAAGCCAAATTTTTCCATTTTCAAGCGAAATCACTAGCAGTTAAATTTGAATTCTTCTTTGAACAGTCAGATATCAGTTTACCTGAAAAGAAACAATGCAGTTATTAATAAGAAGAGTTTAAATTAATACATGCAAGATTTCACTGCTCTAGCATCATTCCTCCATAGTCAGCCTATGAACAATTCAGTCCAAACTTGTACATTCTTATTTTCCAAAAATGTTTTATAAAACTGCAGTGGTAATAACAATAATATATTCAAAATCCTGACAAACCTGATAATTACTAGCTGTTCTTATTGGAAGCAACATAAAAAGAGCCATATGCAAAAGTGTAATAATTGATTAACATATAAAGCATTAATTATCCATAATTGTAATGACTTGAGTTGTGAGTTAACTGATAAATGGCCTAGTGAACTAGATATTATATGATATACAAATTTAACATATATATTTCAACAGATATTTACTAGTCTATAAGGCAAACTTTCTCTTACCATCAAAAATATATTTAAAAATTGAAATATATTTGAAAAGTTATTATTTTACATTTCTGTACAATAAATAGAGTCAAATACAAAGTGGAAATGCCACTTTGTGGGTCCATATGCTACTTTGGCATGGTTTTCACTACATACTACAGTCAGCAAATTACTCTTGAAACTGATATATATATATTTATTAATGAATTTCAGTTTATTTTTTAAGAAAATATTTTCCTACATTACACATTACACAAATAAGAATTTTCAACAATTTTCCATAATGGCCAACCACTTGTATTTGAGGATATCCATCTGCTAGGGCAGCTAGCTAATCCCTATTGAAGACACAAGCTCAGGCGCATTTGTGTTTGTTTAACACCCACAGAACCAACCTGTGGTTTATACTGCAACTACACTGAGCAGACCTTAGAGTTTCTGGGAGAGAGCATGATCAACAATTTGATCAAAGCCAGCACACTCAAAACTTTGGTCAAGATGACTTGTGTCTTTGTGCTAGTACACCCATCAATAGCCCCATGGGTTCCATCTACCCAATTTCACTCACAAAGCTAGGGTCAATCTGTGGTATGGATTTCAGGCACTTTCCAAAGGTGCTACATACAGGGATCACCTCCTCCAGATTGATAATATCAGGAAGTTACATTGTTGACAAATCAACTGTAATGAGATTCGAACTAAATCACATACCCATAATATTAAACACACACATACATATATATATATATATATATATATATATATAACATAAAAAGGTAAAATTACATGACACAATAAATTAGCTGACTTAATTGTATGACAAGTACTTATAGACAAGGAACATATAAGGAATACCAAAATTCAAGGGAAAATGGAAACAAAAAGGACATTTATACGTAAAATCATCAATAATCAGTGGATATTTCTATGGTACATAATAAGGAAAGATGGATTAGAAAATCTGCTAGAGAGGCAATAGATTGCAGGTAAGAGTGACAGAGGAAAACAAAACATCATTTACCTGGTGAGCTTCAGTAAATGAATGGTGCAGAAGGGTTTGGAAGAGATAGTGATGAGACAGAATATAAAGGAAAATGATAAAGGAAAGGAAGACTCAGAGAGATTTAAGAATGAGTTGTAAGGATGTCGCATATAAAAGATCTTCATCACCATTATTAACAGCAATCTCATGTTTATTATAAAAATTGACGGAGTAGTGATAATCATCAGATACATTAGACAAAAGAGCCAATATGCAATGAAGCAATACTTGCCTCTAATGAATGAAGGAATTATCATGGTCACTCATGTTAATTATATATATTGAACGATTAGTGATCATCCTCACATCCATGAGATAAAATCTCCAATATGCAATGAAGCGATACTTGCCTCTATTATTTGACGGAATCATCATGGTCACTCATATTTATTATATAAATTGAATGATTAGTGATCATCCTTACATCCATGACATGAATTCTCCAATATGCAATGAAGCGATACTTGCCTCTATTGACTGATGGCATCGTCATGATCACTCATATTAATTATATATATTGAATGATTAGTGATCATCCTCACATCCATGAGATAAAAACTATAATATGAAATGAAACTATTCTGGCCTCTATTAATTCATGCAATCATCATGGTCACTCATATTTATTATATAGATTGAATGATTAGTGATCATCCTCACATCCATGAGATAAAATCTCCAATAGGCAATGAAGCGATACTTACCTCTATTAATTGACGGAATCTTCATTGTCACTCATATTTATCATATAGATTTAATGATTAGTGATCATCCTCACATCCATGAGATAAAGTCTCCAATGTACAATGAGGCGATATTTGCCTCTATTAATTGACGGAATCATCATGTTCACTCATACTTATTATATAGATTGAATGATTAGTAATTATCCGTATATCCATCAGATAAAATCTCCCATATGCGATGAAGCAATACTTACCTCTATTGACTGATGGAATCATCATGTCCACTCATATTAATTATATATATCGAACGATTAGTGATCATCCTAAAATCCATGAGATAAAAACTATAATATGAAATGAAACTATTCTGGCCTCTATTAATTGAAGGAATCATCATGGTCACTCATATTTATTATATAGATTGAATGATTAGTGATTATCCTCACATCCTTGAGATAAAATCTCCAATAGGCAATGAAGCGATACATGCCTCAATTAATTGACGCAATCATCATGTTCACTCATACTTATTATATGGATTGAATGATTAGTAATCATCCTTATATCCAGCAGATAAAATCTCCCATGTGCAATGAACCAATACTTACCTCTATTCACTGATGGAATCATCATGTCCACTCATAATAATTATATATATTGAATGATTAGTGATCATCCTCACATCCATGAGATAAAAACTCTAATATGAAATGAAACTATACTGGCCTCTATTTATTGATGCAATCATCATAATCACTCATATTTATTATATAGATTGAATGATTAGTGATCATCCTCACATCCATGAGACAAAATCTCGAATATGCAATGAAGCGATACTAACCTCTATTGACTGACGGAACCATCATGTTACTCATACTTATTATATAGATTGAATGATTAGTAATCATCCGTATATCCATCAGATAAAATCTCCCATATGCAATGAAGCGATACTTACCTCTATTGACTAATGGAATCGTCATGTCCACTCACATTAATTATATATATTGAACGATTAGTGATCATCCTCACATCCATGAGATAAAAACACTAATATGAAATGAAACTATACTTGCCTCTATTATTGATGGAATCATACTGGTCACTCTTATTTATTATATAGATTGAATGATTAGTCATCATCCTCACATCAATGAGATAAAATCTCCAATATACAATGAAGTGATACTTGCCTCTATTGACTGATGGAATCATCATAGCCACACATATTTATTATATAGATTGAATGATTAGAGATCATCCTCACATCCATCAGATAAAATCTTCAATATGCAATGAAATGATAATTGCCTCTATTAATTGCTAGAATCATCCTAGTCACTCATATTTATTATATAGATTGAATGATTAGTGATAATCCTCACATCCATTATACCAAATCTTCAATATGCAATGAAACAATACTTTTCTCTTTTGTTAGATGGAATCATCTTCATGGCCTCATATATTTATGATAGAGATTGAATCATTACTGATCATCGTCCCATCCTTCATAGAAAATCTCCAATATACCATGAAGCAGTACCTGCCTCCATTGATAGATGGAATCATGATCATCTCTTATATTCATAAGGAAGATTGAATCTTTAGTGATCATCCTCCCATTCAGTATACAAATTCTCCAATATGCTAGTAATCAGCTCAGATGGAACAATATTTAAATTAATAATAGTTATAAAATTCTTGTTATAAAAAAATTGCTTCTGCTAATTACAGAAAGTAAGTTATAAAATATTTCTTAATAAAGAAAAATAAAGCTTTCACGTGTTATTTATTTTATTTTATTATTTCTTATTATAATCTGGACTGATTTGTACGTCTTCCTAACACAATTGCAATCTGTGATGAATCCATCAAAACATGCAATGAATAATTATCTGGAACGTGTTATCCGAATCTAACCCAACTATTTCACAAATTTTCTAAGCTTTTACAGTTACTAACTGTTCTTAAAAAAGAAGAAAAACCTGCCTACGGTTTTGCTGGAAGCTAATAATTTTGAAAAGTAATCAATTTGATTAGTATATTGCCTCTTTACTCATTTGGCCTTTTTGTATCCATAAATCTATACTCTACTTACAACATATATATATATATTATATAACTGGGTTTGATAATTTGGTGTCCATATCTATCATGATAGATAAAATTAAATAACTGAGATAGCAGGATATAGAACAGTCAATGACAAGTATAACAATGTTCAAACTGAAAAATAGATAGGTAGTTATCAAAGTGATAATGTAATGAACATATGAATACAATAAATAGATTGATTAATATTGATGAGACTGTTAATGAACATATGAATAAAATAAATAGGTAGGTAGATTGGCAGATAGATAGATATTAAAGAGACATTGTTAATGAATACATGAAGAATATATGAAGAATATATATATATATATATATATATATGTATATATATATATATATATATATATATATAGATAGATAGATAGATAGATAGATAGAAAGATAGATAGATATTAGGTTGGTGCAAAAATAATTTCGTTTTCTCACATAGTAACATATGTTAGAAAACGAAATTATTTTTGCACCAACCTAATAGATATTGAAAAACATTAAATGATTCAATGAAGTAGATAGATGGATATAGATTGATAGATCATGATACTGAATTCAGCATGTACATACAGTTCAAACAGACTGTGTTAATTATAACATGAAGAAGATATATATATATATATATATATATATATATATATATATATATATATATATATATATATATATATAAGATAGATAGATAGATAGATAGATAGATTTTAACAGAACTAGATAGAGATTGAAAGATCATGATACTGATCTCAGCATGTAGATAGAGATACATTTCAAACAGACCATGTATTGTTAATTATCACATGAAGATAGATAGATAAATAGATAAGAAACAATTTTAATGAAAACATGAACACAATTGATAGATATATATTATTATGTATCAATCTAGTAGATAGATAGATAGATAGATAGATAGATAGATAGATAGATAGATAGATAGATAGATATTGAAAAAACAAATTGAAGTAGATAGATATATAAATAAATATGTAGGTAGGTAGATAGATATATAGATAGGTACTTAGGTAGTTAGATACATAGATATCAAACAGACAATATTAATGAACACATGAAGAAAAATATTGAAAAAACATTAAAATGATTCAATGAAGTAGATAGATAGATAGATAGATCATGATAATGATTTCAGCATGTAGATACATATTTCAAACAGACCATGTTAATTATCACATGAAGAAGATAAATATATAGATATCTAAGAGAAAATGTTAATGAAAACATGAAAAATTTGATAGATAGATAGATAAATAGATAGATAGATAGATAGATAGATAGATAGATAATGAACTGACCAAGATAGATATTCATTTCCACATTTCATCGATAGGATATGACATAACAAGCATAGCTAATCCCTTCAAAGTGAATATTGGCCTTTGTTTGAGAGAAAGATTTTCCTTAAGTGAAGTCAGTATTATTATCTTTGTCTTTTATTGTTATGTTACAACAATTACATACAACTTGTAAGTTGTTTTATTATATCAGCTCATCGGTGTGTCTGTGTGTCAGCGTGTCTATCAGTGCGGGTGTGGGTATTCTGGTCCTTACTTGATTATTTATTTATTTATTTATTTAATCTGTGCCATCCTCTTCCAACATTCCCTCACCTTTCTCCTTCTCTTCATATATTGGAATAGATAAATATTATTGCATGGTCTAAGCAAAGAAAGAGTAAAGAAGAAAAAAGAAAGAAGTAGTGTGTGTGTGTGTGTGAAAGACACATGTTTTCTCCTAATCAATATCCACTTGAAACTCCTCCTTTCTCGTTCGTAAAACCAGCCAGTGTGGATTGAGCGCCCACTTCCCTTTCTGCCGTCTCGTCGGTACCATCAGCCTGTTCCATACTGACTAAAATGGAAATTGAAGAAGAGAAAGAACACAACATTAGTAGAACGAGGAAGATCACAATGATGCTAATGTTGATGATGGTGTAGCAGGAGTCAAGGTACCTGCCACAAACCATCATTATTACTGCTACTAGTGCACTAGTTTAGAGATGTCGCCACCACGACACACGGATTTTACCACCTAAAAAAAAAAAAAAAAGAAAAATTTTTAAAAAAATAAATAAAAATAACACCCATATTCTACCGTCTTTTGGCGAAAAAAATAAGGTAAATTAATTTTTGATTAATTTAAAAAACTATGCTTGTTGCTTTTTGGTTAATTATTTTTTACAGTGATCGAATTTTACGGTTAAAAATTGTCAGTGTTTCTGTTTTGCTTCTTACGCTTTTTCTCAAATGTATGATGATTTTGGGAGAAATATGTCTATGGAAACGGTGTTTCAATTCTTTAAAAATTCATTCTATGATCATGTTACTTCTCTAAAAATGTATATGCTTTTTAGTTGTCTCTTTTATTTAAAAGAAATCCTGTCTGTCACAAAATCTTTAGAATTGCAGGTCGATTCTTCTCCCTTATTAAAGATTTAAAGAATATATTTAAAATTGCTTGTCATCCAGTTGTTGCATGTCCTCGTTCTTATGTGTACATGTGTGAGGACTCAAGAGAAGAGGACATTTAATAAACGAGTAATAATTGTTAAATTGCTAGTAAAAGTTGTTTCAGTTTTAGTTTTAAAAACAGTCAGTAGTGTTTAGTGTGTATATATGTATGTGTGAAGTACTTGTTGTTAGTGATTTGCATTTTTTATTAAATCCGTTCATATGTTAAGCATAGTGACTTTATGTGTAAAACTGTAAAACGGCTGTGTATATAAAAAAAATCCTCGGAGAATACACGAGCGTGTGTGTGATGAGAAAGAATTGTTTACATGTGTTTTTTGCTTGATTGTTGCATCCATCTTAGTTTGTTCATGTATGTGTGTGTATGATGGATTTTTAAAAATATATTGATATCTACAGCCGCTTTAAGTTTAATAAATAAATCTAGCTAGCTAGAGAGGTAGGCACCTCTGATAGACACTATTATTGAGAGGGAGAGAGAGAGAGACATAGATAGAGATACGTATGTTTTGGACTGTTTTTCTTTTATTTTGGGCTAGAAATTTTCTCAATATCAATTTCTATCTCTCTTCATCTGTTTATCTCTTCTTATTCTGTCTCTTTATCTATCTCATTCTATCTATAATTCCATTCATCTATCTATCTATCTATCTATCTATCATCTATCTATCTATATATTTAATTCCATTCATAATATGTATCTTTCTTTTTTATTTCATTCCATTCATATCTCTTTTTATCTCAGTCTATCTCAGTCTATCTCATTCTGTTCATATCTCTCTATCTCAGTCGATATCGCATTCTATTCATATATCTCTCATTCTCATTCTATTCATATCTTGTTTTATTCATATTCATTCATCTATTTTATCTCATTCTTCCTTCATTGATCACCTATCTATCTATATCTATCTATCTATCTACGTTTGTTCTTTATCTATCTCATTCATTCATTCATCTATCTATATATCTATCTATCTATATCTCATTCTATTCATTCCTTCATCTATCTATCTATCTATCTATCTATCTATCTATCTATCTATCTATCTACCTACTTACTCATTCTATTCATCTCTATCTATCTATCTATCTATCTATCTATTTATCTATCTATCTATCTATCTCATCTATCTATCTATCTATCTATCTATCTATCTATGATAGATAGATAGATAGATAGATAGATAGATGAGATAGATAGATAGATGAATAGATAGATAATCTATCTATTCATCTATCTATCTATCTCATTCTATTCATCTATCTATCTATCTATCTATCTACCTACCTACCTACCTACCTACCTACTCATTCTATCTATCTATCTATCTACTATCTATCTATCTATGTTTTTTTCCTATGCTTTTCATGTGTTGTGGTGAACAAGTTTGTCTCGTGAGGCGTTGATAGTTCAATATTCAATTCATGCTATTTTCATTGCTTCTGAAAATTGCCTTCCTTCAAAACAAGCTAAAAAACTTAGTAAATAAAATATGCATAATAAACTTTTTTCTCCCTCAAAACAAGACGCATATAAAACGTCAACAAACTATGGATTTTTTTATTATTATTATTATTTTTTTGTTCAATGCTTCAATTGCATATGTCGCTGATCTTTTAATCTTAATATAATTTTATTTTCAGCTTTGATCTTGCTAATCAAGCGATTTTTAATAACTGCCTTTTTTTTCACGTTTTAAATGAAAATCTCAGAATTTTCTGTTTTAAAATGATTTGACATTGTTGGTGGTAAAGGAAGGAATCTCATTGCAATATCTAAAAAACCCAACCCCTCCTCCCTCAAAGAAAAAAGAAAGAAAAGAGAAAGAAAAGAGAGGACCATTTCCATTAGAAGTGGATGTATTGTACAATATAATATCCGATCGGGTACAAGGGCAAGAAATTGTTTCCTGTGCCTCTGCATTCTAAAAGGGGTACATTTTCTACTCCAAGGATACGGGCAAGCGAAGGCTAATTGTAAAATTGTTTCCTGTGGTCTGATCTACATGAATTTTCTTTTTAAATCAATCTTCCGTAATAAATAAAAAAAAAAAAAAAACGCTTGTAAAAATAAATGCTATCATTTTAAAATTCTCTCTCTATCCATACGTATTATTCGTGAATAGTAGGAGAGTGTAAAGAGGTAAACGAAAACGTGGGGAAACGTTGGGCTTCCACGATTCGATGCACCATTTTTCATTTTTATATTTTTTGCGTTAGACCAGAGGAATTCTTTCTTCCCTTTCTTTTTTTTTTAACTGTTCAAATGGAAAAGTCGGTGTATATGGCTAAAAACCTAAGTAGTTTTCAGTTTTGTTATTTGTTTAAATGCATGATTTATTCTGCAGATATTGGTAAGCAATATGTAAGTAAGCATATGCGTGTTTCCACTCAAAGAAGACTTAAATGTCGATTGATAGAGAAACTACCGCGACTATTTGCAGGGTCTACTGTGGCTCAACTGGTAGAGCGGATGTTGTTTTTTGTTATTGATTTGATCAAGGTTCGATCTTAGAAGGGGACCTTAATTTGCTTCGTAATTCTTTTTGCTTTTAGCAACTTACATTACCTGTCAGAATAGTTATTGTACAAGAGATCAGATAGTCGAAGGAGAGATTTATTTGCTAAAAAAAAAAAGTGTTTTTTTTTGTTTTTTTTTATTTACAATATATGAATTGTTCATGATTAGTGTTGTGTTGTAATAGAAGTATATGAACTTTGTTCCAGGGTTTTTGTGTATGTGCAAATTTATATCTCGTGTTTTTAGATAATTGTTTTTTTTACAGTTTTATTTGCCATGACTACATTATTTTAGGGTTCACACACTTAATTGAGTTTTTTGTCGCTGTATTTTTGTCGATAAATAAATTAAATAGTATTTTCCTAAAACATTCGTGAATTTTAACATGCACTTTCTTGTAAATTTATGTAGTCGGTAAGTTAAAAAAATAATGTCCATGAAAAATACATTTTTACCAAAGAATGCGCGTCGAAGTTTTAAAAATGTAAAACCACCTCTATAGCAATAAGCTAATCAGAGTAAGAATAGGCGATAAATGAGAAAACTAACTGTACAAAAAAAAAAAACAAATAAAATTTGTTAAGCAGCAAGTTGAAAGAAAATCCTTGTTTACTCATAAATACCCGCATATTCTTGAGATTAGAATTTTAGACTTGATTCGGAGGCACCCCATAAAAGCCTAAACAGAAACTGGTATAATTTCATAAGTATTTTTAACAGTCCTTATTCCTACAGCTGCTACTGACTGCAGTTTAAAAAATATCTATCTCACAATCAAAATGCACATGCACAAAAATGGCGGTTTATTCAAGATAATGAAAACATTTTACGTACTCTCCCTCTCTCACTATTTCTCTCTCTTTTTGCTCTCTCTCTCTCTCTCTCCCTCTCTGCAGGCATAAAATACTGAAATTTAAATAAAATTATTATACCCTGTAAGTGTACATTTTTAAAAACTAAAAGGGGCTGGAATTTTGTCTTGCCGCGTGAGTAAACGAGGATTTAATCAAAGACACCAAAGCACTAAAAACGATTTCCTACACATGCACTTTACACACATGACTGAATGAATGGATATCGTCCCTAAAGACTTTGAAATTCTAAAACCATCTCAATAGCAATAGGATAATCAGAGGGAAAGATCATTTGCAATTGTTTGGCTTTGGCATGATTCTTGTCTCTGAGATACATTTCCATTTAGCTTTTCTCTAGCTATGCAAGATTAATATTCTAGCATCTGTTTTTTTTTCTAATTATTTTAGAAAAAATTGCAAAGGAAGATTCAAAAATAGCTGAGTGTATTTGTAAAAATGTTAGTTATAAATAATTAAATGAAAACCAAATTCGTGTATGTGCATGTGTGTGTACAACACACATTTTGCTGTCACTCATAAACGCAACTCAAGCATCTATCTACAATAATAATACTCTACCTATCTACCTCAAGTATTGTATCTATCACACAAAAAGAAGTTTCGTGCCGTCTTGAGCTAAATGCTAATCTTTGACATTCTAAGTATTTTAAATTTTGTTGTAAATTAAGAACTGTAATCGTAAGAAACCCCAACACTCAAAGAATATTATTCTTGGAGAAACACCCCACCCCCAAGAAATATCTTGTTAGAACATTTAAAAGGAGTTTTGAAATAAATCTCTCTCTCTACTCTCTAATGATTATTTATAGAGAAATTGTAATATTCACATGCAAAATTTAAAACCTCTTTATTTTTTTTCAACAAATGCTTTCTTACCTCCCTCTACTCAAGCCCCACTTTGAAATTAAGGAATATTATGTTTGCCTTCGTTTTAGAGGCGTTTTCTGATTAGTTCATAGCTAATGGAATATAGCTTTTTACTGTTATTAATTAAATTATATCTGTTTAGCATTTTTCCTTCTCCATGGAAATGAATCTTTATTGATTATAAAATAAATAAAAATGAAAAATTACAGGATTTGTGGAAATATTGCTGAATCAAAAATACTACTTTACAATTTTTGCATTTTTACAACTACAATACATGGTTGTCGTCAAGCATATTTTTAAGAACTTATATAAATTAAATATCGTTGAATGAAATTTGAAATAACATGTTAATGTTCTAAACTGGCATCGGCCAAAAAATAATTAAAAAATATACTAAGAGCGGCCTAATGATGTTCATTTTAAAAGGATTACTATTTGCAATAATCACTTAAAGACTAGTTTTAAAAGACAAAATAAATACAAAATAAAACGATGTAATAGTCTCTTTGTTACGTTTTTGCTTTTTCTGGAAATCTTTAAAATTTTTTTCTACTTTGAATAATAATAATAATAACAACAACAACACTTGCAAATGATGCCATTAGTGAAGTAATTTTTCTACAGAACTGTAAAAAAATAGTACATTAAATAAAAATTGATTTTAAAACTAAAAGCAAGCATACTTATTAAATTAGTTAAAACTTAAAGAAATTTTAGGCTCGAAAATAATTTCCCAGCCTCCGAATCGAAAATAAAGGATAGATAGATAGATAGATAGATAGATAGATAGATAGATAGATAGATAGATATAGAGAGAGGGGGGAGGAAATATCGAACCGGTAACTTCAAGACTTTATTTATTTATTTCTGTTGTTCGCCCAATTCAATGTCCGAGAGCCACTCAAGATAGAGGGTTGCGAATTGAGATTGTTGTTTGTATGTATTGTAAAGTAAACCGTAGGGAATAAGGGATGTATTTATGAAGATTTATTTTATCATCGTCATTATCTGTAGTGTTGTGTGAAACTCTTTAAAAAGGAAGCAATGGTTGAGTAAAAACGAGGCACTGAAGAAAAGTGGAATAATGCAAAAAAAACTAAAAGTGAAACTAGATTCTCTCTAGAATCACGTGAGAAAAAAAAAAAAAAAACTTCACTCAGTCAGGTAGAGAACAATCACCATCATCATCATCCTCACGATAAAAGTTTTCTTTCATTAATCGTCGCTAAAAAAAGATAAATATTTACAATTTACTTCTTTATTTATATATGTGAAAATAAAAGCGAGGACTATTGAAGAAGAACTAAAAAAACACACAAACTGATAATAAAACTTTTGAAAATCTGTGATCGTTAAATTTAAATTAAAAAAAAAAAAACAGTAGTACAGTACTAGAACTAGAATTCTAGAAAACTTGACTATTTTTTTTTATCACGTGATTGTTTTGCCGTTAACTATACCGATGGCAACTTAGCAAGTAAATACGAAAAAAAACAAAAAACAAAAAACAAAAAAAAAAAAACAACTAAAACACTGTGTGTAATCTTCTATAGTCAGTGCATGTTATTTTTGCCGCCGTTTCTTATGAGGCGGCAAAAGTTTAAAGTCTAATTTAATTTGTATATGTCATTGTCATATGACGATTGGTAAAAAAAATAAATTTATTCAATTGTAATTTGAAATAGGGAAAGTAAAGTTGTTCATTTTGTTATCCCACCCCAAACCACGAATTAATTGTGTCGGTCATATTCATCTTTCGTTAAAAAATAAAATAAACTAATTCTCTAGCTAGTATAATTTCTTAGTCTGGTAGTTTCTTATGTCACTGATTTTTCACCCATAAATTCCATATTTACCAATTTACCACTGCCCCCCCCCAAACACCTTTTTTACATCCTTCAAAACAACATTTCTCTTGATGCGGTTGGAAAAATGTCAGAACAGCGTACAAAATGCGTACAATCGTAGTAGTATTTATTTTCAAATATTTCTCGATCAAAAACAAAACATCTTGGAAAAAGAAGAAGCTTCCTTTTTGTTAATCATACATCCTAAATTACTACTTTACTTTTTATTTGAAACTTTCAAGAGCCTATCTTTGTGTTTTCGCATTAATGGTCAAGAACAACAACAAAAAGAAACACACGTTAATTAAGCAATAAAAAACATGGAGAAATTCTTTTATAATGCAATTTTATTTATGGAAAAGAGAGTTGCGTCTGAGACATTTGATTGTGTCTTCTTATGAAGATATTTATGTTTTACAATTTATAATTCAGACTATATTGTCTTCATCTTTGCTCTCATATTCTTCGGTCTTCTTCGGGGGTATTTTCTATTTAACAGTATTAACAGACATCTAAAGAATGGAGAAGAATTTATCGGCCGAAACGTTCTTTAGTTAATCGCAAATTACATGCGTTTCCCTCCTTACTCGCTTTTGGCTTTCAGTTTTAGCTGATTGTCTCTTGACTAATCACTAGCTTGTCTAGATGTCTTTCTTTCATCTCCATCTCTTCCTTCTTTTTATATCCGTATACATTTTTTCCTTTCACCTGGTTTTCTTTTCATTTTCTCTAGCTTTCTTACCTCTTAGGTTTCCTCCGTTACCCCCTCTTTTGCCTCCTTTCCCGCACTTTTCCCAATTCCTTCCTTCTTATTATGGAATCTCAATCAGAAAGTTTATCAGTTAAGCTTTCTGATTGAGATTCTAGCTCATAAAGGACAGCGATCAGACCATATACTACACACTAATCTTAAGTAGAAAAGCGTAACGATCGTATATATAAACAAGCAAAATAATAGTCTAGATAGGAAAAACAAAAATCTGCCATTCGATAGAAACCAAATGAAAAATGTCAAACTTTGTTGTGAACATTGGCACTTTGTGAAAGAACCTCAGTGGAACTAGAAAAAAAGTATTACCCGTTGTCTTCTGTCGTTAAACTTATATGCTGGTTAGTGTTCTTTTTGTGTGTGCGTTTACAAAAGAGCAGTTTACTGAAGAAAAGAAACTGAATCGAAACGTCATGAAGCAAACAAAAAAAGAAAAGCAGAGGGAAGAAAGATAAAAATTAAAAAGGAAGGTGTTATTTCCTGAATAAGATTTTTTAAGTGATTATCCCGCTTCACTGTTCTGTGGATGTTGCAGAAACAATTTTCACTGACAGAAGGAAGAGAAGGAAAGAAAAAAGACAGTTGAAGAGATCATCATTGTAAATTAATTGCATTCTAACGTTTCCGCTTCCTTCAGTCGATCTCTATTCTACAACCATAAATGGTTTATTTTGGTAACGGACTTTAACCCAGATTCAAATTTTAATGGTCAACTTCGTCAAAATATCCACGTTGTCTGTTATCTTTCATTTGTACAATTCACTATTTCCGAAACGATTTCTTTATTCTTTTTTTTTTTTTATTTAGAGATTTTTCTCTCTCCTTCTCTCTCTTTTTTATACGATTCATCAATTAATTCGTTTATCCTTTTAATTTTATATTTCGTAGTTTTTTCTTCTCGCTATTTCTTTCTTCTTTTTGTGGGGGTGGCAGTCATTCTTTTTCTTCTTTTCCAGTTTTTAGACTAGAGATATAACAACAACCACATCAGTTTATAAAATGAAAAGACAACTGCAACATGTTTATAGAAAATGCGTTCTCTTGGAAACTTTCTTGCTTGCTTATTATGCTTTGCAGGCGACATTTTACAAGTATTTCTCTCCGAAGAAAAAAGTCAAGAAACTATAAATATAATACTAATAGTGTCGACACGAATCAACATTGTATGGTGCCTTTAAGTTCACTTGTACGCTTCAGATCATATGTTGGAGTGCGGTTAAATGGGACATCGGTTACAAAGAGATAGGATCAAATGTGCAATAACAAATATACTTATCCTTTTTGTAAGGATACATGGCACAGTGGATAAAGGCGTTAGTTAGATCCAGTGACAGAACCCAAAGAGTGTAAATTCAATACCTGGTTAGGGCAGTGGAGAACTTGGAGAGGTGAATTAACAGGAGATAACTGATAACTGACATCCATTAGACATGGCACGTGGAACTAGAACACTCTACCCCAGTGAGCGAAATAAAGGGTTCAGTTCGACATTCCAACCACCTGAAGAAAACCGAAACGTTGTGATAAGTATGGCAACAAAGATGAGGATGATAGTCCTAACAATGTAAATAGTGTACATAATACCTCATCTCAGAAATATAGACAAATGCAAATCTATTTAAATTAAAAAGGCACAAGTGATTGTAGGGATCAAATTTCGCGATCCCAATGTGTTATATTTAAGGGAATCCAATATATATATATATATATATATATATATATATATATATATATATATATAGATAGATAGATAGATAGATAGATAGATAGATAATATTAGTGGTTAATATACACATCCATATGCAATCATATTCTTTTCCGGTAAATCTTTAATGTATTAGACATCCGAGAATATTCATATTTCTCTCACTTAAACCGTCTTTGACTCCCCTCTTTAAAACTTCTCTCTGTTAAATTTTAATCCCCACTTCATCTTTAGACCTTCCTGTTCTTCTCTCGCCTGTTACCCCTCCCTATAGCTTTCATTTACTCTAACATTCGTCCCACACTCTCATACTTACACTCTCACTAAATTTTTATTTTTTATTCCCGGAGTTATTTTTTCTGTTTTCTTTTTGAATTTGTAGGTCTGATGAATTGGATCGTATTTACGATTCCAATGGAATAAAATATGACCATGGAGTATTAGTGTTTAAGCCTTTTTATTATACACATATAATATATATATATGTGTGTGTGTGTGTGTGTGTGTGATAAAATATAGTTTTACGGTATGGTATATTTATTAGAATGTATGTAAATGTAAAAGTGGACAATGAGGTCAACACCGACCTACAATAGTCTGTTCCATACTTAAATCCTCGGACCATCTGATATATAGGTAGGATAAAAAAAAATCTACATACACGCACAAATACTTACACGTACGTATAAATATATTTCTTCCTCAGGCGTTATAAATACAGTGCGCAATGTTATGAAACAGAGCTATAAGTATATATTAGTGAATATCCAACATTGATACACTACCCGAAGTTTTATGCAGTTCATGCATTCTTCAGGTGATTCCAAGTTGTCCTACCGACGTTGGCTATATGCATATTCACTAATATATATATATATATATATATATATATATATATATATATATATATGCTGTATACTAATGGGAAATAAATTGCAACATCTAGAAGAATGGTACCAGATAGTAGATATTCTGATAACATTTTCAAAGGTTTTGCCATCTTGTGCACCATTTGTTCTTATTTTTTTTGTTTTGTTTGTTTTTTTAATCATTTCACCCTAAGCAAGGGAATGAAGCCACTAAGGCGTAAGGGAGGGAGTATCTTTAAATGTTGACGCATGCCGCGATAAGTATATGTGTGATGAACGAACCCAGTGCAAGTAAGTGTCATGCCACGAAGCACACACATATGCTTCTATAGGTCTTCCAAGGGTTAGATGATTATTTCGGAGAACAGATTCGCATGTTGGACATGACGCGCAGGTGGTGCTTTGTGGTTGCCAAAAGTGGTCAAATGAAGATTCCTATGTCTGTAGATCAGGTTCTGGATAGCTACCTAATACAGAGGCAGACCGCACAACATAGATAAAATCAAATGTGTCCCCAATAGAGTGAGCACAGATCGTTGGGAATCGTTTACTTTCCGTGGGACTATGAACAGCATGCCTCTAAAAAGACTGACACTTCTGTCATAAAACCATTCGCTACGTCTGCAGTGGTGTCGCCAGTGAGGCATTTGAGGGTCGAATGACGCTCTATCATATTCAGTGATGATAGCAGGTTTTGTTTCCATGCAAATGATTGCCGTTTGTTTGTGCAGCGTAGGTCTAAGAGCGACATCTTTCAAGGTGTATTCACCCCACGTCACATTGGCCTAATCCTTAGGATCATGGTGTGGGTCGACATATGTTACAAATATGGCTCACCTTTGGAATTTTGTGAAGAAAATGATATCCAGAATATTGTTGCCATTCTTGCAACGAGAAGGTGATGTGTTGTCCTAGTAAGATGATGTCCAAATTATTCATCATGCTCTGTCCGATATTCAGTAACATCCCAAGCCGGTACGATCGCTAGATCTTTCCACCACTGAATGTGTATGTTAACCCACCTTCAACTCCAGCAGGATAATGCCTGCCCACGTGATGCCCATGCAACTCGACATCCTCTGCAGGATGTTCGACAACTTCCCTGACTGGTACAATCACCTATGCTCCTCATGTACATGTATGGGACAACGCCTGAATCATTCAGCCATTCCACCTACAACACTTGCTGTATTGCGTCAACAGATGCAAGAGGCGTGGAATTATGTATCAGGATGGTATTTGCTATATTTACAATCGTATGTATGCGAGAGTACATGTTTGTATCAATGCCAAAAGAGGATGTACACTATTTTGATATGAGGTCTTAGTACTGTTAATATACCGCTTATTTTGGAACTTGTGCACGTATTGATTTGCATATGTAATATTTTAGTTGTAGATTTAATCTTGAGTAAATTGAAATATATTCAGAGTGTTGCAATTTCATTTTCCGTCTGTGTGTATTGTTGTAGTCAGTTGTTTTTTTTTTATTTGTTTTATAACCCCAAGCTCTTCAACGGATATGTGGACCCTTTGAATTCATAAAACTAACATTTACTTTGGATATAAGTTCTAAGGTTTGACATGAAATATTGAATTTCAAAATGAAACCATTTCAAATCGAAATAACCAAAAATAATTTTCAATAAAAGTTGTGTGGCTTTTATTGAGTACAAAATTGTTTAGTACGTTTAAAAAAAATAAAAGAGTAATTCTTAAAAGGATTCCTGAATAACATTTTGCCAGAAATTTTAGAGTTAAATCCTAAGCCTTCCCTTCAGGCAAATTGAATATAAATTACCCACGACAGGTAGAGGGTTACAGTGTAAGAGGCATCACTCCGAGCAAAGACATAATGCCGCCAAGATGCAAGGGAGCCACCAGAAGTGAAGGAGAATGAACATTTTTTAGAAGGAACCTGAAAGCCAATCATAAACAGGAAAAAAGGGATAAGCCTCTATTCTTCTAAAGACCGGGAGGAGTGTGAACCGGATGACAGTCAAACCTATCTACTTCTATTGAGGAAAGAAAAATAGTAAATAAAAGTTCAGAGTTTTAGGCGGAGGCATTAGAAGTATAGAGTTGTTTTGGCATTAATGGTGCGTAATACGAGGAAACGGTTTTTTTCTTTCTAAGTGTATCGTATTTGCTAACTAAAATCTACACAAACACATACATAAAAAATAGAAAACAAGAGTCACAAGGAAATCACTAATTTCTAACCAGGATAGATAGAGTCACTTTATTCTCAATAATCCTTTAAAATCTCTTATGCCCATAAAACTATTTTTCTATAATCAAATTCACCCCATGCCTGTAAAGCCACTAAGGCAAAAGAGGTTACTGAGTGTGAAAGAATTAGAAAACAGAAACATTAAGTAGCATGAACAATAGAGGAGTAATCAGGAAGACAATTGAAAACGATTGACATTGTTTGAACAGATATGGAGGCCCCATCGCAGCTAGCAAGAATAGATCCGAGGAACTAATTGGCAAAATGTAGCCTCTGAATAGATTTTGACGAGTTCATCGAATCCATACAACTGGGGGTTCGGGTGCTGCAAGCACCCAAGAAAATGTTGTAATTTGACCAGTTACGGGGGAATTTTGCGGTCATATGTAATAGGCATTAAAGCATATTCTAAGGCCAACGTTAGATACTTCAACCCATTGGCTTATGATTATAACACTAAAATGTTCTTATTTTAATAATAATTGCTTTAAAAATCATTTATTTTGTTAAAAAATTCACTAATTTAAAAAAAAAAAATTGCTTCTGGGCCCCTCTGGGAAACGTACAAGTCTAAATGAAAGAAATGGAAGATTCAATTTCAAAGGTAGTGGAAATACTCTGACTTGCAAAGTTATCCTTAGAGATACCTAGGCTCGAACACCAATCTCTGGCAACGGTGGAAATTGCATAATTATCTCAGCCACAAAGCAGCACCTTGTCTATATTTAGAAGATTTACAACTTTAGTACTGGATATTTCTATAAAATGTTAAGATTTCTTATTCTTGCTGTGTAATGTATTTCTAGCGAAATTTTGCTCGAAACAAGGAAAAGAATACTAAACAGTTACGTGATATATGTCCTCCTCTATAGCAGTGAATGCTGGACAATCTCCCCAAAGATGAAGAGACTTGAAGCAATAGAAATCTGAAGACGCACTGGGATAGCCAAAGATGCGTTCCAGAAGCTAAGCAGAGTATTAAGGTATAGAAAAAACTTCGTTAGAAACAAGGGAAAAAGCACTGAACTGTTACGTGATATCTGTCCTGTACGGCAATATAAATGGACAATATCTTCAAAGATGAAGAAGGGACTTGAAACAACAGCTATGCGGTTCTAGAAAAGGATACTGAGGACACCATGGGCAGATTATGTGAGAAACGATAAAATTTTAGAGGAAATGAAAACAGAAAGGAAACTTATACTTGACATCAGGAAGAGACAATTGAAATTTCTAGGGCACATACTAAGGAAAGAGGGTTTGGAATCTCGCAGGACAGATTGAAGGCAAAACAGACAGGGAAAACAAAGCATAATATACTTAGTGAGATTGAGTAAATGGATAAGTTTTAGGAGAAATAACAAAAATACAAAATTTATTAAAAGCTACAAAGGGCAGGAAGTTGTGGAGAGCCTTGATCGCCTATGTCCTGAGGGTACATGAAGAAGAAGTGTGTTACTTGCTACTGTGATAGATTTTCTTTTATGCCTAAAAATGATTCCCCTCTCAAAATCTTGGCTTGCTTTGTGGTTGAGGTAGTTGCATAATTTTCATTGGTGTCTAATCTCGAAGAAAAATATCACAATTTAATTCTGGAATACTGATTTTGAACTCACAAGATTGGGGCAGCAATAAAATAAGCCAATCTTTTATACAGGCTCATTATGTAGGTTATGCGCTATTTGAGTATCAAATTCTCCAAGCCCTTTTTCCTCGTTATGAAATTCCAATTGTCTCTTTCTGATGCTACCTATAGGAGTTCTTTTAGTTTCCATTTTCTCTAAAACTTCGTCGTTGTTCACATGTTTACTCTTCTGTAGAACCACATTTCTCTTGCCTCAACTCTCTTCTCCACCTGTGATAAGATGAAGAAGAATTCACTGAGATATAAAACGACCGACATTACATAACAGTTAAATAATGTTGTCTTTGTTTGCAATGTAATTTTCCTTCTTTTTTTTCTTTGGCAAAAATAGCAAAAATTGTCTTCTTAACTAAGTCTAAAATTCACTTTAGTTAAGAAGACAATTTTTGCTATCCCAGTGCGCCTTCCAATTTCGGTATCGCATTTTTCATCACTTACTTTGAGACACAGCAAAAAGATAAATTTTACTAAAAGGCTACAAAGGGTTGGAAGTTATGGAGAGATATGATCGCCCACGTCCTGAAGGGACACGACATATAGAAGATCTAAATTCTGCTTGGTGGCTTTCAAACAAATGGAATCAAATTGGCTGCAAAATATGTCACGCATTTTAAGAGGATTTATTTTATTTTATTTTTTTCATATGGGCACAGGAAAATTAGACTGTGAGCTGAGTTCATAAAATCGTGATGAAAATGAATTTGATTTGGTAGAACTGGTCTTAAAAGGAGGGCACCGTGACCTGGGATAATGATTAGCGAGCGATTTCAATTCTTGTGGCGTGCCCATGCCTTGTTATGTTACCAAAGCTAAACTTAGTAATAAATATTTCAATTTTAAATGTTCTTAAGAGTATTTGGTAGAGCCCCGGTTTACTCAAGATACAAATTACTTCTATTTAAAAAAATATTTAATATTTCACCGGTTTTAAATGTAAAGCTTTGTTGCATTTTATTTTTATTTTATTGACGAATAGGCGAGGTTTGTGATTACGTCGCTGATACTTTTAAATAACTGATTGTGCAGACCTAACAGCAGTGACTTTTTTAATTAACAAGAAAAAAAATTCTTTTAAAACAAGTTGTGTAAATAAATTACGCAACCCACATCCTTGGAATTTGATAGGGACTTCTTGTTAGTTCTCAATGTGAGAATTTGTTAGTGGCAACTTACAACAAACGAAGTTTCAGCATGAGTCGACGGTTTCGGTCCGAACCAAAAAAGTTTTTAATTTCAAATAATTGTTTCTAACTACTGGGACATTTTTTTATTTCTCTCGAATAAACAAGTGAGGTAAGTTACTTACCGTTAACCGTAAAACAATTTAACATTATTTATTTATGGTGTTAAAAATGAAATGTAAACCCCAGTTCAAGATTTTTAAAAACAATCTCTAAAGCACGTGCGTCGGACACCAAAGTGTATATATCAGTGACTCAGTCCATTTGTTAATTATTCATATCAAGTCTGCGGTAAAAAATGCTATCAATTTTTTTTTTTTTTTTTAAATATCTATCCCATTTTGAGCGCTATTTTTATACGAGTCTTAATGCAAAAATAAAAAATAAAAAATAAAAAACTTAAAAAAAAAATTTTTTTTTTAACCCTTCCCGTCAATTATTTTTGGAAAAACGTTTCATTTTTAGACGAATTTTTAGTGTATTTTTTTAATTTTTAAATAGTAACTAAGAAACTGAGGCACCTTGAAGTACTCGAGAGGTGGCTAGCACCTCTACCAGACGTATGAATTGACAGTTCAAGTTAAACTCATTTCAAGCTCAGAAGTGCATAAAAAAAAACATCAAGATCGACGTATAAAACATTTGTAGATGGGTTTTGGACGGGTTTATTCATCAGTGCACTTTCGATAAAAAACGTTATACGTCTTCGCCATGGAAGGTGTAAGAACATATAAAAACATGTAAAAATATAAAATGGCAATTCAGAAAGCCGTAGATATTTTTTTTAACAAAACGAAGAAGTTGTAACTCTAAGCCTGGGTCAGAGGCACGATTAAAGAACGACTCTACGATATAAATTCTCCTTAATCCGGTCTAGCTAAAAATGCCTTTCTTGTCCTGTTGGAGGTCTAGATGTTTAGGATATTTTTATGTATCTAGCGAAAAAAAAAAAAAAAAAAAAAACATCGTTTCGTTTTCTTGTAACTTTGCCACATTCGTAAATTCTGATCGCTCATTCTGTGTACTTTGTTTTATTGTCAGATCGGAATTGGTTTTATGGCCAGAAAAGAAAGATGACATAAAAAAAAAAACCCAAATTACTTGCTTGTTGGAAAATATGAACGAGATGATCATTGTTGCATGAAATTTAGAAATAATCGGTAAAGAAAGAATTTCTTGATAAATAAATACGGATGTTTTTTTTTTCTCCCCCTCTTCTCATTTTGTTTTTTGTTTCAAAATATAAGAGAAACTGAAACGTAAGCAAAATGTGCCTCTCGTTTTTCTCTGCCAAAAAAAAAAAAAAAAAAAAAAAAATGACAGAGTACTATAATTTATTTATTTATTTATAAACTGGCAAGGCCACCCGTTGTTACCTGATTATAAAGTTACTAACTCTGGGAACCTTAGTATTTTTTCTAATGCTCATCCAAAAGCCACACAAGGTAGAGGGTTACTGAATGAAAGGTAAGACTAAGAGTTTTTAGAAGTGCAGTTTATGAGAATATGTGGAGAAAGATAACTGTTAATCTTGTGCTTGAAAAGATTATAATTGTAGTGGTTGGGAAAGGATCCTTTTGGGAGAATTTATTTTTTTTTTCCTTTTTTTCATAGTAAGCCACTCGAGGCAGAGGGTTAATATATTAAGAGGCAATTTGTGCAGTTAAGAGGGAAAGATAATGGTTAACCCTAGAATTGAACAGGTTAAGATTGTAGTGATCAGGGAAACGTCCTTTTGGGAGTCGGTTCCACAGAGCAGTGGTTTGTGGGAAGAAGCGGCTCAAGTGGAACTTCTCACCAATGAAATACAGAGGGAATGTGAATGGTTTGCTACTATGTTTTCACAAAGTAACGGTTCAGGAGAAGAAGCTCTTTAAGTGGAACTTCCTCCTTACTAATGGAATATGAAGAGAATGGGGTTGGTTCAGTCCCATTATATGCAGGTATGGCATGTCTTATGGAATCTCTGGGAGATTCTTCTCCATTATCAGGTTTGAAGGTTGTTGTTAATTACCAGTCTTTGAGGTACTTGAGATCAATGCTGGTGTCTCCTTGGCCCTACCCTCTTCCCACTTTATATTAAAGATGCCTAAGGACATCCTTAGATCTATTAGTAAATATATGTGCAGATGATACCATAGTATGGGTGTACCTATGGATGATGAAGGCTTGGCAGCTGACATCTCTTCTAACTTAACTTTTGTGAAGGTTAACAAAATTGTGAGTTTTGTGTGCATTTTTATTTGAAGCTTCAAATAAATATGCATGCAAAACTCACAAAATGAATAAAAAAAAACAAATAAATTCCTTTTCACATGATGCAATATGTAAGCAAAGAAGATAGAAGTAACATATAAAAAACTTGTCTTTCTGCTGTGGATTTTTATTCCTCTTCTGTTGTATTATGCTGTATTGAAATAAAAGGTTTCTTGAGTATGTCCATTTGCCTTTTGGTTCTGAAATGATTTATGGGAAGTAACAATACAAACAAGTAAGGCTAGTTGAGCTCAAATCAACCCGAGTTGGCAAAAATGAAACTCTACTTCATGAGTAGGACTGCTAAAAAACATTCAACAATATTCTTGATAAGTGAAAAAAGTTCAGTGGACCAGGTAAACTAACGTCCCCCAGTGGGAACACTATTACTGCATGCTTCACATCTTGAAGCCAAGAGGAGAAAAAGCAAGATTCAATCCTTTCTGGAAGTGAGGTCATACAATTGCACATGTGACAAGAAACCCTTTCCAGTTTCTTTATAATTTGCATCATGGGAAAAGGAATTTATTTGTTTGTTTTTTTTATTTGTTTTTTTTTTTTTTTTTTTCAGTGCAGGAAAGACTAGCTTATATCATTCAGTGCAGGAAAGACTAGCTTGTATCATTCAGTGCAGGAAAGACTAGCTTATATCATTCAGTGCAGGAAAGACTAGCTTGTATCATTCAGTGCAGGAAAGACTAACTTGTATCATTCAAAACAAATCTAATAACATTTAATCACCACTAAGCAAATGCATAATTTCCGCCAATCTTGATGAGGAGTCGAGTCCTTAAGGAAGTTCCTTACCTCAAATGCCTATTGGGCCTTAAGCTCACTCCAAACCTCAAATGGAACCTGTATATTCATATCATCACTAAAGATGCTGGAAGAATGGCTGGCTCCCTGTATTACTCCAGAATGCTTAACTCTTGCTGCCATGCTCTGTTTTTACAAGAGTTCAGATTAGACAAGAATGGGGTATTGCTGCCATATCTGCTTTGGTGCTTCCTACTCCTTGCTCTCCAACCTTGACAGAATTCAAAAGTGATACATGGCCTTGTGGGTGATGCATTATTTTACACCCTTTAACCCTTATTCCACAGATGAAATGTTACTAGCCTTTCACTATTTTATCACTATTGTTAATTTGGCAAATGTTCTTATGAGTTACATTTCTTAACTCCACCAGTTCAGACATTCACAGCTAGGACCCAATGTGCCATGTTCAAGGTTGCAAATCATTCATATTCCCTTTGTGTACTTTTGCTAATAAGTAAGTTCAACTCAGACAGTTTCTTCTCCATAACTTATTTACTTTGTGGAAGATACTCCTGAGGGGATGCTTCCCTAATTACTACAATCTTAACATCTTCAAGTACATGTTTTTTTTTTTTTTTATAATATGCACTTCCTGCTTCCTTACAATAATCCCACTCAGTAAAACTCTACTTTGGTATTTGGACTTTGTATTGGATGAAATGAAGCTAAAAAAAAAATAATAGAATTAGTGAGAGGCTTGTAACATTTTTCTGTGAGGAAAAGGATTCATCACTCATAAAGCTGCATAGATGCTTTTGAACTCTATCAAGACTGGAAATTGAAGACAGTGGCTCTAACCTAGATATGGCTGCAATGCTTCATTTTCGGTCTGATCTGGCTCTTGTAAAAAATATACTAAGTTTAACAAATTGTGCTATTGGTGTTAAGTTAATTTTTTTCTTCTTTTTTTTATGTCAACTGTTGTAGTTATTTCTCCTTTTAATTATTTTCTCATCTCTTTATACTGTCTCTCTCTCTCTCTCTCTCCCTCCCTTTATACTTTCAAATCTTATTTGAATTTTTCTAAACACAGCACAATATGTTTATTTTTGTTCTAATGTGAAAATTATTGTATATTCAAAGATCCTTTCATAGGTTAAATATTTACTGTCTGCTTTTTCAATGGATTTTTCTTTTATTGAATATTAACCTTAAACTTAAGAAAAAAGCCAAAGTTTATCTCAGAATATTGTTTCCTTATATTATTTACACTCAAACTATTGTCCTCGTTTCTCTTGTTTTTATCACAACATTTTGGATGTCGTGTGCTATCAATCCAGGTAACCTTCAGGCAGTTTCAAACGGAAACCTTTAATTAAGCTATGGGATTAAATTGTTCTTGTTCTGCTTACCATGTCTAGGGATATATTTTTTTAATCAAATTCACCCCATGCAAAGCAGTAAAGCCACTAAGGCACAAGGGGTTACTGGGTGTAACAGAATTAGAAAACAGAAATATTATTAAGAAACAAGAACAACAGAAGGATAATCAGGAATCATTTGTAGATAACAATTGACATTGCATTTAAGTTTTTGAAGATCTAAATTAACTGGAAAGCACGTGGCTGGAATAGAATTCCACACGTGAGAAGTGTGAGAAAAGAAACTATTAGCATATAACTCACAGATACATCTAGCCAATTTGACTGGAAAATTGATGAGACTTTGTTGATAATCTAGTACTGTGCTTAAATTCATAAAGTCTAGGTACCATAGTTCATCAGAACAATTACCATGAAAGTATTTATAGAAAAGGCACAGTGAAGCAGCTTTAGAGTGTTGAGATAGTGACTGAGGTTGAGAAAACAGGTCAGGACCAATAATATTGCTGATTCTCCTTTGGATTTTATCAAGGATCTCTAAATATATGACAGGAGCGGACCATATGTGACAGCAATATCTCATTTTGTTCTTATTTAGTATTGCTCAATTATTCCTTGTGTTTCTAGTAAGTCTAAGTCTGCACTACCCATCCCAGGGATTGAACTCAAAATTGCTATTACAAATTCTTGAACTAGTGTTTTAATCCACTAGGCTATTGCTTATTATTTAAAATACTAAAAAAATTTAAATTTTAGCACTTATTGCTTGACAAATGGAGCATATCAAATGTTATAAAAAGGATCAGGTAATTAGCTGTTCATTTTTAAAAAGTTAAATTTGGATAAACTAAATAATTTTATGCTGTTTCCTTGTATGTTAATGGTAATATTATCCGCTTTCCTTCTAAAGAAACTTTTGGCATTCATTGACCATGCAGCCAGTACTACTCTCAGTTGAAATTTAAAAAATCTTTCTCTCAAAACAATATTCCAGGAAAATAGTTTTCTCAAGTCCTGTAGCAATGACAGTTTCCTTCCTGACCTTTTGTTTGAAATAATGTGGAATGGCAACATTTTGATTATGTCATTAATTTTTCTTTGAGTTAATATCCATTTGAGTTGTTGCTTCTGTTGGTAGTTCTTTGTGCTTCTGTAGCACTAGTTCACAAGATTCAAAGAAGGATGATTTTCACCAAGATCCATAGGCTTCACTCACTCAAAGCCATTTTTAACCATTGATCTTAGGAAGTGGTTGTATGTAGCTGACAGTTTAGATATTTCTGAACAGGTTTGGCATCATGCATGGCATCCATATGAAAGCCTCAATCTGACGAGGCTATTTAAGAACATGATTTAAGTTTTCAGGTTGATGTTTTAGTTTTGCAACAATTTGTAATGAAAAGCAAAACTACCTCTGGCACAGCCTGTTCTATGTGGAATTACTAAATACTAAACACTTTAAATACCTTGGTGTATGGATCAGTAAACAAATTAAGTATAGCAGAAAAAAAGTGTGTTGTCATTGCTTTCATTCCAATATCATATCATATCTTCTGCTTTGGAAAGGTTTATCTTCAGTTCTGTTTCTTAGAACATTTGGTAGAGGATGTCAGTATTCAGTTGCTTGGCATATTTCTTTATTTCATTCTTTGCTGTTTAGACCAGCACACTCCTGTTGGTTGTTAAGCTTGCAATGTATTGGCATTTCTTCAGCTGTCTGTTGTCATCTCAGAAATATTGCCCAAAGCCTTTATTCAATGCATGTTGGATAGATTGTAATAGCTTTTTGTTCTTAGGAGGATATAACTCATGTCAGTTATACTGTGTTGCTTATCTGTTTTCTTCCATTGTATCAGCGTATGTGACTTTTCAGCACTACCAGACCCAGGAATTGAACTCACAACAGCCAGGGAGCCAATTAACTGATATGAAATATTCCCTAAACATAAAAAAGCAGTCAGAACAGTCTACTCTCATAAATTCAATAAAAGATTTAGTTCCAAGTTCTAAGAAGGGTACAAGAAAAATTAAAGAATTCTGCCAAACCATTGTGCATATAACAATCAAGATAAACATGCTGATTTGAATAGCAAGGCATATAATAATGTTGATTCCTTATCTCCAAAATTCCAGCATAAATGGTAATTTTCTGGTTTTGAATATTTATGAATTCTTAGTGCAGATACAAGCCTAATGTACTTCATATGTGCCTGCCATTTTGGAAATTAAAACTCCATACAAATTCAGCATAATCCACCTAAATTTATTATGAACTCTCTTGTTTATTTTTATATTCTTTTTACATTTCAAGCAAATTCAGTACCATGAAAAATTCTCAAAGAATAGGAGCATTCTAGTTGCAGAAATTCTTCACTTAGATTTCAAAATATCCTGCCATATACTGGCTTATCTATTTAAAGGTTGCTTGAATGCAAAATAATTTCCTTCAAGTTAAATTTATTTCAAATTCTTTTTCTCTCATCCAACCTGCTTTTAAAACAAATTTTTGTTTTGCAAAATATTGTGAAATTGAGTAACAAATCAATGTTTTTGCTTTTATTTTTCATTTTTAGAAAATATTGAATGAGTTTAGCTTTGTACAGCAAAAGGTCAAATGATAGATAAGACTTGTTTAATACAATATTTCTAGCAGATGCTGTTTGTCAGTCTTGAAAATTGGCATACATTTCTCATTTTTACATGGTTCTTGAGGTTGTATCTGTAGGGAAATATTCAATTACTTGAACCACAACATTATTTGTAGTAGTTCACTTAAATTCAAAATAACTGTTGTCTCACTTTAGTTTCCTTCTTTTTTGTGTGTGTGTTTGTGTGTGTGTGTGTGTGCCTGTTGAAATTGAATCTAAAGAAAATTGCTAAATGCTAAAGATCATGTTAAATATATTATTTTTTAATAGATAAACATTTTAATTATTAACAGTTTTGAAGGTTAAAATCTTGAATCTTAGTGAATAAATTTCTCCCATAATTAATTTCTTGTCAATTCTTTGTTGCATTTCAAAAGACCAGCTTTTAAAATTATGCAGTGATAAATTAAGACCACACACTACTGAGAAGGGCTTTTAACCATGATAAAAGTTGGTGGTCAAGAACTTAGCTCAGTTATTAAGAAAAAGGGCTCCAGAATAGAAATTATTTCAAGAGTAGCACAAACATTGCACAACTAAGAACCATCTGGAAAAACCAAAGTATTTGCCTTAAATAAAAAAAACAGACTGTTGTTGAGCATTCACCTTTTCAATCTTTCTGTGCACCCGTGAATCTTTGACATTAACAGTAGAACTATATTGAAGAATCCAAGCATTAGAAATGAGATGTTACAGAACTATCCTCTGCATCTCCTATATAGACCTATATCACAAATGACACAGGCCATCAGACAAAGAACAGGCCTGTTGCAAGAGAAAAATGAAATGGTATGAACAGATTATAAGAGCCAGCAATCTTTCCAATGCCATCCTACAAGGTATGACCTTAGACAAAAGATGAAAAGCAAGAAGAGGCAAAATGAGCTGATAATGTCACTGGGACTGGAAGATCATTCACAGAGTCTCAGACACTGACATGCAACCAAGATATATGGAGAGTGCTAATCAGGTGCTCAGATGCACTGTGCCCAAACAACCACACTCTATCAGGGGACTGATGATGATGTATAATAAATACTGACAAATTATTTCAAGTATAAACAGAGGTTTAGTGTCAGTAATTTCTTATCTTCAGAATTGTCAAGACTTTCAAAATCTCTGATTTCAATTGAGAAGAAAAACTGAACAGGATTCAACTATATTCCTTTCTAAATCAGAATGTACAATATTTTGTCTTTTTTATAGTCACAAATGAAATAAATCAGTTTATATTTCATAAATTGTGTTGACAAAAGTAATAATAAATTTTTCTTACTTTTTTTTTTTTTTTTTTTTTTCCTTTTTGAATATAAGTTTTGATGGTTTAAGATTTTCAATTATCCTTAAGAGGTTTGGCTTCAAATAACTTCATAAGATAGAATTTATTCATGACAATAAAATTGTCATAATTTGGAGATAATTTGTATATTGCTGATATTTTATTTAAATTTGTTCACTATTATTTTTTCTTACAGTTTATACCTCAGAGAAAAGAAAATTTTTCTTTAACATTGCCAAGATAGATTATTGATTATAAATTTGTTTATTTATAAAGCCATGAAAACCTATCATGAACACACACACACACACACACACACACACACACATATATATATATATATATATATATATATATATATATATTTCTTTATTCAGTTGTATGGATATGAGTTTGTGACCTTGGGTTTTACACTTTTGTCATCATCAGACAAATTTATCTGATGATTGCAAAAGCGTGAAACCCAGAATTACAAACTCATATCCATATAACTGAATGTGTTAGCTTTATCACTGATATTGAGCACTTTCCAATAAGTACTGCACATATAAAATAATAATATATATAGAAAATATATATATATATGGGCACATGTTTACTTTCTAGCCATGAGACCCGGATTCAAATCTCATCATGGTCATTTTGTCAGGAAGGTGATTTCTTGATGTTATTGACCCCAGCATGTGATATTGTTGGAAAGTGCCAGGAAGTCATACCATGGGTTGACCCAAACCTTGTGAGTAAAATTGGGTAAATGGTGGCTGCACTAGCATGAA